>JAZKJV010009055.1:600000-807598 GCA_037367405.1 Ottelia alismoides | reverse complement strand
TTCGTCCACTTGAATTTTTTTTATATTTTTTTTTTATGCACGGATTATGCGAGCGCTTGCAAATCTATAGACGAGCACTGGCAGACGGTGTGGTGAGCACATAAGTGTGATCGCCCAAACCCTTAAACAGAATGTCGGCCTCCCTTTCTTTCCTCATTCTAACTCGTGTTTTCCCCCAAAATATCCCCTTCGGCAATCCCTGGACAACCATTTCCGCCACCGACGACCTTCCTTTGTGTGTTTCAAGTAGATAGACATCTACCCTTCAGTATATTACTTCATCCTTTATCTCGTTTTTTAAAATCTCATTGCATATTACTCTTGTTTGGATACTTTTAGGTTTTCAATTTTTTGTTTTATTGTTTGTTATTTTGTATACATCATACGTATTCGAATGTATTTTCTATGTTTAGGATAAGACGTGATTACTATATTCTTTTATACTTGATTGTGGTTGTCACATTTATATGTAAAATTTTATGCGCGGTAGGTGTTCGATGAAATGACACAACCAACAGTAGGTCTAAACTTTGTAGTATATGAAGGATAGGAAGTCCCTTATAACATTTATACTTGTTAGTATACCTTGTTGATTTTTTACAATGATTAAAATTATGAAATAGAAATATCATGCAATGACATTGTATAATTGTTCTTAAATAATTAACATTAGGTATAACTTGTGAATACTATTAGGTATAATTATCTCCATGCCTACAAACATCCTCTTCATAGAATGTTCATATGAATTAGACTATTTCATATAGTGTAGATATGAGATATGATAAACACCAACATTTCTTCTGTGATAATTTATTATCAAACTAAATTCTAATTAATGTGACCAAGTATATATCACATTAACTTATAGTTAGGTTGATGATAAGGCTAAAATACTAACTATTAATTATTATTATTAAATCGCACAAAATCATTCACACACAGTACGTCCCTCCATACTGGGGGTGTGTGGTCCTGCACACCGCAAGGCGTATGCAATACATTGGAGGATTTGATCACCCTCCAACTGTGTTATATTTTTTTTCGCAGTACTATTGGACTCACTTTGGTATTGTGATATTTGCAGGTGGAGAAATCTTTTTGTGCAAGTACACTTCCAACAATGTTGATTTAAACACTTTATTAGGCACTAATTTAGGATCATACTTATCCATATCCCCATCGTTAACTAACCAAATTTACGTAAATACCCAGCTAACATAAATGAATAAATATTTTAAAATTATTTTATAGTCTTATTTGTAGCTCGTACAAATGTATGACGTAAAGTGATATAAAGTATTACGTTTATGTTAGCTTTTCTTAGTTCAGAGATCCCGAACTAAGGGTGTCCGTAAGGATTCAAACTTACTAAAATGTGATCGTTGTTACAAGCTGTTTGTTTCTGATGGAAATTCGGTCCCATGACCCCTTCCTCTTCGGTATACTAAACTAATTATAATTCACTATCGAAATAATCACTAATATGATTATTTTGAAAGTTGATTGCGATTGATTTTTGAGTTATAACGGGAGAGGTGCAGGGTTATGCTGTCGATTTTTCCTCAGAAATAAGCAAGCATATGACAACGAGCATCTTTTAGTAATTTTGAATCCTTATTGACGGGCTCAAGTGATAACATAATTAAGACACTTCTTTTCTCATCTTTTAAAGTAAGTATAATAGGTTTAGGTCAGCAATGGGTTACGTTTAGATATTCTTCATATGTTCTCTTAAATTAACTCAAAGTTTAATCTTTCCATCTCATTTGACAATATGAATTGTTTCATTCAGGTTGATCAATATGACTAATAGAGAGTGGATGTACAAGCGTGTAGTAGATGGACGTATTACAGATACCTTTCAAAGAGGTGTTCAAGAATTTATATAATTTGCTGACGCACAAGGTTCTCGTGTTGTGGATTCAGATGGAAATATCTTGTTTCCATGTCAAAAATGTCGTTTAATGAGGAAGAGATATAAGGATGAAACTCATTTACATCTTTATAAATTGGGTTTCATGAAAGGATATCAGATTCGGTGGAGGCATAGTGAGGATTACGAGGACAAGATGAATGAGTCAAAAGAAACGGACAATAGTCCATTTACAGATATGCTTATGGACGTTGCGGACCCTGATTTTAACACTACTTTTCTAGATGATGAGGAACTATATGGAGAGTCTACAGACTTATACAAGCTGTTGAAAAAAGCAGAAGAGCCATTGTGGTTGGGTTGCAAGACATATTCAAAACTCTCTGCGGTTTCAGATCTTCTATTGATGAAGATGGAGTATAATATGAATGATCGTATTTTTGATGCAATGCTTAAAATTATCAAGAAAATGTTAACAGAAGATGCAAAATTACTTGATAATTATTACAAAACGAAAAAGATGGTGCGAAAAATGGATTTAGCGGAAGTTAAAATAGACTCTTATATAAATCACTATATTTTATATTACGGTGAACACCAGCATTTGATATGGTGTCCTGAATGTGACGAGTCAAGATATCAGGAAGCAAGTAAGAGTTGGTCAAAATCTCAAGAAAGATTTTACGTTATTTCCCGTTGATGCCGAGATTGAAACGGTTATATTATTGGCAAAGAAATGGTGAAGCATATGACATGGCATGCAGAACATAAACTCGATGAGTGCATGGAGCATCCATCCAAGTCTGATTGTTGGAAAGTATTGATGTCAACTTTTCCTGCGTTTTCTGAAGAAAAGAGGAATTGCGTTATAGTTTTATGTACATGCAGGTTTAATCCTCATGGAAGAAGTAAATGTTACTCTTGTTGGTCAGTAATGAGAACACCATACAATCTACCTTCATGGTTATGTAATAAGAGACATTTTATATTTCTATCTTTATTGGTGCCAGGACCTACACATCCGGGAAATACATCGACGTGTATTTATGTCCTCTCATAGATGAATTGAAAATGTTATGGGTCGATGGAGTAGATACATATGATGCAAAGAAAAATCAAACATTTAACTTGAAAGCAGCTCTACTTTGGACGATAAATGACTTCCCGGCATATGTAATGTTATCTGGATGGAGTACACATGAATGTAAAAGTTGTCCATATTGTATGGAAAGTACTAAATCATTCCAGCTTTAACATGGTCAGAAACCATGTTTTTTATTGCCACAGACCTTTTCTTTCAAACAATCATCCATATCGAAGACAGAAGCAGTCATTTAAAAAGAATACAATTGATCTTACAGATCCATCGTCATTTAAGACTGGTGATACAATATTATCAAGCTTGGAAGAATTGGAGAAATCAACCTTAGAGAATGGGGATAAAACAAAACATCTTCCTATTTTGGGTGACAGTCATAATTGGATTATCAAGAGTATATTTTGGGAATTACCATATTGCAGTAAACTATAGAAACGATACAACCTAAATGTTATGCATATAGAGAAAAAATATCTTTGATAACATATTCTATACTATTATTAATGTAACCGATCGCTCAAAAGATACATTAAAGTCTCACTTTGATTTACAAATCATATGCAATCATCCAGAGTTGCATATAAAGGAACATGATAATGGAAGGGTTGAACTTCCTAAAGCGAAGTATACATTAGACGGAAATCAAGTGAAGCTTGTCTGCGAATGAACAAGTAATTGAAGTTTCTAGATGAATATGTATCAAATTTTTCTAATTTGATCAATTTAAAGAAGTTTTTATTTAAGAGAATGAAAAGTCATGACTGTCATATTTTCATGTAAAGAATGCTACCGGAGAATTGTTACCAAAAATTGTTATCGATGTTCTATCAGATGTCAGCAGATTTTTTCAGGTTCTATACTCATCATGCGTACATCGGACGGAGATGGAATATCTTGAGAAAAATATTTCTGTGATTATGTGTAATTTGAAAAAGATATTTCAGCGTCATTTTTTGATTCAATGGAACATCTGTTGATTCATATTCTATACGAAGCAAAAGTTGGAGGGTCTGTAAAATATCGTTGGATGTATCCATTTGAAAGGTATTTATAAATATTAAATTCTTTTTTATTCTTTAATATATGAATAAAATATTTACATGTTTTACATAGGTTCATGTTCTTTCTCAAAAGAAAGGTTCAAAATAAAAGTAAAGTTGAAGGATCAATAAGTTCCAGTATATTTATGAGGAAATTGCAACATTCTGCGTTAGATATCTTTCGAAAGACGTGGAGACAATCCACAACAAATTTAGGAGGAATGAGACAATCTACTCGGAGGAAGAACCTTGTATTAATGTCTTTCGTCAATCCACTCAGCTCATAGGAAAGGCAAAGAACGTTTCTTATCGAAACAAGAGAATGATTATGCAGAGTTATACACATTAGACAATTGCGAGGAAATAACACCATATGTTCAGCATGTATCTATAATAATTTATGTGTATATGCAAGTTCTCTTTCACGTAATATTAATATTTCTTTTATATATTTTAGGGAATTTAGAAAGAAAATTGTCAAAAAAAATTCTATGTATTCAGATGACGAAATTCTGAGCATCTATAGGAATCAATTTTCGGCTTGGTTTAAAAATCGGACAAAACAATTGGATGGTGGTGATTATCATACACATATTTTAAAATATTGGGATATTTACACCCATAACCCTGAGTAATTATGCAATAACATTCATAAAACTGCATAATCGCAAATTACATGAGAAACCCCGAGTAATGCTTAACTCTTACATGACATAACCCTGTGTTATGTTCTGTTTGAGATTTCCATCATATTTGACAGTTTTCGTCGGAAAAAGACAAAAATGCACTTGGTCCTCATTCTTATTTGCAAATCATACTATCATGTTCTTTGTCCATTAGTTTGGAGGGTTGCCGGCCGTCGACCTCCAGCAACGTCGTCGTCGTCCTCTGCAAGCCCCCTCCCGCGGTCGTCGTCGACCTTGCAAGCCTCCTCCCCTGACCGTCCCCGTCAAGCCCCCCCGGATCGCACCCCTCTGCCCCCCAGTCCCCCAGGATCGCATCCCTCTGCAAGAAACCGCCGAGCTGCCCCCTCCCCCTCCCGCTGCAAGCGACGCCCCCCGCCCGTCGCCCCTCTGCAAGCGGCACGCCTGCCTGCACCCTCTCCCTGCAAGCGACACCACCCCGCCCTTCAAAGCCCCTCCTCCCCCCAACTGCAACCCACGCCACCTCGACAAACGGCGACGCTCCGCCCTCCCCCCCTGTAAGCGATGCCACCCCCGCCCATTAAAGCCCCCCCATCGCATCGCACTTCTCAGGCAGCCCCTCCCCCATCGCATCGCACCTCTCAGGCGGCGACGCAACCCCCACTACCACCCCTCCTGCAGACCTCCGGACCCCCATCCACCTCTCCAGAACCCAACCCCCACCTGACCGCCCCTGTCAACACCCCCACTCGACCGCCCCCATCAACCCCCCCGTCAAAGCCCGACCTCCGCACCTCTGCTGTCAACAACACCCCCACTCGATAGCTCCCGTCAAAGCCCCCCACCCCCGTCAGAGCTCAGAATGGACATCGTCGCCTCCTGGCTCTCCCTCAAGCGCCACTCCCTCCGGAGGCTCGAGCTCAGAATGGACAGCATCGTCGAGAAGAAGCCCTCCAACAAGCTCGATTGCATCGCCAACATCGGAGACTTGGAGTGCCTGAAGCTGTGGGGTGTGTGCCTCCTGGGGTGCCCCAAGTGGAGCGTCTTCCACAGGCTGCAGGTTCTGGAGGTCGTCGGCGCCAGTTTGGAGGATTACACGTTGCTGGACATGCTGAAGGTCCCCCCTCCCCCGCTCAAGTCCGCCGCCTATTCGGGGTTGAAGGGAGATGGATTTTTTGTCTTATTTCTTAACCGTTGATTAAGAATGGATTAGATTAACTCACTCATATGGTTGAGTTGACGTATTAAACTAACGGAGGGTTATGGGCGTGAGAAGGAGTGACTATTTGGGGTTTCTCATGTAATTCGCGATTATGCAGGGTTATGAATGTTATTGCGTAATTACTCAGAGTTATGGGTGTAAATATCCCTAAAATATTTTGGAGAAGGTCCGGTTTATAAGGTCCGGTCTTACAACTCTTGCTGCAGTAATGGTTATCGTTTTCATACCTTCAATTCGGGTAAATACTTAATAACTCAGAATCACTGAGCGATGGTTCTTGGATCCTGTTATAAGGAAGATCATAGGAATTATTATGGAATTTTAAAGGAGACACTAGAAGTAGAATATAGTATTCCTGGGTTTAATAAAGTAGTTCTCTTTTTGTGTGATTGGTACGAACCCAATGGAGGCGTATTACTTGATAAGAGAAATAACAATGTCGATGTGATACCAAGAAAATTTATATGCAGATTTGAACCCTTCGTTTTAGCTTCTCAAGCGGACTAAGTTTGTTATCTCCCACAAGTGTCAAAGAAGAGAAAGAGCGTTGAAACTTTAAGTGTCGTGAAGATAAATTCTCGAGTCTATATTTCTAATGAATACACTCATCATGAAGATGATATAGATGAAGCATTCACACCGACTCATGAGCGAATAGACGTAATAGAAGAAGTCCCAATCATCGAATCAATTCCATTGACTGATAATGAGGTATTATGTGTTGACCTACAAGATGATTCTGACTCCACAAGTGATGATTCAGAAAACTCAGAAATCCAGAAAATATGCTTTAATCCAACAGAAATACACGGTGAAGATTAACTGCAAATTTTATTAAATTAGTATACTCGAATTAGTAAAAATATTCATTAATAACTATGTAATTAACTATTACATCATCATTACAGTCACGGTGGGTTTTGGACATGGCGGGTCTCATGGATCTCATAGATCCAATCGTCTATTCTCCTCAGACACACCTTCTTCCAGTAGGCAGCCAACCCCGGATGTTGATTTAGATTCACAGTCTGACGAGGTCCGACGGGTCATAGCCTACTACGAGTCACTTTGTTATCCTCCTTCACCCTTTTATGTAGGCGCCTATGGAGAGCCATCTACCTCAGCCGCTCATTATACGTACCTGGTCCTGGTACTTGCACGAACATCGATGGATTCTAATTCTCCTTCTTTTAGATGTCCGAGCACCTCCGTGCCTTTACCTACTGGAGCTAGACAGACTTCGTAGTCCTATCCTTTGTTGAAGGTTACGACGGACGGGAGGTGCGATTTTAATAAATTTTGTCATTTTAATTTTACTAAACAAATAGATTCTATAATATTTATAAATTTTACAAAAATATGCAGGGATTTTTTGAATAGCGACAGGGCGGCAAAGGAAATAACCAACATCATCAAGTCACACTTGATTAGCATGTAATTTCGATGGTGCTGGATCCCTGCTACCGAATAGGAGAGATTGTTTGAGATGTTTCTGGTAAGAATATTTTTTTAGAAATGACATAGAATTTTTTTTGTCAAGTTTTCTTCAGATATTTTGTAGTAATTTTCAGAGTAGGTATCACCTAATTCTGGTTCTGGGGAAGGAGGCTTATCGTCGAGCCTTTATTCATTTGGTGGAGAAGAGAATGAGCAATAAATTTTTCAAGGCAAGAAGAGACTCGCATGGTGCATGGAGGATAGGTATTGTGTTACTTCAATAATTTATGATGTGATTTGTAAAATAATTAATATTCATAATATATTCCTTGCATATGGGCAGGTTTCTGTGATGCATTTATTACAGATACGGAGTTTGGATGGAGATCAACGATGGGAAGGACAAACCGCCAAAAACAAAGGATTAAATCGACAAGTGGATCTAAAATCCACAATCAGAATAGAGCGAAGCTGGTACTTTAATTTAAAATTTAGTTTTTAAAATCTAATTTAATATAGTACCATTTTGTTATTAGCTTTAAAATTAATTTTTAGGCAATTAGGTTGGAAAGAAAATCCTCATTTCAGGAGTGGTGGTCTAAGTCTCACATGAGTGGGAAAGAAGGAGAGTTTCAATAGTCCACTCCTGAAGCAGGAGAATTGTTGGTTAGTCTTTTCATTTATTTGCAATTGAAAGATACATTATAACTTATTCTTCTATTTTTCAATCTGTATTTCAGGATCGTTATTTGACACTATCTGTAGAAAAATGGGGTGCTGATCCAACTAGAGAGCAACAACCATTTGATAAAGCAATTTGGAAGCAGGTATAGATAAATATTAATTTACTATATTCATTTTTTATATATAAATACATATTAAACAATCAAAATTTTATAAGATGTTGGAGGAGAGGGACGTTGTGGCGAACAAGAAGCAGACGCTTGGTGGTCTTTTTCCATACTATGTGGAGGAACATCATCATTCATATTCTACGTACATCCAGCCGTCGTATACAGAATCACAATCATCGCAACCATCATTGCAAATGGAGTCGTAGATGACGATGATGGTGGAGCGTGTGATGAAGCTCCAAGGAGATTTCACGATGTACATGTAAGTATTCTACTTAGAATGAGTAATAATTTCATATTTCTATATCTTCAAAATGCATATAACATGTATATATCTTCCATAATATAGGTCATAAGGGTGTGCATCTCAATCTGAGGAGATTGAATCGGATGATGAAGAGGAGGAGGAGAATAACCCAGAAGAAGAGGCACACATGTATGCTATGTTCAAAGAGAAGGAGTAGGAGAAAAAGAAAGCAAAGCAGTGTTCAATATCAAAAATTTTTAGATCAAAGAAAAAGTGATTGATGGTTTTTGTCTTGTTTTGTTGTGGAATTTTTAGCAAGTCTTTCAATTTGTATGAACTTTGATAGTATAATTAGTTGTACTTGTAATTGTAGATCCATTCGAACATATATTTCTAGTATTTAGCTCTTAAATATGAATGTTTAGTTTCTAAGTTCATATATATATATATTTTGTGAGCTTGACATGTTAAAGTTAGTTAATTTAGTTGGCGAACTGGCATATTAAAGATACTCCTATCGACTCTATTAAGCACCTACATTGATTTCTTGGCAGGCTATACGGGTTCGATGGGGCATCTAAAGTCCTCCAAACCTGTATATTTTTTAGCACTTCACAACTGGCGAGTGCATGTGCTCACCAGAAGCTCTGGATATGATCGCCATATTACTTGGTGGCGACCATGTCGACGACCACAATTGTGCACGCCTACAAGCGGGCAAGCACATAGCTTCCGCAAGTGCTCGCCCACCTGCCCTGGCAACTCTCGTATCAGCGAACACACATGGAGCGAGGATTTGTGCTCTCCTAGTATAAGAGTGTGCACATGGCGTGCAATTGACGTGCACATGATGAGCCAACATGTGCATGCCAATCGCGTCTTTTTTAGTGATTCCAAAACTCACATCTCCTAAATGGTGCATCAGTTGACCTCATTTGCAAATGATCAAACCACTTTAAGTGGGTTTTTTTCATTTTATCCACGATTGGAGCTACACCAACTTGCCTTTTGATTGCATCATTTCGAATCCGATCTTTACCTATGTGTCGTCTACACATCCACCTTAGCATTTTCATTTCTATTGCTATCATTCTTTGCACATGTCTATGATTCACATGCTAATATTCATATTCATAGAGCATATAAGTCTCAAAGCTATTTGTAAAATATTCCTTTGATTTTCAAAGGAATTCTCTTATCATAGAGAATAGTAGAGGCTCCTCTCCACTTTAGCCAACCTGCATTTATTCTATTAGTAACATCTCCATAAATTTCTGTATCATATTGCAAAATAGATCCCAATAAAAGAATATTTATTCTAAATGTCATCGCCACCAATCTTCACCTCGATTCCCTCACCATCGCTTCCATCAAAATTACACTCCACATATTCAATCTTAGTCCTACTTAACCGAAATTCTTTAGTCTTCAATGCATGTCTCCAGACCTCAAGCTTCTCATTTACTCCATCTCTCATCTCATCAATCAAAACAATATCATAAGTGAATAACATAAATTGAGGTATCTCCTCCCGAATTTGACTTGTCAAGTCATCCATAATCAAAGTAAAAAGGAATGAACTCAAAGTTGAATTTTAATGCAGACCAATGTTGATGTCAAAATAGTCAATCTTCTCAGATTGGATCCTTACACAAGATGAAGTCATATCTTACATATTTTTTATGAGGTTAATGTATAGGATAGGTACTTGTTTCTTCTCTAAAACTCTCCAAAATATCTCCTTATTATAAGCCTTCTCCAAATCAATAAAAATCATATGAAGGTTCCTCCTTTTAGCTCTATAAATATCAATTGTTCTCCTCGGCAAGTGGATGGCTTCAATAGTTGAGTGACCTGGTATGAATCTGAATTGATATTCTTTTATTTTGAAAACTGGCACAACCTTCTTTCGATCACACATTCTCAAATTTTCATAGTGTGACTCATCAACTTAATACCTCTGTATTTGAACAATTTTGAATGCATGCTTTGTTTTTATAAAGAGGCTGGATTGTGCTTCTCCTCCAACATCCGTGCATTCTCTAGCTTTTTCAAATAACATTGGATAAATTTGTAAACCAAGTCAAACCATACTCACCTAAAACTCTTCATACTTCTATAGGAATGTCATCATGTCTTGTACCTTTCCTAGGTCTCATAACCTTCGAAGCCTCCTCTATTTCCTTTAATTGTATTCTTCTATAGCTTACATGATTCAAGAAAATTTCACCACTAGCTAGATCTCTGTCTCTCTATTTCTTTCCCCAATGAGAAGCTTATGGAAATACTTCTCCCATCTAGTCTCTATATCCTTCTGAGCAACAAGCACGTGACCTTCATTATTCTTAATGCATCTTACTTGAGAAAAGTATTTGGTCTTTCTTCCTCTTGTTTTGGAAAACCTAAATATATCCTTTTAGCTCTCCTTAGAGGCGAGATTTTTGTATAAAAAATCATAAACTTTTAACTTAACTTCGCTTACAGCCTTCATTGCTTCGTTCTACGCTATTTTATAGTTTGTGACAGTTTACTTTATTCTATCCTTAGACATAACTTTAAAGCATGCTCTTTTAGTTTTGAGCTTCTCTTGCACCCCCAACACCACCACCTCTTTAATATTGATGAATTGTAGTATAGGAGGCGAATTTCGGTCGATCAAAAACCACAATCTTTGAATGTTGTGAAATATTTTTACTTGGCAAGTTTACCAAGGTCGAACACAGGGAACGGTGACTTTTAGTTGCGTGGTCGTAAATTAAATTAAATAATTAATTAGCGCTTGATTAATTTCTGCGTTGAGAAAATGTACAATGCAATGCAATGATGAAAGGTGCAATATGAAGAAAATGAAATAGAGAGAATGAAGAACCGGATCTGTGATTTAGTGATGTTTAATCCAAATAAAAATAACCAATATCCTTGAAATGAAATCACAGATCAAATAATATCGAATTCAGTAAGATGTAACAGATTAATTCCTGATTCCAGCAAGAATGAATAGATATCAGATTGATCCTGCGATGATTTTTATCTTCGAAATCTGTCTAATTTTACTCTCAAGAAATGTTCGCAGTTAATATCAATAAGTCAATACATCTAATCCATCTCCCTGAATTAACCCCTGCAAAAATTTAAGTCCTCAAATAATAGCTCAACTCCAACAAATCCCTGCAAAAATAAATCGTCAATTCTCCCAAGGAGAATGTGGCACAAATATGTCAAAACGATCCTGCATAAGCCAATAGATATCCTCAATAATAATTATCGATAAACAGCTTCAAATCTGCCCACAGTTTATGCCAAGTGATAGAGTACAGAATTAGCTTCAAAATGACATATTATATGCTCAAAACGGAGTTCGTATGAAAAAGATAGGATAACATGAAGTTTCAGGGAGTAAACTGTAAATAAAATAAAGTTTTTCTTGCAAAGAGGTCCCTGGGAGGATTTATCTATAATTAATAAAAGTCGGAGGGGCCCGGATGTAATTTACCTCTAGCGGGCGTATTTCTGCAAATCCTGGAACGTTAGAGGGCCTTAGTGCAATTTTTCCAGAGGCTCGTGTGCGGACCGGGAGGCTCGGGGTCCCGAGCCTGTGGTTCGGGTGATGAACCTGTGGCTCGGAGGCGGGCAAAGCTGAGGGAGGCTCGGATGCCCCGAGGATAAGGCTCGACCAGCCCGAGCCTCAAGGCTTGGGGGGGGGGGACGCGTGGCTCGATCAAGATCGTTGGATCAAGGGCCTCCTGCCCAATCCAACGGTGCTTGTACGTCGTGGTGAGGCGAGCAGAGGCGAGTGGCGGAGGCGACTAAGGCGGCGGTCGTGCGTGGGCGAAGGCGATGCGGAGGCGGTGGAAGTGGTTGCGCAAGGCGGTGGCGATGGTCGTGCGCACAGGGGCAGTGCCACACCTCGAGCGACACACAGCGCGAGGCGGCAGGCGGAGGGCACAAACTTGGGCGGCGGAGGGCGGAGCACTGTGCAGTCGAGGCGTGGTGGCTTGGCCTGAACGGAGGCGGTGAGGTGGGAAGAGGCGATTGTGGGGTCCTGCAAAGGTTAGCCAAAAACACGGATGGACTGGGGGTGGATGGTAAAGGAGGGAGAAGGGAGAGAGCACCGGCCTGTGCAAGGCCGGCGGCGATCAGAGGGGGACCGGTGGAGGACAATGGGCAGTCAATGTACGGGACTGTACCCTTGGATAATGTCGGAGAGAGTCGTTGTGGCGGTCGTCTCTTGATGTCACCAAGGAAGACGGAGGGCTTGCAGATCTCCAGGAATGGCGGATGGCTTGGATGTCCAGCGAGGGCGAGATTTATAGGAGGAAGGTGGTGTCGGTTACGCACGAGAGGGGGGGTGGCCGGGAGGCGAGGAGTTTGGTGGTAATGGTCGCCTCGTGCATGGCGAGGCTTTGATGGCCAGGAGCAACGGAAGGAGGAGTGGCGTTGGGGTGCGCCTCGCAACGACTGGAGGTAGAGGACGGGGGTCACGTGCCTAGCACGTGACCCGAGGGAGGGGGCTGAAGTGAGAGGAAGTGGGGTGCCACGTGGCACGCCCTGGAGCTGCCACGTGGCGCCCCAAAAAATTTCGACCTTAAAGAATGAATAGAAATAAAAGAAGACCTCGGATCGAAAAATTTCTTTCACGAAAGTTGTTCGTCTCGACGAGATCTACAACTTTGATGAAGGACCCATGAGCAAAAGAGGTCATCTGTGAGAAGTGGTATTTTTGGTGGCTCTCCATGTGTATAGAAAATTGGGTTTTTGGGATTTTGTATTTTTTGGTAGTTTTTAGATGGAATAAAATTATAGAAAAAATACGATAAAATACATGAAAATTAATTACATATTAACCTATTTTTTTGTATTTTTTATAAATAAGAAATTAGGAAAATAAAATAGAAGTCAGAATCACACAACTTTTGTACAAACTGACAACAGACACTTGAACTCAATCAGTTTCTTTGATTTCAGTTTGAATCTGGATTTGGATTTTTGTGTCTCTTAATAAAACTTTCATCAAAGAACACAATGAAGAAGAAATAAAATTAACAGGGTTAATTATTTACATAAAAACTTTGGTCAAAAATAACAAAAAGTTAAAATGCGCAAAAGAGGCCCCAAACTCAACTTTCACATATGAGCTCTGAATTTTACGAAATTGGTCTTGTTTTGAAGGTATTTGAAAATGGAGTACTTTAAAAGTGAGTAGACCAAAATCAGACACTGTATGTGGGAGATATGCATATTTTAGTTCGTCAGATGTGAAATTAGACTTTAGGATTATTTGACACTTATTGGGGTTAGTAATTTTTTTGTATTTTTTATTTAATAAGGTTAGCAATATCTACACAATGAAGGTAGTTTTGGGTCAATTGGAGTTAGGATGAATTATTTACAAATGTGAGAAGTTAGCGGCTTTTTTGGGCTGATTTACACTTGGGATTTTTAATGCAATTATGCATGATGAAATGCAGATATTATTTACACATGTATGAATGCTAATAATACTCTATTAATGATTAATTACAATTGAATGATGGAGAACAGAGCCTAAATGACCAATTTTAGCATGATAAATACAGGATTCATTATACCCCTATACTTAAACCATGCTCGTCCCCAAGCATTAATGAATGAATGGCTTAGTTGAAAACATCCCTGACTGTGCATGTGAATTTTCGAGGTTCAATTCATAGAAGACCCTTAATTTGAGTGATCCTAAAATTCTAGGTTCAACCAAGTTTTAATCAAAAGGAACCCATCTTCTCTAATTTTCAGACTCTCTGTTTGTACATATAGTGTTAAGGATATGATTCTTAGTGTACTGCATTCATGAGAGTCAAGTCGAGACATCACCCAAAGTTCCAATCCAAGAGACTCTCCTCTAGACCTAACCTTCAACACTAGGGAATATGTCGATTCTTGCTTCAGTCAACCGTCTCATTAGTTTGTCAGACTTGAAAGTGTAGATGGATGACCAAATGATGGAGGGCATGTGATTGTGTCTGATTTTCTCTCCCTTACATTGGAACAAGGTGCCTCTCGAGTGCCTTATTACTCAACACAAGTTATTTTTGTTTTGTTGATTAATGTGTCCATCAAGAGAATTTGGAGTCGTCTGCACTTGTTTTTCTGGGAGTACACCGGGGTGTGTCTCTTTTGAGTATCTAAGATACCTTCAATACCCGGACTTGTAGCATTTATGATGCAGAGCCCTTTTTGGGTGTCAGCCCGACTCATTGGTCCTAATTAGCGCTTGGTCCAAGTGGACACTTTGAAAATGTTTGGGAGCGCTCACCATTTGTGGAAGCTCATTTATAATTTGATTTGGACGATAGAGCTTTTCTTTGATATTTCATTTTCTTTTCTTTTGTTGGCTAGATCCACTGCTTTTACCAAAAGTTGGCGCACACTGATCAATAACTTTCATTAAGTTTCAACACACCCAGGCACTTAGGTCAGTATCAAAAAGATAGCATATGAACTTGTTCATATACTGGCTAGGATTTTGCTGACACTCAGGTTTTCTGAAGATTTTTTTTAACTTTATCCCATCCTCGAGCATCACTAATCAGATCTAAACTCAAATCTCCAGTCTTAATTCCTCAAGTGATATCTCAACTCATCTCATCAATCATGCAGTTGTGGAAGTGATTTGTGTTGATCATATTCTTTGAAGGTAGAGATGAAGAGTGCAATATAGCGCTCAAATCTTTCAAACTAGGGAAGTGTGGATTATTAAGTTCAAAAACCCTAATGACTAAGGCAGTCTAACTCAGACTCTCAAGATCTCAGAAATCAAGTGTCATCAAAAATCCTCAAGCCTTGAGTGTCAGGAATATATCCACCAAGGAATGCATGAAATGCAAGACCATGATTGAATTTTTTTTGTTTTTTGTTGTTGTTTTATTGTTGTTTTGTTTTTTTAGCTTCAAAAATAGGTAATACACACTACTTGTACCCATCCCCGATGTTAGATAAAAACAATTAAAGTGTGAGCTATGGATAAAGTAGATAGAATATATACAAACACACCCCCCTATACTTAGCTTGTGCTATGTCGCCATGCACAAAGTGAAATGTTGACATAGCTCGTACTAAGTATAGATGGGTACCGACAAAAAGAGGAGAAGTGATGTATAAACAATGAAATCGGTCCCCTAATTATCGGGGGATCGAGAGTGGGTAGATGGATATACAGAAGAGTGTAGGTTCCAGAGAGGTGTTTTATCTGAGCAGATCAAATCTTTCGTCAAAATCTATGCCCTGAGTGAAGGAGATCTGTTCAACTTGTACTAGTTGCTCGTTGGATTCGACAAAATGTTTAAGCAACTGACCGTTGACTATAGATGTTTGTGTGCTATCTGTGGTCTCTGAGATCTCAACACTCCGATTATTGTGTACCTCTCTTACAATGAAGGGTCCCGTCTATTTTGATTTCAATTTACCTTGGAAAATTTTCAATTTTGCATTAAATAGCCAAACTTTCTGTCATGAGACAAAGATCTTGGTTCGAATGTTCTTGTCATGCCATCTTTTTACCTTATCCTTGTAAATGGTGCTATTTTCATAAGTATGATTTCGGATTTCAGATAGTTCATTCCAAATTCATCTCTCGGTTCTTCTTTCCTTGGAGACAATTCCAATTAATCTTTTTGATTGCCCATTCTGATTTATGTATGAGTTCCGCGAGCAAATGGCATGGTTTTCCATATACCATTCTAAACGGGGAGGTGCCCAATGGGGGTCTTATAAGCCGTCCGGTAAGCCCATAGAACTTGGTCCAGGTGTTGGGACCAGTTCTTCTTGTCAGGGCGGACGAGCTTCTGTAAAATTCCTTTAACCTCCCTGTTTGACACCTCGACCATGCCATGGATTGTGGATGGTAAGGAGTAGCGACACGGTGCTCGATGTCGTATTCCTTAGTCAACTTCCTCACCTCCCGGTTGACAAAGTGGTTTCCTCCATCTGATATTAAAACTTTTGGAATCCCAAACCTCGAAATAATATAATCTTTTAAAAACTTGCAAACAGTTTTGCTATCTGCTGCTCGAGTAGGAATAGCCTCCACCCATCTAGATAAATAATCTACCGCGAGAAGAATATTCTCAAATCCCTGACTATTAGGGAAAGGGTCCATAAAGTCAATGCCCCATGCATCGAATACATCACATATGATCACTGGTTGCATAGGCATGGCATCTTTGGAACTAATGGTTCCTCCCATTCTCTGACAGACGGGGCACGACCTAACAAAATTGTAAGCATCTTTAAACAAGGTCGACCAGTAAAATCCACATTGCAATATCTTCTCAGCGGTCCTCTTCCCAGAGTGATACCTCCGCCTCCAAGGTGTGGCATAGATTGAGGATACTTTGGTATTCCTCTTGAGGAATACATCTTCTCCATATGCAATCTGGTCCTTCAAAGAAAAGGAACGGTTCTTCCCAATGATAGTGTCTCGCTTCAGATATGAGTCGATTGATTTTGTTTCTGGGCCAACCTTGAAGAACTTCATTGGTGACAAGATAATTCACCGTATCTGCATACCAAGGGAGTGAGTCAATAGCAGAAATTGACTCATCTGGGAATATTTCACGGATGGATTCAGATTCCGGAATTTTGTTATGTGTTCGATTCATGATAAATGATCAGCAACGACATTCTTAATGCAGGTTTGTCCTTAATCTCCAAATCAAATTCCTGAAGCAATAGTATCCACCTCAGTAGTCGTGCTTTTGCATCCTTTTTGGCCATTAAGTATCGAATGGCTGAATGGTCTGTGTAAACTGTCACCTTAGATCCTAGAAGTATTAACCGAATTTTTTCCAAGGCAAAAATCACAGCAAGCATTTCCTTTTCGGTCACAGTGTAATTTTTCTGAGCAGGGTCTAAAACTTTGCTTGCGTAGTGAATAGCATACGGGATTCCATCCTTTCGTTGTCCTAATACAACCCCCACAGCAAAATCGGATGCTTCTGTCATCATCTCGAAGGGAAGAGACCAATCAGGGGCTTGTAGGACGTGGGTCTCAATGATCCTACTCTTGAGTAATTCGAAGGCTGATAGACACTTATGATCTATCAGGAATTCGGTGTCTTTCCCAAGAAGGTCAGTTAACGGTCGAACAATTTTTGAAAAATCTTTGATAAATCTCCTGTAAAATACGATATGCCCTACAAAAGACCGTACTTGTTTCACATTTGTGGGTGGCTCGAGTTTCTTGATCACATCAACTTTGGCAGGGTCAACCTCCATTCCCTTCTTCGAGATGACATGCCCTAATACAACGCCCTCTTTCACCATGAAATGATTTTTTTCCCAAGAGAGCACCAGATTCACTTCCCTACACTTCTGGAGGACTCGATCCAGGTGCGCTAGATAATCATCGAATGAATCACCATGGATCGAGAAGTCGTCCATGAAGACCTCCAGGAAATCCCCAACCATGTCGGCAAAAATCACAATCATGCATCGCTGAAAGGTGCTGGAGGCATTGCAAAGACCAAAAGGCATTCGCTTGAATGCGTATGTGCCGAAAGGACATGTAAAAGTAGTCTTTTCCTGATCCTCGGGGGCGATGGCTACATGATTGTAGCCCGAATACCCATCTAAAAAACAGAAGTATTCTCTCCCTGCCAATCTCTCCAGGATTTGATCAATAAAAGGCAGTGGAAAGTGATCCTTCTTCATTGCGGCATTCAGGTGCATGTAATCCACACAGACACGCCACGACGTAGGTACCCGTGTCGTGATCCCCTCTCCCTCCTCATTGGTGATAATCTGAAGTCCCGACTTTTTCGGGACTACATGCAAAGGTGACACCCATTTGGAGTCGGAGATGGGATATATGAATCCAGCTTTACACCATTTTTCAATCTCAGCCTTAACTACTTCCCTTAAGTTTGGATTCAATCTACGTTGGCATTCACGGGAGGGTTTAGCATTATCTTCCAAGTAAATATGGTGTGAGCACAGGGCTAGTTTATCCCTGGAAGATCAAACAATCTCCAGCCTATAGCCTTGCGGTTTTTCTCGAAAACATTAAGCAGGCAGATCTCCGGCTCTTCGGTCAAATGTGAGCTGATAATGACTGGAAATTGTCCCTTTTCTCCTGCAAGGAAGGCATACTTAAGTGTAGGGGGCAATGGTTTGAGTTCAGGTAAGTCAATGATGTTTCTCGAATCTGATCCTCTCAGTGATGTTTCTTTTGTGATGTGGACGCTTGTAGTGTATCAATGTTGGCCACTATTGTGGGTGTTTCTGGGATCGGATCGCAAATGATGGAATGTGGTGTGGCAAGTGCCGCGTCCGATTTGTGTACCTTACTCAGGGATTGTCCATAAGGAGAATGGACGGACAGGTCCAGAGGGGCCTTTGAGTCTCCTAGAGTATCGGTAGATGCATGAATGAGCTGGTAGACTAAGTCATCAACAATTTCCTCTTCAGATGAGGTGGATTCTATCATAGCGGTTGGGTTTTGTCTCTAGAGCCCAACTGTTGCTTCTGTAAATTCAGTCTCAATTTCTGATTTTTCGGACTCGGTGCTCGACTCAGTGTCAGGTCTTTGAAACCTAGTTTGCTGCATTTTAAGTTCAACTTTTCCAAACTAGATTCTCCCGGATGTGTAATCAAATATAGCTCCTGTGGTCCTCACAAAGGGTCGCCCTAGTATCATCTGGGAATCTTTCCAATTTCTAAGGACATTCATGTCAAGTATTATGAAATTCACTGGGTAGTTTTGTCCCTCTATGTTGATGATTATATTTCGAATCTCTCCCCTAGGTCTTTTTGTTGATGTATCTGCGAATTGAAGTACAACTGTAGATTGCTTAAGAGGACCTAGATTTAGATTCTCAAATAGTGTTGTGGGCATGAGATTGATGGATGAACCGTTGTCTAACAATGTTCTTGCAATCTTGATTTCTTTGATGTGGCTAGTGACAAAGTGAGCACCCATGTCTCCTTTCTTCTTTGGCAACTCATTTTTTATAAGACGAGATGTGGCTACTGAGAGTATGTGTTTTTTTGTTCAGCTAGGAGTCTGTTTGCTGGCCCTTGTTGGTGTGCATCTCACCTTAAGGTATTTTCGAAAAGCCGAGTCTCTTTCTATCATCTCGTCTAAGGACAGAGTGACCTTAATATTTTCTTTGCAGATGCGGGCCATCTCGTCATCATTTTTTTGGTTTTTCATGTTTTTCGTCTTTCCTGCCGTAAGAGCACGGGTGAAAGGAATGGACTTGTTATGATCAAGAACATTACTTTTATTGAATGAGAAATTTTTTACAGGTTTCAGACTTGAACTAAAAACAGGAAAATTTGTGGGCATATGTGGTTGGTGTCTTGATGGCATTTCTCTGTCTGACTCAGACTCAGACTTTCCATTATATCTGGGTGGTGTGAGTGGGACTTGTTCTTTTTCCTCCTGTATTCCTTTGTCAATTCCCCCAGGGTTGTGTGAATTGGTGGACACTGGGGCTATGTCTTCATGTTCCTTCGCTCGATCAGGCATGGTTACGGTCCTTTCGCTCCTAAGAGAGATATGATAAGAGTTATTATTTGAGGAGGGCTCAAGTTCAGGTACGGAATAGTCAGAGATTAATACCTGATTGTGCCCAAGGCTATTTGGGTTAGCCTGGACTTGGGCTGAAATCACGGTCTGGGGTGCAGTCACCTCATCTCTCCAATGAGCGAGTCGATTTATGTCGACTCTCATATCATGAAGCTCATCCAGCATTCACTGGAGTTCTAGAGAGATTGAAGAAGAGGATGACCCTTGGCCCTGCCTGGCCTGAGGTCGCTAATATTGGCCTTGTTGGTTTTGGCATTGGTTCTGCTGTGGCTGAGGTTGCGGGTTCTAATAACCCGTGCGATATTGCTGCCTCTGCTGCGGTTGAGGCTGGTAGGTGTGCCGGGCTTGTGGTGGATGAGGGTTCAGAGTAGAGTTTTGGTCTGGGTGGTTGACCGGTTCCAGGTTATACCAGACTCCGTTTATCTCCATGACTTGTGGAGTTTCCTCATAATCAGTTTGAGCGGAGGTTTCCTCAGTTTGATGGGGCAAGACTTGATCTCCACCCCAATGGCTATGTTGCCCTTCCCCTTGACCTTGAATGTAGTGAATTTGGTGTATGGGTGCGGGGGGTGCAGTCAGGGCTGGTATCTTTGATACCTTGTCAGCCAATTCCTCCATTTGTTTAGGAAATTTAGCCAATTTCTCCATATCAGATGATTTATGGAGCTGAACCACCTTCTTATAAATCTACTCAACCATAGTTAGCTTATCAGCTATTATTTCCATGTCAGCACTGTGATCGGTCGTCAGATTATTCACCATCCTTTTGGAGCCGGCGATGTAAGCCCGGGTGGTGGTTTGTGCACGACTGGATTCAGCAAGTCTCTCGAACACCTTGTAGACGGTGTCCTCGTGGCGTCCCATTTAGCTTCCTCTGCAAGATGCACTAACCAACCCTTGAGTCTCAAGGTTCAACCCGCTGACAAGACTTTGGACCAGCATCATTTTACTTATCCCATGTCCTGGGCATTTCTGTACTAAGTCTGTGAATCTTTCCCAGGTTTCATGAAATGGTTCGCTTGGGTGTTGGGTAAAACTTGTGAGCTTGATCCTCATCTGATTGATTCTACTCACCGGGTAGATTTTCTTTAAGATCAGAGTCTTGAATGTGGCCCCATGTTGTGACTATTTCCCCTAGATTTTTTAGCCAGTAGGCCGCCTTATCAGTCAAGGCGAAGGGGACAGCTCTCAACCTTATGTAGTCCTGGCTAACCCTAGGGTGGCAGAGGTTAGCACAGACTAATTCGAAGTCGCGGAGGAAGATATATGGTTCTTCGTGATTATTTCTCCGAACTTTGGCAACAGTGCCAGGAAATGCGGTTTGTGTTCGAACGCATCGTCAGGGGGAACTCTCAACCAATTATAGTCTTCATCTAATTCCGGGAGATATGTATCTTCCATAGCAGGCTCGCCTTGTTGTAGTACTACCAACTGCATCCTAAGTAGTTCATTGTGTTGTTCGACAGCGGTTATCCTAGCCAAGATTGCACGGATCGGGTCACTGTCGTTCTCTTCGTCCACAGGGTTCTTCTTTGGAGGCATTATGATTCACCTTCAGAAAGGAAGAGTTCAGAGATAAGTGTTGAAATCAAATGAGGTTTTTTCTAAGGATAAGAGATTCCTTAGCGGAGGAGTGAAAAGATGAAACTTCTAAGACAAGAAGGATTGAGAGAGTATTTACGACGAAGCAGACACAAGCAAACACAAGACAATTCTCAAGTTCACCACTCAACACAGAGGAAGGCACGTCAGGGTTCGGCCGCTTATCTTTTCAATTTTAATTTAATGATAAAACAATCTTGCAGATTAAGCGGAGCTGTTAGGTACTGAAATAATTCACAATAACTGTCCCGAGTTCATACAACTAGTTACACCTACTCTCAGCCAGTATAGGTGTAAGTACGGACCGTTTAAACGGCTACCCGTGTTATTTGAGGACGGAGCCTTCTGCAATGTCCTCTAAACCACCCACTCTACTAAGGGAAGTCGGACCGTAAAATGGCTACCCGAGACCCTAACTGAAAAGTAGCTAATTGTTTTTAAAAACAGTAGTCTCTGTGAAATTCCTCAGTTTTTGCTCTATCCAAGGTGTGCATTCTAGTCCTTACAAACAATGAGGGGGTTTCTCTCTACCAGACACAGGTTAATTTTATGTCAGTTATTTACAGTCGCTTCGATTAGCAGTCCCGATTTTAAGTTAAGGCTATCACTGTAGTTTATGTGAGCACAGAAATTCACGCCTAACGAGCAGTCCCAATTCTGTTAAATCCTAAGTTGTAAAACTTTGAGAAAGGAGGATCAGAAAAGCCGATGCAACGTAAATCAATGATGCATGCTTAAGAGAAGGACTTACAGTGAATCCTCACGTTCTTCATGCGTGATGCAAGACAAGGAATTTAAATTTACACTAAATGGTATGCACAAATGGAAAAATGCCCTAAACAGATAGTTCTATTAGCGAGAAGAATTGATTGAAATTTTTGGCTAATGTTGAACGATCTACAGTGTGTTTAATTAGTGAAAAGTGTGGTCTAAAAATTACGAGCACAATCAATGATAGAAAAATAAGCGTATATGTGCCTAAGACCTACGTGATGAATACCCATTCATCACTCTTTATTCTTATATTTTATCTACAAAAACCTTTGCAAATGCATGTATATTCATGTAAATACAAATAACTATCAAAAGCATGCATTGTATAAAGTTTAATAATTAGCATGTTTTTGTGCAAAAATAAAAGAATAAAGAGTAAAAAGAAAAAGAGGGAAATATTTAGAATAAATATTGAGCAACCTAACCCAAGGGAGGGCTCAGCATGGGCCTGACCGCATAAAAACCAAAGTAGAGGGAGATAGGGACTCATGTGTGTAGAAATTTATGTAAATAAAATAAAAATATTTTCCTCCCAAAAATATATTAAAAGAGGTTTGTAAATATTTGTATATAAAAACAAGATAAAAATAGAAAAATTAAAAAGAAAACAAAAACATCACTCATGTACATAGTCACCTTGTATATAGTCCACTCATCCCTATTTATTTAGCTTTATAAATAAATAAAATTAATTTCTAATTTTTTTTAAATAGTCTATATGATATGGTGTAAATAAATAAAATAAAAACAAATAAAACAAAAACAAAATAAAAATAAAAAAATTAAAAAAATCAAAAATACTTTGTAAATATACCATGTATATATACATACATATCTATTTATTTTACCTATGTATATAAATAATAAAAATAAAATAAAAATACCTTTTTATTCCTTATTTTATGATATAAATAAATAAAATATAAGATAGGAATAAAAATGTATAAAAATAACAAATTAAAAATCAAAATTAAAAACCTATATATTATATATATACCTATATATAACCCTACTATGTACATACCTTATTTTTACTTTGAAAAATTAATTAAAAATCACTAAAAAATAGAAAAAATTAAAATAAAAATATTTCATGTTTTAACTTTGTAATAATTCGGCCATTAGCTACCTTTAATTTCACTTTCAAATATCTGCCACGTGGCCTTCACCCATTGGCCCTGGGGATTGTTGACCGCCAGGTCAACTGCCCCCCCAGGACCACTTCCCACGGGTTAGGCGCCCGACCCGACTTCCCCCTATTTCAGCGTCTAAACCTGATTCCCCCTCGCCTAAACCCCGGGTCCGATTCCTTCCTGATATATCCGACACCCTCGCCGGAGCCACCGCCTCGAGATCCACGCTCCAGAATGCCCTACCCGCGCTCATCTTCCCGGACCCTCCAACATATATAGCCCGAGCTCTGCCACCTCCATTCCTATCTTTGGCCATTCGTTCCACCCCCCAGTGAGCTCCAGTGCGTGCGTGAGAGTGACAGCTCACTCCAGGTGTTGTCGAAGCGAGGAGAGGGACCGGGTGCCATTGATCCGGCGAGTACCACCGTCGTGCTCCGCCCAGAGCGAGAGCTCGAGCCTCGGAGGGAGACGCTCCTCGAGGCCACGACCCAGAGCATCGCCAGCTCGTCCACAGTCTCTTCGACCACCCAGGTAGCTGTAGTTCCTTTTCGTTTTCGCTAATTTCTCATTTCCCCCAATTCGCGCCGCCGCCGCTTTCGTCTGATTTCGACCATCCCGCTACCCCATTCGATCATCGGAATCCACCGTCACCTCCGCCTTCCTCCCGTGCACGTTCTCCATACTCCCACTCAACCCAGCTCGCATAGGAGCTGGGGTTCGAGCTCCTCCGTCCACGCCTTCGCCGGAGCTCGCCCATATCGTCCCCCCGACCGCCTTCACCTCGCCTAACGGGGTCGAGGCAGTTTGCCCTCGACCCGCGAGCCTTCTGGTCTGCTTTGCAGGTTCATCCAGGCCCATCTGAGGGCTTGGACCATTCGGTCCAGGAGCTCTACCTCCGCCGACCTCGCCGGAGCTCCCCAGAGCTCGGTTGGGTCATCGGAGGGCACCATCAGCTGCGGAGCGTCATCGCGGGGCTTCTCCGATCTTCAGAAGCAGCAGGGGAGGATCTCAGCGCGTGTGTCGGGCCGGCGAAGCTCGTCGGCCAACTGTTCTTCCAGCATCTTCCCCGACCGTCCGATCAGCCTCAGACCTCCAGTTCGCATCTCGACCGTCCATCTGAGGAGGTCCCTTCACCGTCAGATCTTTGGAGAGGCGATCCTTACCGTCGATCCAGCGAGGCTTAGCCGCGACGCACCGTCACCGTCGAATCTACACATGGCGAGCCCCAGACCGTTGGATTCACGTGAGGAGTCCAGCTTTGGAGCGCCAGCCGTCCTTCACCGTCAGATGCACCACGTGGCGCTCATCCAGCGGCTCCATTAATAAAGGGTAATTTACCCTTAGGCCCTCCTTTTATTTTATTTAGCAATTAGTCCTGTAAATCTTTAGTTTAGTTATTTAGTTTTGGTACATTTGCATTGTGGACCCCTGCACTTTATTTTCTTTGCATTTATGCCCCTGTGTATGGTGTAGCACGTGCTTCGACACGTGGTTTTCTGGTGTATTTGCATTTACACCCTTGTAGTTCTGGATGTTACTCAATGAATGAATACTTTTGGTTAATTGCAAATATGCCCCTGTGAGTTGTTTTTATACGCATGTGCGTGATTTAAGTGGGTATTTTGTTGGCAAGCCCTTGGGCTTTTGGTACCTGTTACCAAATAGCCCTTGGAACCTGTTTTCCTTACAGATAGGTCCCTGAGTGCCCCAGACACGTGTTTGGAACGTGATTTCTTGGGTATTTTGCACCAGACCACCCAGGACTCTTGGTATTTGCACTTAGGTCCCTGTGCACAGTGCCTCCTCTTTATTTTTGAATAAAATAGCGAACCTACTCCAAATCCAATTAAAATTGGACACATGGCTCCTGCCATTGTGTAAAATTTTTTGGGATTTTTGGAGACATTTTTATGTTGATTTGATATTTTTAAAAATTCAAAAACACGTATTTTCTTTACTGTTTAAATTTGAAAATCACAAAAAAATATTAAAACTTAGCTAAAAATTATAAAAAATTACCTACTGTTTGTTTTGTTGTGCTTGATTTTCTAGCCAATTTTGGTTATTTTTCCTTATCTAAAACACCTAAAATTGAAAAACACTCAAGAACTCATAAAAATTCTAATAAATAATTTAAAAATCCAAAAATAATAATTTAGGTGCTCAAATTTTCCTTGTTTTCTTCTCTATACAGGAAAAATACCTCCAGGCTTATTGGGGACTTTTAGATATTTTATCTAAGTCCCTCAAGCTCGGCTGGACAATACCTTCTTTTTCATTCACTGTTTGATTTTTAGAAAATTAAATAAACATCAGAAAAATCACAAAAATTCACTAAAAACAGTAAAAATTTTAAAACACACAAAATATTTTTTCTGGAATTTTTGCTTGAGTTTTGATACATTAAATAAATAGTTGAATTGCTTGCTTTCCTTTTCACTGAATCAGGGATCTCCATGTCCAACACTACGAAGTCCATGGGGAATTGCAAACCCTGAATAGTGACGACAACGTCTCGCAACAACCCCTTCGGCCTCTTGACAGATCTATCAGCAAACTGAAGGACTGTCCTGCTCTGTCGAAGAGTGCCCAACTCGAAGCGGTCGAGAAGGGCTGCCGGAAGGAGGTTGATCGACGATCCGCTATCCAATAGAGTACGGTCAAACCTCTGCTCACTGATATGACATCTGACATAAGGGGCTCCTGAATCTGGCCTCTTGGCCGACAGACGGTTCTGGATCGCGAAACACGTGGCTTTCGTCAGCACATGAATCTCTGAATGGTGGTTCCTCCTCCTCCTCTTGACTGTGGTCCTATCTCTCAACGATCGCTGAAGAAGGGGGATGTGCTACAAAGCCTCCTGAAGGGTCAGCTGTATACGGAATCTATCGATCATGCTCTGGCTGAAGTCCTCCTGCTCTCTCTTTTTTGGATCTTTTTTCTTTTTTCTTCCCCTTCCCCATCTTAAGGGCCCTAGGGAAGGGGATCACAGGGTCCTTCTCAGATGAAGGACTAGAAAAGGGTTTAGGCGGTTCGACGACCGGATCCACACATACATCATGCACCACAGTGGGACCAGAAGAAAATAAACCCTTTCCTTTATTCACAGAACTGTTCAGAGATACATCAGGTGAAGGAAAAACAACAGATCTCTCTACATGAACTCTGGTGGCCTCAGTACCACCATCGGCTGGCTCTGCTGGACGTCTCGCGGCCTCAGTACCGCGTGCTGGCTCGGCAACTCGGGTGGCGTCAGTACCACCTCCTCGAACTGGTGAAGTGGCGGCCTCAGCACCGCCTGGGTTTAGGGTTTAGGGTTTAGGGTACATACTCCATTTGATGCTCCTCATGCTGTCGCTCAGACGAGGCGCCGCCTGCTGGTGCCCTACCGCTCCTAAGTGTAACAAAATCAGCATCAAAAAGATCTGAAGACATATCATCAAACGGATCACTAGAAGTGGCATGCTCAGTGTAAACTACATGCTCAGACTTCCGCTTTAGGCTGTTGGGATTCGTCTCTATCTGGGCAGGGATGGCGGCCTTCCCTCTCACGATGTCCCGCATCTCCTGACGGAACTCGTCCATCTCCCGTCTGAAAGTAGCCTGCTGGTCCGTGAGGAGGCGGGCTATGTCGTCCAAGGCGGGGCTCTCGTATGGTGGACCATGAGAGCCCGACGGGTAGCCTCTCTGGTAATGAGGCTGCTGGAACTGGTGCTGCTGCTGCTGAGAGGGGTAGGTAGGAGGGTGCTGCTGCTGGTGTGGCTGGTGAGGCTGCTCTCGCCTCCAAGACTGTCCCTGCTGATAGGGACGAGGAACGAAGGATGACTGCTGCTGTGACTGGTAAACTGGGGATGCTGCTGCTGGTGATCCCTCTGCTGGCTGTACTAGCCTCCCTGGCCAGATGGCTGCTGCTGGGGCTGGGTACCTCCACTCCCCCACCTGAATCCGGGATGGTCTCGTCGGATCCCAGGCTGAGTACGGTCATACCAAATCCCGTTGACATCCATCAACGGCTCTGCATCGTACTGGGCTGGCGGGAGTACTGCCAGAGGCTGATCTGGCTGTTATACCACCATCTGCATGTCTGGAGATGGTGGTGACTGGTAGGAGGGCTGCTGCTGCTGGTACGGCTCCGCCTGTACAAGGTGAACCTGTCTAGGCTGCTGGTGTGAGCTGGAGCGCTGGAACGAGCTGCTGCTGCCGCCGGTATCGCCTCGCGACTGAAGACGGGGCTGTGGAGCCGTCTGTGCCTCTTGGAGACACATGAGTTGGGTCTTCATGTCGCTCAGAGTCTATGCCATCTGCTCCATCTGAGTGATGCCCTGGCACTGCTTCTTCTCGATCAGCTCCATCCGATCCAACTTCTCACTGATGATACCCATATTCGCAGCGGATGACTCTGCCTGTGCTGCTGCTACTGCGGATGAACTGGATGGACCGGCATCGACCCGTGCTATCCTCTGGTATTGCACGGGTCCAGGCTGCTGCTGGGGTCTGCCCTGAGTGTACAACCTGGTTTGGGACATCACCATGTAGTTCTCGGCCATCTCCTCGTAGATGTCCCAGACCTGGTCGTGATCCTTGGCGAAGTAAGACCCGCCACAAGAAGCATTCACCAAGCCCTGGAGCTCTGGTGTCAGCCCGCTGAAGAAGCTCTGCACAAGGTTGGGCTTCGAAATATCATGGTGCGGGCATCGGTCAATCAGCTCACGAAACCTCTCCCATGCCTCATGGAATTGCTCGTTGGGGAGCATGGAGAAGTTGCTGATGAGGGCTCTCGCTGCATTGGTCCGCCCGAGTGGATAGTACTTGTTCAAGTACTCGGTGCGGAGCTGCTCCCAGGTGTAAACGAACTTCCCCAAGTGCTTCAGCCAGGTGGCTGCTCTGTCTGCCAAGGAAAAGAGGAAGGCAATCATCCTGATAGTATCCTGGTCCACCTGACGATCGTGGACAGTACTGCAAATCATCTCAAACTCCTGCAGGTGGAGATGAGGCTCCTCTGTGGCCAAACCGTGGAATCGGGGAAGAAGCTGCAAAGTGTTCGGGGGGAACTTGAAGTCCCCCACGATGGCTGGAAGTACCACCCAGCGGTGTGTCAAGGTCGACCCGGGATTGTGGTTCTCCCGCATCGATCTAAGTGGTGGTGGTGCTCCTCCTGCTGCTGCTGCTGCTGCTGCTGCTGCCGCGGCTGCGGCTGCCGCGGCAGCTGCCGCATCGTCGGGTCCTCCTCCTCCGTGGTTCTCGCGGTTGGCTCTCATCTGCTCAAGCTCTCTCCTCTTGTCCATCATGAATGCTCCCTGATCCCTCAGCTGCTGCTACACTGACTCGAGGGAGGCGATCAGGGTGGAGTTGATCGAACCCTGGTCCAGAATGAAATACTGCTCTCCCTGTGGACCTCTGGTGCGATCATCAGAACTGTCGGCCATCGTCTCTGAAAAACCAAAACAACCGAACTCAGGTGCCGATAAATCATCTATCTATCTCTCCTCTGGCACTGGTAGCTCTGAATCAGAAGAAGGGTGGTCGAGGGGGAATAGGGTGGAATCATACTCGGGTTCGGAGAGCGGGTCTGAGCTCCCACGAACCGACCTAGATGAATGGTCAGGAGTGCTGAAAAGCGGTGCAGCCAGAGGCTGCCTAAGAGACCTCCTTCCCATCATCGTGATCTGGCGAGTAAGACGGATGAGATCTGGAAAAACTATGATCGGCAACCAAACCCTCTGTTCACCAACGCAACACTAGCTGAAGACCGTAAAGGCTCGGTCAAATTATCTTGTCAAATTTTATTAGGTGAACAAACAATCTATCAGAGCGCTTACGTGACCTGTTGGGATTCCCGATGCTACCCCAACCGACTGGCCCGCACAAAAGAGTCGGTAGTCAGTCAGGAATAACATCGGAGGGCTCTACCTAGTGAACGGGTCACTCTCTCGCGCAACCAAACCAAACAATGAGGGGGTTGCTCTCCCCAAGATAAATTTTTTCAGTCACGTGTCTTTTAGGGTCAATAGCTTAAACAGTCCCAATTTTATGGTTTTTTTCTTTTTAATATTTTTCAATAAAAACAAAGGCCTAAGGAATTTTTCGGTTCTCCTGGTTATTTAGTCCAAAACAGGGGGGAGAAGACGAAAAAGCCGATGCGCGATAAATCAATGATGCATGCAGAGATAGAAATGCGTACCTGACTCCAGCAGTCTACATGCAAGATGATCCGCGCAGAATTTAAAAGACAGGAAATAAACTACCTAAATGGTGCAGACGGAAGACCGAGTCCCTAAACAGCAGTGCTACTCGAAAGAACGGCTAGCCGACCACCAGCCTCCAATCCAAAGAGTCCGGTCTACACCCACCCCTCCTCTTCTCGACAGGTCGAGTTCAGGAGTAGCGCTTGACTGGGCGGGCTCGCGGCGCGTAGGCTCGGAGGTGATGAGACGGCTATTTTATTATTTTTTTATTATAGGTCCAATTACCGTATTATAAGAACAGACAATTATATTAGGGTGTTTGGATCCTATGAATTACGTCACAATCAAGCAGAAAATCCTACGGCTAGGGGCTTGAAAATCCGCGTGAAACCGTAAAAGGCAGCTAAAAAGCTAAAACCGCGAAAAAGCCGCGAAAAATCTAAAGGGTCCCCCGAGCACACCGGTGCTCGGCGAAACAGACCCGAGAGTCCAACTGTCTCTGAGTGTACCTGTATTATTACAATAGTTCAAATGTGCGGAAATAAAATCTAATCTAAACTATGCTACTCCGTGGCTATCCCGCGGCTCCCACACTCCTGCTTGCTCCTTGCGCTCTCCTGCAGCTCTGTGAAGAAAAGAGCCGCCTCCGACTCTCGCGGTTGCGTCGGCTTCCGAAGAAACCGCCTCGATCCTCGGGCCCTCGCAAGAAATCAAACAAAAGTGGTCAGTCCAGATAAATGTATAAACAAGTTGAATGTATATACAAAAATATGTACAAAAAGCCACGAAAAGAAAACCGCGGAAAAACGACTACTAAGCCGTGCTCCCCGGCAACGGTGCCATTCTAATGATCACACAAATCGAGGCGACTCAGGTAAAGGTATCTAAAATGGTCGTTGCGACCGAAGTCACCGGATGTGGTCAATCAAGAAAAATAGACCACCAATCAAAGATAAAATCAAATCAAAAATCAATAGCGGTCTTGCTATTTTATTAACCTGGTATAGCGACCAGGGTCGAACACAAGGAGCACGAAATGGCCTCGCGGCCTACGAAGTAGTCAAGAATAAAATTAAAGAGAAGAAAAGGGTATTTTTGGTGGTGAGAACCCATGATATAGCATCTAGCCAAGACATGATCTTCATCATACTTGTCATTGTATGTTTTTTCTTCCTTGGATTTAGGGTTCTCATGCTTGTCCTCAGAGAGCACATAGATTATGCGCTCTGCGGAGAGAACAAGCTCCAAATTACGGATCCAATCTGAGTAATTTGGGCCGATCAATTGGTTGATCTCAAGAAGCCTACTAAGTGGGTTCAAGGACTTCATTTTCTGAAATTAAGAATGCACTATATTAGAATATATAAACATTACCCCCATCATTCTAGGTCGTCCGTTCTTGGCCACAGCCAAGGCAGTGACCGACCAAGATAGCGGGAAGGTATACTTTCGCGTCGAGGGCGAAAGTGTACAAATAGAGACGGTCGAGGACAGCAGAGCCAGAGAGAGATCATGCTCAGAGACCACTTCAGATACAGAGCAGCTGGCAGATGCAGGGCTAGACATCCACCCGGACTGTGACTTTGTGATCATAGATGATGAGGTAGTTTGGGCAGACCCAGCAGCACATGCCATCCTCTCATTTTCAGACACCGCTGATGCAGAGATGACAGCAGAGGAGAGCTTGGAGAGCACATTCCTGGTTCAGGATACTTTAGAGGCAGCAGAGCAGGTTCTCGACCGCGACACGGATTTTTGTGACGATGGTGGTACTGATGCCACCTTGTGTGATGCAGATCCCTCGGAGTCAGAGTCTGAGTGGGAAGATTGTGATGATTATATGCCAGACCTGATTTCCACTGAGCCTACAGTTGAGGAGGAGGTAGAAGCCGAGCAGATCAGAGACAGTTCAGTTGAGCAGCCTTCTCCAGATCCAGTTTGCGAGAGCACACTTTCAGTCTCCCAGACAGATTTGGCAGCTTACACGCGTCTTCTTTCGAAGCCAGATTTGCCAGCACTCAGTTGTCCAGAGCTGAAGCCGCTTCCTTCGTCGTTGAAGTATAGATTCCTTGCGGGTGAGCATGAGATGTACCCATTCATTATCTCAGCTGATTTGACTGGAGAGCAGGAATCCCGTCTGATGGGGGTTCTTGAAAAGAACCGCAAGGCAATAGGATGGAGCGTAGCAGATCTCCATGGTATTAGTCCGGCCCTGTGCTCCCACCATATCTATCTCGAGGATGAGGCGAAGCCGTCGCGTGAGTTCCAACGGCGGCTGAACCCAAATCTGAGAGAGGTTGTCATGAAGGAAATTTCGAAATGGTGGAGCGCCGATTTTGTCTATCCCATCTCTAACTCCAAGTGGGTCAGCCCTTTGCATGTGGTGCCCAAGAAGACGAGCATCACTACAGTGATTAGCGAGTCTGGAGAGGAGATTGCTACACGAGTACCCACTTCTTGGCGGGTTTGTGTTGACTACAGGAGACTCAACCAGACCACCAAGAAGGATCATTTCCCCCTGCCCTTTATTGATCAGATTATTGAGAGACTGGCAGGGAAGAGCCATTATTATTTTCTGGATGGATACTCGGGCTACAACCAGGTGGCCATTGCTCGTGAGGATCAGGAGAAGACCACCTTTACCTGTCCCTTCGGCACATACGCCTTTCGACGCATGCCATTTGGTCTATGCAAAGCCCCTGCGACTTTTCAGAGATGCATGCTGTCGATCTTTTCGGACATGGTAGGGGAGTGCTTAGAGGTCTTCATGGATGATTTCTCGGTTTACGGCGACGGATTCGACTCCTGTCTTGACTGCCTAGACCGAGTACTTCAGCGATGTATTGAGGTCCGCTTAGTTCTTTCTTGGGAGAAGAGTCACTTTATGGTGACTCAAGGGACGGTGCTTGGCCACATCATCTCCAACAGGGGCATGGAGGTTGATCTGGCCAAGGTTGATGTCATTAGAAAACTTACACCACCGTCCAATTTGCGGCAGTTACGGTCTTTCCTGGGGCACGTCGGTTTTTATCGGCGGTTCATCCGTGATTTCAGTAGAGTTGCCCGACCATTGACTGACCTGCTGACGAAAGACACCGAGTTCCTTGTCGATGACAAGTGTCTTTCGTCCTTTGATACTCTCAAGCAGTGTATTGTTGAGGCTCCTGTCCTACAGCCACCAGATTGGTCTCTTCCATTCGAGATCATGACGGACGCCTCCGATTTTGCCGTGGGGGCTGTGCTGGGACAGAGGAGGGATGGAGTTCCATTTGCTATCCACTATGCTAGCCTCACCTTAGATTCCTCCCAGCGGAATTATACAGTCACAGAGAAAGAGATGCTAGCAGTAGTGTTCGCCCTAGATAAGTTCAGATCATACATCATTGGATCTAGAGTGACTTTGTACACAGATCATACCGCCATCCGATACCTCATGGCAAAGAAGGATGCCAAGGCCAGACTGACTAGATGGATCCTTCTACTCCAGGAGTTCGACATTGAGATCAAGGATAAGCTGGAGTCAAGAATGAGGTGGCGGATCATCTCTCCCGTTTAGAGCAGCCTGAGGAGTCTGAGCAGATTGATCCCATTTGTGAGACCTTCCCAGATGAGGCGATCCTTGCTATCGCCTCACTCCCATGGTATGCCGATATTGTGAACTTTCTTGTTGCTAAGAAAGTCCCACAAGGTTGGCCCAGACAGAGGCTTGAGACCTTCCTCGCGAAGGCCAAGTTTTAGCATTGGGAGGATCCCATCCTTTACCACGAAGGAGGGGATAGTGTCTGGCGTAGGTGCATCCCTCAGGATGAGCACCATAGCGTCCTCACTTACTGCCACAAGCTTGAGGCAGGAGGACATCACTCAGGGAGGAGAACGGCACAGAAAGTGCTCCAATCCGGCTTGTGGTGGCCTACCCTCTTCAAAGACTCTGATGAGTTCGTGAAGAGGTGTACTGACTGTCAGAGGATGGGCACTTGTGGACAGCGTGATATGATGCCGATGTAGCCCATTCACTTCTGTGAGGTTTTTGACGCATGGGGCATCGATTTCATGGGTCCATTCCCTAAGAGTCAGGGATTTGAGTACATTCTGTTGGCCGTTGACTATGTTAGTCGTTGGGTTGAGGCTATCCCCTCCCGAGCCGCTGATACGAGGATAGTTTGCAGATTTTTGAGGAAGCACATCATCACGTGGTTCGGGGTACCTCGAGTATTGATTTCAGATGGGGGGTCTCATTTCATCAACGACCAGGTGAAGGCACTTGCTAGTGAGTTCGGCATAGACCATCGAGTTGCCACTCCATACCATCCACAGACGAATGGTCTAGCCGAGGTCTCGAACAGGGAGATCAAGACTATTTTGCAGAAAGTCGTCCGCCCTGACTGAAAGGATTGGTCACAGCTTTTGGACTCGGTCGTATGGGCATATAGGACGTCTTTCAAGACACCATTGGGCACATCTCCCTTTCGCCTAGTTTATGGCAAGCTGTGCCATTTACCTGTTGAGTTGAGGCACAAGTCACTTTGGGCAGTCACGGAGATTCTTTTAGATCCAGATAGTGTAGGAGACCAGAGGAGGGCAGAGTTAGCAGCCTTGGAGGAGCTTAGAGATATAGCCTTCTCAAACAGCCTACAGTATAAGGAGAGAGTGAAGGAGTGGCATGATTCTCATATCAGCCACAAGCATTTTGAGCCTGGACAGAGAGTATGGCTGTTTGATGCGAGGCTTCGTCTATTTCCAGGGAAGCTACAGAGCAAATGGAAGGGACATTATCTTGTGAGAAAGGTACACGACAACGGTAGCATTGATATATCCGAGTTGTCTTCTGAGAGTACCTTTCGAGTGAACGGCCAGCGGCTCAAGCCATTTCTAGATCATGAGCCACGGTTCGTTGATGTTGCCCCTATTCACTTTGCGTGAGATGTGGTCTCTTGATTCACATCTATTGCATCTCACGCCTGATTATCACTGTTCTTCCGACTTGTATAGATCCAGTTGTCTATATCACACTATCCTTTAGTCCCACATCCCTTTTCTCATCTTATGATTATGCTATACTTAGGGTGTACTTTACCCTAAGTATAGGGGGGATGTAGGACCCTGCGGGTATTCTTTTCATTCGTTCTGCCCCTGTTTTGCTGCCTATACTTAGGGATATTTTACCCTAAGTATAGGGGGGGCAGACTCTGTTCATTCTTCACTTGGATTTCCCTTCATGTACAGCTTGCTATACTTAGGATTATTTAATCCTAAGTATAGGGGGAAACCACCGAGTTCCCCTCATTCTATTCATTCATTCATCTCTGTATCTAGCCATTCCTTTTCACTTCCCTGTTACTAAGCACGAGTTATGTCTTCTTCATCGCTCTTGATCACTCTGAGGACATCGTTCGAGCTAAGTATGGGGGGGGGGTGTGTATATATTTCATATATACTTTAGCCATAACTCGTACTTTGTGTGAGTGTGTTAATAAATAAAATGGCTAAAAACCGTAAAAATCACAAAAATTAAAAATTTTCCTGTAAATAATCATTCTTTTATTTGCACATACATAGCTAGTGTACAAAATTATTTTTGTAAAAATGTTTTCAAAAAGTTTTTGTGTAAAGTTTGTGTAATTATTTTCTTATCAAAATTATGTATATAGTACAAAATTTTCTAAAATGTTTTGAAAATCAAAAGTTTACAAAAATCTTGTGTAAATGTTTGTAAATACTTTTGCAAAACTTGCACTTCATGCATCCATCCACTCATGATTTCAAAACATTTTTCAAAAATTTTGCACGATTGTAAATATTTGTAAATAGCATCTTTGTGTATATATGTATATAATTTTTCCTGTATGATAGTTGACATTTAAACTATCCTGGAATTAAATTGAGAAATGGAGCTTGATTAAGATCTTAATCCACCTAATTCTAAGAGGAACCTTATAGGGCTTAGGGTTAAGGCTTTTCAGGTCCATAAGGACTTAATTCTTTGAGTCCACTAGGCTATGAGCATATGTCATCTTGATGAGCCTAAGTAGAGCACTTAACAACACACGCATGACTCTTAGAGATAATGGCTTGACTTGCACCAGCACTTTACACATGGCTCTCCACGGATGAGGTGGTGAGGAGGCAATTTCCTTTGGCTTGGGGTAGCATATGAGGGTAGTACTTCTAGGCAGAACCTCTCTTCTTCTTCTAGTGAAGGAAGTGCGCCTCAACTTGGTCTAGTGTTGATGAAGGCTAAAGACAGAAGCCGTGGGTTGCAATAAAGCTTCAAAAGAGGGATAGTCTACTGGCTCAAGAGGAAAATTTCTTGTATATATGCTGCACCATGTAGACATGTTGTACAGAGGCACTTGAAAAAAATGCAAAATGCAAAAAGAACTCCAAAAAAATGGTGGGTCGAATTGAAAATTTAATAACCCCACCGGAGTGTATATAGTCAAATAAAGCAAAAGCTTATGGTATCCATGTTACATCTCATGAAGCTTGCAGCGGGAGACTTAGCTACACTGGCTGAGCTTCCAAAAGTCTATACTTCTTCCCCCTCTTCTTGAGCCGGTTGCACTTGAACTTAGAAGGGAATACCCCGCTTCTCGAGGAAAGAGTTGCTAGATCGAGGCATTAGAGTTACCAGGTTGAGGGAGGTTGTTTCTTTGTTACTTCTGAGGTGGGGAGCTACATCTCACTTACACTGCATGGAAAGATTCATGGTCATTAGAGTTTGTGTATGTAGACTTGCTCTGATCTGGTTTATTGAGGAGTCTTGTCCATAGATTGGTGGAACTTAGAGGCTGTTGAGTTTAAGCTTAAGTCTAAATAAGGTTCCGACACATTAATAATCCAAAGATCTGATCGAGCTCCATAATTCAATTTAATGAAGGAAAGTTTAATATTCAACCTTGATCCATGTATATTCCCTCTTTTTCTTTTTCTTTCTTTCTTTTTCACTTCTTTTTCAAATAAGTGTTTGCTAAGGGACTAGCAAAAGTTAAGTATAGGGGGGGTGATGAATACCCTTCATCACTCTTTATTCTTATATTTTAGCTACAAAAACCTTTGCAAATGCATGTATATTCATGTAAATACAAATAACTATCAAAAGCATGCATTGTATAAAGTTTAACAATTAGCATGTTTTTGTGCAAAAATAAAAGAATAAAGAGTAAAAAGAAAAAGAGGGAAATATTTAGAATAAATATTGAGCAACCTAACCCAAGGGAGGGCTTAGCATGGGCCTGAACGCATAAAAACCAAAGTAGAGGGAGATAGGGACTCATGTTGTAGAAATTTATGTAAATAAAATAAAAAAATTTTCCTACCAAAAATAGATTAAAAGAGGTTTGTAAATATTTGTATATAAAAACAAGATAAAAATAGAAAAATTAAAAAGAAAACAAAAACATCACTCATGTACATAGTCACCTTGTATATAGTCCACTCATCCCTATTTATTTAGCTTTATAAATAAATAAAATTAATTTCTAAAATTTTTTTAAATAGTCTATATGATATGGTGTAAATAAATAAAATAAAAACAAATAAAACAAAAACAAAATAAAAATAACAAAATTAAAAAAAAATCAAAAATACTTTGTAAATATACCATGTATATATATGTACATATCTATTTATTTTACCTATGTATATAAATAATAAAAATAAAATAAAAATACCTTTTTATTCCTTATTTTATGATATAAATAAATAAAATATAAGATAGGAATAAAAATGTATAAAAATAACAAATTAAAAATCAAAATTAAAAACCTATATATTGTATATATACACCTATATATAACCCTACTATGTACATACCTTATTTTTACTTTGAAAAATTAATTAAAAATCACTAAAAAATAGAAAAAATTAAAATAAAAATATTTCATGTTTTAACTTTTTAATAATTCGGCCATTAGCTACCTTTAATTTCACTTTCAAATATCTGCCACGTGGCCTTCACCCATTGGCCCTGGGGATTGTTGACCGCCAGGTCAACTGCCCCCCCAGGACCACTTCCCACGGGTTAGGCGCCCGACCCGACTTCCCCTTATTTCAGCGCCTAAACCCGATTCCCCCTCGCCTAAACCCCAGGTCCGATTCCTTCCTGATATATCCGACACCCTCGCCGGAGCCACCGCCTCGAGATCCGCGCTCCAGAATGCCCTACCCGCGCTCATCTTCCCGGACCCTCCAACATATATAGCCCGAGCTCCGCCACCTCCATTCCTATCTTTGGCCATTCGTTCCACCCCCCAGTGAGCTCCAGTGCGTGCGTGAGAGTGACAGCTCACTCCAGGTGCTGTCGAAGCGAGGAGAGGGACCGGGTGCCTCTGATCCGGCGAGCACCACCGCCGTGCTCCGCCTAGAGAGAGAGCTCGAGCCTCGGATGGAGACGCTCCTCGAGGCCACGACCCAGAGCATCGTCAACTCGTCCACAGTCTCTTCGACCACCCAGGTAGCTGTAGTTCCTTTTCGTTTTCGTTAATTTATCATTTCCCCCAATTCGCGTCGCCATCGCTTTCGTCTGATTCCAACCATCCTGCTACCCCATTCGATCATCGGAATCCACCGTCACCTCCGCCTTCCTCCCGTGCACGTTCATCATACTCCCACTCAACCCAGCTCGCAAAAGGAGCTGGGGTTCGAGCTCCTCCGTCCACGCCTTCGCCGGAGCTCGCCCATATCGTCCCCCCGACCGCCTTCACCTCACCTAACGGGGTCGAGGCAGTTTGCCCTCGACCCGCGAGCCTTCTGGTCTGCTTTGCAGGTTCATCCAAGCCCATCTGAGGGCTTGGACCATTCGGTCCAGGAGCTCTACCTCCGCCGACCTCGCCGGAGCTCTCCAGAGCTCGGTTGGGTCATCAGAGGGCACCATCAGCTGTGGAGCGTCATCGCGGGGCTTCTCCGATCTTCCGAAGCAGCAGGGGAGGATCTCAGCGCGTGTCTCGGGCCGGCGAAGCTCGTCGGCCAACTGTTCTTCCAGCATCTTCCCCGACCGTCCGATCAACCTCAGACCTCCAGTTCGCATCTCGACCGTCCATCTGAGGAGGTCCCTTCACCGTCAGATCTTTGGAGAGGCGATCCCCACCGTCGATCCAGCGAGGCTTAGCCACGACGCACCGTCACCGTCGGATCTACACGTGGCGAGCCCCAGAACGTTGGATTCACGTGAGGAGTCCAGCTTTGGAGCGCCAACCGTCCTTCACCGTCAGATGCACCACGTAGCGCTCATCCAGCGGCTCCATTAATAAAGGGTAATTTACCCTTAGGCCCTCCTTTTATTTTATTTAGCAATTAGTCCTGTAAATCTTTAGTTTAGTTATTTAGTTTTGGTACATTTGCATTGTGGACCCCTGCACTTTATTTCTTTGCATTTATGCCCCTGTGTATGGTGTAGCACGTGCTTCGACACGTGGTTTTCTGGTGTATTTGCATTTACACCCTTATAGTTCTGGATGTTACTCAATGAATGAATACTTTTGGTTAATTGCAGATATGCACCTGTGAGTTGTTTTTATACGCATGTGCGTGATTTAAGTGGGTATTTTGCAGGCAAGCCCTTGGGCTTTTGGTACCTGTTACCAAATAGCCCTCGGAACCTGTTTTCCTTATAGATAGGTCCCTGAGTGCCCCAGACACGTGCTTGGCACGTGATTTCTTGGGTATTTTGTACCGGACTCCCCAAGACTCTTGGTATTTGCACTTAGGTCCCTGTGCACAATGCCTCCTCTTTATTTTTGAATAAAATAGCAAACCTACTCCAAATCCAATGAAAATTTGACACATGGCTCCTGCCATTGTGTAAAATTTTCTGAGATTTTTGGAGACATTTTTATCTTGATTTGATATTTTTAAAAATTCAAAAACACGTATTTTCTTTACTATTTAACTTTGAAAATCACAAAAAAATAATAAAACTTAGCTAAAAATTATAAAAAATTACCTACTATTTGTTTTGTTGTGCTTGATTTTCTAGCCAAATTTGGCTATTTTTCCTTATCTAAAACACCTAAAAATTGAAAAACACTCAAAAACTCATAAAAATTCTACTAAATAATTTAAAAATCCAAAAATAATAATTTAGATGATCAAATTTTCCTTGTTTTCTTCTCTATACAGGAAAAATACCTCCAGGCTTATTGGGGACTTTTAGATATTTTATCTAAGTCCCTCAAGCTCGGCTGGACAGTACCTTCTTTTTCATTCACTATTTGATTTTTAGAAAATAAATAAACATCAGAAAAATCTCAAAAATTCATTAAAAATAGTAAAAATTATAAAACACACAAAATATTTTTTCTGGAATTTTTGCTTGAGTTTCGATACATTAAATAAATAGTTGAATTACTTGCTTTCCTTGTTTTCCTTAGTTTCTTAATTAATTAAAAATCCAAAAAATATAAAACCCTAAAAACCACCAAAAATACCCTTTTCTTCTCTTTCATTTTATTCTTGACTACTTCGTAGGCCGCGAGGCCATTTCGTGCTCCTTGTGTTCGACCCTGGTCGCTATACCAGGTTAATAAAATAGCAAGACCGTTATTGATTTTTGATTTGATTTTATCTTTGATTGGTGGTCTATTTTTCTTGATTGACCACATCCGGTGACTTGGGTCGCAACGACCATTTTAGATACCTTTACCTGAGTCGCCTCGATTTGTGTGGTCATCACTACGCCACTCAAGTCGGGTCCCAACCACACAGAAAGGGTTGAAACAGACCCGACACACCACATAAATGTTCAGTCTGAATTATTACAAGGGTTCGAAGAGAGGAACCTGAGAATAATGCAGAAAATTAAATCTATACTAACTCTCTCTCACAAAATTAAAACTTAATCTCCTTACTTGCCGATCCTTGAATTGAATTCCAAAATGTCGTTCCTAGTAGTTTCTACAAAGAGAGAAATTGCGGTTAGTATCTGAAGTAAGATAGAGATGCAGAATAAAATGCAGAAAATGACATAAAAATTAATTTTACAAAAATTAATTACAAAAATGATTTAAAACCCTAAAAATTCATCGTTCCCTGGCAACGGTGCCATTTGATGAACACGAAATCCACCTCTGAAATATTGATGAATTGTAGTATAGGAGGCGAATTTCGGTCGATCAAAAACCACAATCTTTGAATGTTGTGGAATATTTTTACTTGGCAAGTGTACCAAGGTCGAACATAGGGAATGGTGATTTTTAGTTGCATGATCGTAAATCAAATTAAATAATTAATTAGTGCTTGATTAATTTCTGCGTTGAGAAAATGTATAATGCAATGCAATGATGAAAGGTGCAATATTAAGAAAATGAAACAGAGAGAATGAAGAACCGGATCTGTGATTTAGTGATGTTTAATCCAAATAAAAATAATCAATATCCTCGAAATGAAATCACAGATCAAATAATATCGAATTCAACAAGATGTAGCAGATTAATTCCTGATTCCAGCAAGAATGAATAGATATCAGATTGATCCTGCGATGATTTTTATCTTCGAAATCTGTCTAATTTTACTCTCAAGAAATGTTCGCAGTTAATATCAATAAGTCAATACATCTAATCCATCTCCCTGAATTAACCCCTGCAAAAATTTAAGTCCTCAAATACTAGCTCAACTCCAACAAATCCCTGCAAAAATAAATCGTCATTTCTCCCAAGGAAAATGTGGCACAAATATGTCAAAACGATCCTGCATAACCCAATAGATATCCTCAATAATAATTATCGATAAACAACTTCAATCTGCCCATAATTTATGCCAAGTGATAGAGTACGGAATTAGCATCAAAATGACATATTATATGCTCAAAACGGAGTTCGTATGAAAAAGATAGGATAACATGATGTTTCAGGGAGTAAACTGTAAATAAAATAAAGTTTTTCTTGCAAAGAGGTCCCTGGGAGGACTTATCTGTTATTAATAAAAGTCGGAGGGGCCCGGATGTAATTTACCCATGGCGGGGGTATTTCTGCAAATCCTGGAACGTCGGAGGGCCTCGATGCAATTTTTCCAGCGCACGTGCGCCTGGAGGATCGTGTGCGGATCGGGAATCTCAGGGTCCCGAGCCAGTGGTTCAGGTGACGAACATGAGGCTTAGAGGTGGGCAAAGCTGAGGGAGGCTCGGATGCCCCGAGGCTAAGGCTCGACCAGCCTGAGCCTCAAGGCTTAAGGGGGGGGGGCGTGGCTCGATCATGACTGTTGGATCGAGGGCCTCCTGCCCAATCCAATGGTGCCTGTACGTCGTAGTGAGGCAGGCGGAGGCGAGTGGCGGAGGCGACGAAGGCGGCAGCCGTGCGTGGGTGAAGGCGAGGCGGAGGCGGTGGAAGTGGTTGCGCAAGGCGGTGGCGATGGCCGTACGCACAGGGACAGTGCCGCACCTTGACCGACACACAACGCGAGGCGGCAGGCGGAGGGCGCAAACTTGGGCGGCAGAGGGCGGAGCACTGTGCAGTCGAGGCGTTGGGGCTCGGCCTGAACGGAGGCGGTGAGGTGGGCGGAGGCGATTGTGGGGTCCTGCAAAGGTTAGCCAAAAACACGGATGGACTGGGGGGTGGACGGTGAAGGAGGGAGAAGGGAGAGAGCACCAACCTGTGCAAGGCCGGCAGCGATCGGAGGGGGAGCGGTGGAGGACAAGGGGCAGTCAATGTACGGGACTGTACCCTTGCATAGAGTCCATGATTGTACAATAACACACGTTGCTTTTGAGAAGGTAAGAACCTCATGAAATCAATATTGATACGCAAGCCAAATCATATGATATATTCGTTGCTGCAACACCATATCTTGAAATTGAATATTTCCGTGAAAATAGGATATGTAATTGCGTCTCTTCTCTTTTGCCAATAATATAGGTATGAATGAACCTTCAAATTATACAATGCCGAACAAACTTCATAACCCTAACTATCAACATCATGGATCGTGAGTCAAAGATCAAGATTTCTATTTTAACGAGATGTTCTTGTGTGGTATGATGTACATAAGCATCTATAAATCATAATGCAATGACACATAGGGCTCAAAGGATGTTCAAGGATATAAGACCAATAATCGTGTTGAGACCACCAGAAAGAATGAATAAAACCTTGTTTAATTTAAGATTTATGGTATAAAGATGCATATGGGTTCAAAATAAATTCCAACATAGGAACCAAAATCGTATGAAACCAATAGCAAGAGGGGGATATTTTCGTTACCTCCGAGGATGTTCCCTCGGGATCTCCTCTCACGTGGAACGATATTTTCGTCGCTCGATTGTATAGCGAATGCGTGTACGAAGGTGACCTCGAGCTTTCCTGCGTGATGATGGCCGCGGATCTTCGATCGGAGTTCCTTCTCTGACATCGACGACGGTCCTACGGCGACCAATCCGACCAAGGTGGTGGTGCTCCAATGAGAGGAAAGGATGGTGGTGGTTAGGGCTTTGAGAGGGTAGCCTATCACCTTCTATTTATAGAGGGGGAGGTGCAAATGGGTGAAATTTCGGATATGGTTCCATATATGGGTCCTAACTATTATACTTAAAACATCGATAACTTGATCTAGGAATATCCGAATTGGGTGTTCTTGGGATCGTTGGAAAGATCTCGACGAGATCTACGTAATGGAGTAATTATGGATGTCAAAAATACTCCAGATTTTAGGAAAAAGAAAATACGGGATTTCACATCATAAAAATCTTAAAGGAAGTCTCGTCCTCGAGACGTAGGATTTAACATATAAGTTTCGAATGTGATGTAGATTCGGGCATAAAAATCATAAAGAGAACGAAACCCATAAAAATCTTAAAGAGGATTGAAATAGGGTCTCGTGACATACCTTCAAAAAGATAGGGGTATTGCTGTCGCATATCTGCCTCAGGCTCCCATGTGGCCTCCTCAACATTCTGACTTTGCCACAATACTTTGACCAAAGGGATGTCTTTCCGTCGTAACCTCTTGACTGCCCGGTCTAAAATCTGCACGGGTTCCTCAGGAAAAGACAAATTCGGTTCAACCGTGAGGTCCTCATAGCTAATCACATGTCGAGGGTCTCGGATATACTTCCGTAGGTTTGACACATGGAATACATCATGCACGGCTGCCAAGTGAGGGGGAGAGTGCTACTCGGTATGCTACCTTCCCAATACGAGATAAAATCTCGGAAGGGCCAACGAACCGTGGTGCCAACTTGTCCTTGACACCAAATCTTTGAATACCTCTCATTGGAGATACTTTTAAGAATACAAAGTCTCCGACATCAAATTCAAGATCACGACGTCTCTGATCAGCATAGCTCTTCTGGCGGCTTTGTGCAGTCAATAATTTCTTTCTAGCCATCGGTACTTCCCTTGTTGTATCATCGATTATCTGAGTAGAATAAATCTCCTTGTCACCCACTTCCTACCAAAACAAGGGAGTGGCGCATCTCCGCCCATACAATGCCTCAAAAGGTGCCATGCCAATACTAGCATGGTAGCTGTTGTTATAAGTGAACTTCACCAAAGGAAGGTGATCCTTCCAAGATCCTTGCCACTCAATTGCACATGCTCTGAGTAGGTCTTCAAGGGTCTGAATTGTTCTCTCTGATTGCCCATCAGTCTGCGGATGATAGGCTGAACTAAGACATAGTTCGGTTTTTAGGGCCTTCATGAATTCTCCCCAATAATGCGATGTAAAACGAGAGTCTCTATCCGATACAACCTCCTTGGTAATCCCATGCAAGCGAATAACATGCTGAATATATAGCCTGGCCAGATCTACCGGAGTGCATGTCATGTTCACGGGAATGAAATGTGTGGACTTGGTCAACCGATCCACAATAACCTAAATAGCATCATATCCACCAACCGTACGAGGTAAGGACATCACGAAATTCATAAAGATACTTTCCCATTTCCACAACGGGATAGGAAGTGACTGTAATAAGCCAGAAGGACGCTTGTGCTCTGCCTTCACCAATTGACAAGTAAGGCAACGACTGATATGTTTTGTGACATCTCTCTTCATTCCATCCTACCAAAAGTGTTGACGGAGGTCTCTATACATCTTGGTGCTTCTTGGATGGATAGATAATCTAGAACAGTGAGCCTCATCTAGGATGTCTCTCTTTAACTCATCATCATCAAGGATACAGACACGGTCTCCCTTCCATAAGATGGACTCACAAACTCTGAATCCATCAAACTCCTCCTTCAGACATCGATGGAACAAGTCTTGAAGTTTCTGATCTGTCTGCTGACCATGCATAATCTTGTCCCATAATCCACTGAACTTAGCAGGTACAGTTACAACATCTGCAGTACTATCAAATGGGTGCCACTCACTAAGGGCCGTGAGCATATCCCAAGTCTGTAGACATGTTGCGGTACCTTCGGTATGTGTTCTCCTACTCAAAGCATCTGCCACTACATTCCCCTTACCCAGATGGTAAGAGATAGTGCAGTCATAATCCTTCAACAGCTCCATCCATCGTCTTTGCCTCATATTCAGCTCTTGCTGGTCAAAGATATATTTGAGACTTTTGTGATCTGTAAAAATCTCAAACGTGACCCCATATAAATAGTGACGCCATATCTTCAATGCGAAGACTATAACTGCCAATTCCAATTCATGAGTAGGGTAGTTTCGTTCATGGTTCTTCAGTTGTCGTGATGCATATGCTACGACATGACCACGTTGCATCAACACTGCTCCAAAACCCTCCTTTGATGCATCAGTATACACCGTAAAGTCTAAGGGGCCTGAAGGAAGGGCGAGAATCAGAGCGCTGGTCAGTCTTTCTTTCAACGTACGAAAGTTAAGCTCGCACTTGTCACTCCAAATGAAAGGGACATCTTTCTGTGTCAAACAAATAAGTGGTAGAGCTAGCTGCGAGAAGCCCCTAACAAGACGTCTGTAGTAGCCGACGAGGCTTAAGAAGCTGCGTATCTTGATAACTGTCTTGGACTGCTCCCAGGACATGATTGCCTCTATCTTGGCTGGATCAACTGCCACGCCTGCTCCTGAAATTATATGACTGAGGAAAGCTACTTCGGTAAGCCAAAATTCACGCTTGTTGTATTTTGCATACAACTTGTGTTCTCTGAGTGTCTCAAGAATAGTATGAAGATGTTGCTCATGCTCATGCTCATCACGTGAGTAGATCAAGATATCATCAATGAACACTACCACAAAATGATCTAAGTATGGACGGAAAATTCTGTTCATCAAGTCCATGAACGCGACAGGTGCGTTCGTGAGCCCAAACGTCATAACCACAAACTCATAATGACCGTATCTGGTGCGAAAAGCAGATTTAAGCAAATCTATGTCCTTAATTCTCAATTGATGATAACCGATCATAGGTCAATCTTTGAGAATACCGCTACACCTTGCAACTAATCAAAAAGATCACCTATTCGTGGAAGTGGGTAATGGTTCTTTAACGTCCTTTTATTCAATTGCCTGTAATCAATGCACAAGCACATAGACCCATCCTTCTTCTTTACGAAGAGGACCGGTGCTCCCCAAGGTGATGTACTGGGACGTATAAATCCCTTTTCCAATAACTCATGTAGTTGTACTTTGAGATCCCTGAGTTCGGCTGGTGCCATTCTGTATGGAGGAATGGAGATCGGTTGCGTGTTGGGTATCAGAGTAATCTCGAACTCGATCTCCCTTTATGGCGGTAGTCCAGGTAATTCCTCTGGGAATACATCAGGAAAATCTCGTACAATTTTGACGTCTTCAATCATACTATCTTCGTCGGGTAACTCCACAACATGGGAGAGAAAACCTATGCAGCCCTGATCGAGCATGTGTTGGGCCTTCAATGCCAATACATACAAGACCTCACTATCTGAGATTCGTCCATCAAACTGAAAGGTAGGTATGCCTGGGAGACGGAACACTATCGTCTTCTCGAAGCAATCAAGGCATGCGTGATATTGCTCGAGCCAATCCATACCTAATATGACATCAAAAACTTCTAACTGAATGAGTAAAAGATATGCGGGCAATATGTGTCCACCGATCTGCACTGCTACATTCTCCACTGCTTGTCGCACTATGAATAATTGGCCCCCTGGGCCCTTGATGTAGTAAGGAGATGGAACACAGACTGGCTCTTTATCTAACTTTGGCACTAATTGATGTGCAAAAAAAGAGTGCGTAGCTCCCAAATCATATAAAGCATGTAAGGATATACCATGCACTGAAATCATACCTCGCACTACAGCTCCTGAGGCGCGGGCCTGCTCCTGTGTAATTGCATTCAAATGTCCCTGCGGGTGTGATGAGGCGTTAGAACCTGCAGCACTGAAGGTTGATCGTGGTGGAGGACGTCGAAAACCTCGACCTCCATGACGAGAAGCTGATCCATTTGACTGTACGGGTGAAAAAGTTGATCGTACACTTGATTGATGACTGCCTGAGCTGCCGGCAAGTAGGGGGCACTTGGCCTTAAAATGGCCCGGCTGTTGGCAATGGAAATACCTACGATCTCCTGGATGAGAAAAGGAGCCTCCCAGACAAGGCTTGCACCTCCTGTCTTGCGACTCTGCGAGTGTGCCGAAGAGCGAAAGGAAGTAGTACCGTGACCTGCCAAGCCCTGCTCCAAAGTAGGTGTAGGGGCAAATCTGCTAGTGGTAGGAGTGTTAGACACTGGGTGGAAATGACGCTCTCTACGAGCTCTGTAGAAATCTTGACGAGCAGATCTCCCGGGTTGAGGTGGTTGGAAATATGATGGACTCCCCTGAAGCCGACTCTGAGTTGCCTCCATCTTGGTAGCTTTAGCAGCTACCTCCTTGATGGAAGTGAAATCCAATGCAGATAGCTGGTGTTGCACATCATCACGCAGTCCCCGGATAAACTTCTGTAAATTCTCCTCAAGAAAAGCAGTAGTAGCTGGTGAGTGGCGGGAGAGTTCATTGTAACGAATGAGGTATTCTTGGGCCGTCATTGACCCCTGTTTCAGCTCAGCAAACAACCTCCTCTGATCCTCAACCAAGTGATCAGGATAGAACTGACTACGAACTTGTCAAGAAATATTTCCCATGTTATGGGATCCTCCAGATGTTCCTTGGTGGCGAACCACTAACGCTCAGCATAACCTGCTAGTGAAAACTCCACAAATGTAAGCCAAGACTCTTGAGGAGCATGAATCATCCAAAACACTTTAGATACGTGATCCAGCCATAGCTCAGCCTCATCTGGTGTGCCGGTGCCAATGAATTGTGGCACCTTAGATCTCTGATATGCTGCATAGGTCTTCTGATGTTTTTGCAGCGTCTCTAGGTCATCTGATCCTTCCGGGTCCAGAGACACCGAAGGGTGAACACTGCCCTCCTCCTCACGAGAGGGTTGGTACGAGGAATCATCCTTCTGAAGTAGTCTTTACTCCAATACCTCCTGACGTTGTTGTATACCCTGTACGGCCTGAACTAGTAAGGCCAACTGTTGTGCAATATCATGGTCAACACGAGGCGGCATGATTCCCTGCGAGAATCATTATATTAGAAATTATTTACATGGTTAGAGAGACAATGGACACTTTAAATAGAACTTGAATTATCCTCCTTAACTGATGACAAGGTCAGAAGACTCTGTCGCTATATTTATATTTCAAATATTGTTAACAATTCTAATATGCAAAAGAGAGAATGGAGTATCGGGCTCTGATATCATCTGTGACACCCCGCCCCTTCGGCTACCGAAACCGACGAGATGGGAGCGTCGGACCTACGGTCCAAATACGCCCATGATTTATGATACTCAGCAAACCATCTTATGTACATTAAATTAACATTTGAAATATAAATAACAACAGGAGAATAATGTGAAATGACAAGTAAAATGCACCGTCCATTCTCATTGATAACCATAATCATCAAGTCCATGTCAACAAAATGAGATACATCATATAACTATGATTTTGTATAACTATGAGAGCGTCGGACCTACGGTCCAAATACGCCCATGATCTATGATACTCAGCAAACCATCTTATGTACATTAGATTAACATTTGAAATATAAACAACAACAGGAGAATAATGTGAAATGACAAGTAAAATGCACCGTCCATTCTCATTGATAACCATAATCATCAAGTCCATGTCCACAAAATGAGATACATCATATAACTATGATTTTGTAGAAGCAACTCTCCAAATTTCCCAATACAATGTCTCTCAAACAGAACGTAAAATAATGCAGAAATAAATACGTTACTCTAAGTGGGACGCACCCTGCCTGATGCGAGTATGACGAAGAAAAGCCTGATCTCCTCAAAAGCCGCTACTGTTGCTGCTGCTGCTCTACACCTATTGGGTTCACACAAGGGTAACATTATGAGCAATTGTCCAGCAACAAGACAAACACTATAATAACTAATGTAGGGGTAGACAAGAAGGTATACTCAACTTTATCAAATGGCATATGTATGTATTGTAGAAAAATAGGAAAAAACACCAAGTTATTCTAATCCACATTTTATCATCTAATAATTGATTTTATTATTTTATGTAATAACCATCTATGTACTACCGCAATGGTCTTGATCTTTCTACAAAATGATTAGGATCCACGACAGTATAACAATTAAAATTTCTAGCATCTGATCATTTATCACTTCTCATTTATTTTATCACACGCAAGTACATGACTCGCAGGCCTCCGCTACGCGGGAACTTGATATTCTTCTTGAGTACCTCTCAAAGATCTCATTTCCGATCAGACATGAAAAGATCATAATCCCAAATCTCCAACTTCAAACCATATCCCGGAACACTTCTCACAATAATAAGACTCGGAGTAAAATTAGATGTGGCCACATATAATTTTAAATCAAGTCTTAAAATCGTGTATAAGTGAGAAACCAAGAACGCCAACTGTGTCACCCGCCTACTCCGTCGAGCGACTCCGGTCACAACCGGGCTGCTAGGTGCAACGTCACCTAACTCGTCCGTTGGGATCGCGGCCTTCATGGCATCTACCCGGGACCCAAGGGTGTATGCCCATTCCCTTGGGTGTCTAACTCCACCTACCTGATCATCGTGAACTCTCCTAGATTGGAATTTCCTTCTAAACAATAGTATTTATAAGAGAGAGATTGGCATTGATACTACTATTACTATCATTTATCAACTAAGTTACCAGGTTTTATGCACGTTATGTTGTTTATCGTATATATCTCGAAGCTTCAGCATTAGATGATTACCGTGTAGTATCACTTTTGGTTCCCACTCTTATTATTTATAATTTTCACGAAAAGCACAAGCTCGTACATGATATATATATAGATGTAGTTTCTTACGAAGTTGATAGAACTAGGCTTAGATGCATATCTAAGTTGTCCAATATAAAACCCGACTTACTTAGTAAAAGGTCCTGCCATCGGTGTAACACATGATATATGAATATATATCTGTTTTCATTTGTAGAACAGAAACAAAATACTGCATGCATATTATCTGTGACAAAAAAAAACTAAATATTTTACGGAGGCACAACAGGCATCTCCCAATATAAACGTTTAAATTTTTTTTTTGATATTCATTATGCTGATTGCCTTTAATTAGACATTTGAAAGTTTTGAAATAAAGAACTCTATTTGTTGCATATTGTACCATCAAGAATTTTGAAACCATACATGTAACGCACATGTTCCTTCCTTCTACTGGTTATTTCATCTGTGCAATGCACGGCTATGCCCTGTTAATGATAAACATTATGGAACCGTTACAAGTCCATTGATATTTAATAATTATAACTTAATACCTATGTAACTTAATTCGCATACGTTACTACAAGATTGACATTACATCTTAACTTTTTAACTTCATTTTTTTCCACCTAATAACGTCTCTAGGAAAAATATCATCGGCATGTACGGGACTTTCAAAGGAATGGAAATCAAAGGCCTTTGCATAGAGTCCATGATTGTACAATAACACACGTTGCTTTTGAGAAGGTAAGAACCTCATGAAATCAATATTGATACACAAGCCAAATCATATGATATATTCGTTGCTGCAACACCATATCCGTGAGAATAGGATATGTAATTGCGTCTCTTTTCTTTTGCCAATAATATAGGTATGAATGAACCTTCAAATTATACAATGCCGAACAAACTTCAAAACCCTAACTATCAACATCATGGATCGTGAGTCAAAGATCAAGATTTCTATTTTAACGAGATGTTCTTGTGTGGTATGATGTAAATAAGCATCTATAAATCATAATGCAATGACACATAGGGCTCAAAGGATGTTCAAGGATATAAGACCAATAATCGTGTTGAGATCACCAGAAAGAATGGATAAAACTTTGTTTAATTTAAGATTTATGATATAAAGATGCATATGGGTTCAAAATAAATTCCAACATAGGAACCAAAATCGTATGAAACCAACAGCAATAGGGGGTATTTTCGTTACCTCCGAGGATGTTCCCTTGGGATCTCCTCTCATGCGGAACAATATTTTCGTCGCTCGATTGTAGAACGAATGCGTGTACGAAGGTGACCTCGAGCTTTCCTACGTGATGATGGCCGCAGATCTTCGATTGGAGTTCCTTTTCCGACGTCGATGACGGTCCTCCGGCGACCAATCCGACCAAGGCGGTGGTGCTCCAATGAGAGGAAAGGATGGTGGTGGTTAGGGCTTTGAGAGGGTAGCCTATCACCTTCTATTTATAGAGGGAGAGGTGCAAATGAGTGAAATTTCGGATATGGTTCGGATCCATATATGGGCCCCAACTATTAACTTAAAACATCGATAACTTGAGCTAGGAATATCGGAATTGGGTGTTCTTGGGCTCGTTGGAAAGATCTCGACGAGATCTACGTAATGGCGAGATTATTTGAATTTTTGGATGTCAAAAATACTCCAGATTTTAGGAAAAAGAAAATACGTGGTTTCACAACCACCGAGCCTCCTTTTCGTCCGAAGCTCCTCCCTTTGACTCGCCTAACATCTCTTTGGCTACTCTTCAGATACAAGATGCTACGGCCTAACACATATCATTTGTACTTCTTTTATAATCCCAAGATAAGTCTTCTAAAACTTTCTTACTGAAGCTTGATTGCTTCAATTGAAGATTCCACCATATGGTTCTAGTGATCTTGGAGCCCTCCTTTCTTTAGCTGCCCTTTTATGTGAACATCTATGACTAACAAGTGAGGATGTTGTCAAACTCTCTTCTATGATTACTTCACAGTCTTTGCAACACAATCTTTCTCTTCTTCTTAACATAAAGTAACTTATTTGTGTTCTAGTCGTGCCACTTCTATAAGTACTTAAATGCTCCTCCCTCTTCTTGAGAGAGTGTTTCCTATGAAAATATCATAAGCCTTTACAAAAATACATGATGACTTTTTCCTCTTCTTCTCTATCTCCGAAGCCACAACCTCCATGAATAGTAGCACATCCTAAAGCATCCTATTCGACATGTCCACTAAGAACTCCACATAGGCAATCATCTCTATTTGTGGGGATTCCTTGCATAATCTTATCCAAACCCTCTCAAAAAGACCATTTAATCATTTCATCTAAATCAATTTGTAGTGCATAAATTGAGATGATATTTAAAATTTCTTCTTCGAGCACCAATTTCAGCAAAATAATATGATCCCCGAAACTTTGTACCTCAACCACACAATCCTTCAAATCCTTATGAAACAACCACTCCAACTCCATTTCCGCCTTATCTTTACTTGAATACCAAAGTTTAAAGCATCTCTTCTCGATCTCCCTTGCTTTATCTCCAACCCATTTTATCTCTTAGAGACATAGTATAAGAATCTTCCTTCTTTCCATCATATCTGCTATCTCCATCGATTTTCCAATCAAAGTACTAATTTTCCAACTATCTATTCACAACTTCAATTGCAAGCTCTTTTGGAATAACTTCTTTACTCGCATGTGTCCCTCATACAAGAACCCTTTGCAATTTTTGACTGCATCCGGGAGGTGATGCAACAGAACTGGCTTATTTACTCGCATACGCTCCTCATGCAAGAACCCTTATAAAAATTTTAAACTACATCCGGACAACAATGTAGTGGTCGTTGTCAACTTATCATTGCATTCGAGCAATGCAACATGTCGTTAATAGAGAACACCCCAACAAAATCTAAAATATTTGCTTAAATCCATATTGAAAAGATCCAAACTATTTTAAAACTAATCCATAATAATAGAAGTAAATAATTTTAGAAAATAAAACACAACATTGTAATACTTAACGTTTCTTATTATACATTTAAATACACAAGATATGATAACAAATAGTAAATGGATTTTACTCATGTGCCCTTTCATTTTTTCAAATAACATCTATGCCCACAACTTCTTTGCATTTATTGATCCTATATTCTTACAAGTGTAACAATATTTCCACGTGAGAGTGTAAGACATGGGCACAAGTGAACGAATAGTATGAAGTCTATCTAATTTTTGTAAGAATATATGGGCACATGTGTAATTTTACAACAAAGTTAGGGATATACATGTTTCTGAAAAACTCCGAAGTAATAATATTAATAATAAATTATTCTTTATCGTACATCAGTTTTACTATTATGACCTATATTATATTATGAAATGATTATAATTGTTAAAGTTTCATTGAGGAATAACCTAATAAATTTATACCAATTAATATAATATTCAAATGTTGTTGTAAACCAAACTATATTACAAAGAAGCTCAGTTGATGCACCAGTTAGGAGATACGAGTTTTGAGATGTTGAGCCGGCTAAGTGAGGGTAGGGACAACTCAAGAAGTGTTGGAATGAAACTATTCGAAGAGATCTTAGCTTTTTTGTTATAAGCCCGGGATTGACCCAAGATAGAGCCGAATGGAGGCATACAATCAATGTAGCAGATCCTACATAATTGTGGTAAAAGACTTTGTTGTTGTTGGTGGTGGTGTTGCTATAAACCATATGGAATACATGTATTCTGCCTAAAAATCATGAAAGCTTTATATATGTGCAAAAATTTAAAATTAGTACCTAATGCATATAATTCATGTCCACATTATTATCTAAACATAAATGTGATATTTACATCTATATTAACCCCCTCTCTTTCTACCTCCCTATCCCTCTCCCACAAACACAACCTTACTCCTCAACAACCCTTTCGTACCCCCTTCGGAGTCATTGTGACGATAGAGATGTCTTTGGTCTCGCGACTAAAGTTGGTGGTTCCATGGGCTACGATTATAGAAGACAACCACAACAAAGATAGGGTTTTCGAGAAGTGGAACGATGTTGCTTCGAGGGCAGAGCTCAGAGGACCCAATGGCACTCGATGATAAGGGAAGAGTTTCGGTGGAGATGCACTGCGACGGTGGCACTCGATAAAATATCCACAACTAAAGGGCCATTTTTTAGATCTCTCTCGACGAATTTCAGCATGAATATGGTGAAACCGGATGTCGTAACCAATGTAAAACACCATATTCCTTTGAATCTCTACTCCTTCAAATAAAAGAAATTGAAAACAAAAATGCCAAATTTCTCGAAAAACTCCCGATTTATGCGCGGAGCCATAAATCAAGATCAAGAGAAGGGTTGATGATATTAATGACATGTGAAAGATAGAGATACTTTGATAAGGAAAGAGATGTGTGTTGTGTATATAATCCAATATATACAACACCACCTTATTATTAGATCAAGGGAATCTATCTTCGAATTCAGACGACTGTCCTGTGGAGTCTATTGGCTTTTGAGTGATCATGGACTTCTATTTATTTTCTTCCTCCATGCAGTTTTATTTCATGCATTTAAATTTATGAAAATGTATTTCCATAAAAAATGGAAATCGTTGGCAAAAATGGCGATCATATTCATAATATAAGATGTTTTAAATCGACTCTATGTAAACAAAAATGGACAATTTTCCATGCAAAGCACGTGTAACACATTAGTTTTGTATTAGGCCACATGGTTATACTATCCTTTCGGTTTTTTATACGTATATAATATATTTTATATATGTACATGAATATGTATTATTGGTATTTGATGATATATTAATTGATTAGATTTTTTTCGATTGCACAATAACTGTTTTAAACATAATCATATTATTTAAAAAATATAAGTGCAAGATCAAATTATGTATTACATTTGTTATGACGTGAATGGATTCTAAATTTTTAAAGTCAAAGATGTAGTCAATTTGACCAATTGATACATACAAATAAGATGGACTTTTCTTGGATGCATGGAAAGCCATGTCAATTTAGGTATTTTTTCTATTTATTTTACGTAGTATACATACCACGAAAGATTTATGAAAATATTAATATATTTGACAAAAAATGTTTGTCACAATATGAATGATGTAAATTACAAAACAATATAATCATTATTATTTTACAATGTGCAGTTTATACAAAATTATCATACAATTTACAAATTTAATAATGTCTTTCTAAATTTCACGAAAGATCCGCCTCATTGAAAGGACCCCTATATATATGGAATTTATCCAGAGAGCTCTGTGCCCATTTGGTTGTGGTGAGCACCCGATTATAGCCGTCCATCTACAAGATTCGATCCCCAAAAAATAGGAACTAATTTTCGTATGGAAATAAAACAAAATCGAAAATTAAATCTTTTCTAAAAATAGCTTTACGTTTCTGGAAAGTGCAAGGTACACGTATATGATTCTTAAAACTGCCATTTCGTTCCAACGCAAGATACTTGTTTCGTTCCAACGCAAGAAGAGAGGTATGTAATTTCATTTTCATCATTTGATCATTTATTTCTATCATAATTTCATTGTTTTAATGATATTTTTGTTCTATTAGCAGTGTTTATTTTGAGATCAAAGCGAATGCGATGATGAGTTTAGTAATGTTTATTTTATGAAACTTCATATTTTTTATCGTAAGCAATATTTTTTTCGAGAAGTATGATTGAAATATGAGAAAGTGATGTTCATAATATCAATTTTTATCGTTTTGATACATCATCTGTAGTCATATTTGATTTTTTATTGAATGTATTTTGATTTCATACAATAAAAAGTTGCAGTAAACACAATTATTATTTTTCGTGCGTTACTTGAAAAATATACTAAGTTACTGATGTATTTACCTTATTTACTTATAAGATATTTTATGTTACTATTGCCAATAGTCATTATACTGATAAAAATTCTACAAGTTACCTAAGTAATTTAAATATTTATTTGTACTTTGCAATTAGTTACTGATATAGAATTAAAAGTTACTGATTCTTTTCGCAAAATAAATCTACTTACTTTCAAAATAGTGAATTCTTACTGATATGAATTCCGAAGTTTATCTTACCGATCTCAATTCAATAAGTTACTTAAGTATCCCATCAAATTACTTATGCTTCGCTTTGAGTTACTATTATAAATATAATTCATTACAAGTTACTTGTCATATAACAAACGTTACTAACAATTCATTACAAGTTACTTGTCATTGAATGATTCTTACTGAAGTGAGTATATTGCTGAGTTACTTTTCTTTTTACAATTCTTACTATTCACCAAGTATCTTCCTGAAACGTTACTGAAAATTTGTAAGTAATGTGTAATCTTTTCTAATTTCTTGATATTTTAATATTTTTAAATGGTTAATTAACTTATTGTTTCTTGCAGATAATGCAACAATTTGGTGTCTTGAAGAAACTGTTGTTATGCCGACGAGCGAGAGCAAAACAACATCATCTAAATGGACTATAAGACAACAATTGAAATTTGGATGTTCATCATATAACAATAATTAAGTAATTTATGTGTAACACTTGACGTATTACAACTAATTAAATAGACTACATAAGTAAAGAAGGTATGATTCGATAATAATTCAAAATAAAGAATGAAACAAGTAAGATATATAGAAGCATCAATAACATGTAATAAATTGTAGGTAAAAGAAGATAATGGAATAAGTAAGTTGGAATAAGTATAACAAACCATGTGACCAGTAACTTATGTATTGCTATCAGTAACACTCGGTGCATTATAGTAATTAAAAAGGTTATATAAGTAAATAAGAGGTGCTTCGGTAAGACTCAAAGTATTAAGTAACTATAACATTAGAAACAATCCAAATGACTTCAGTAAAATGGATATTTGTAATTAGTACTTATGGTATGGACGCTAGTAATTTACATACTTAATTACTGATCTCACAATAATAATTACTTGAGAACTGAATATGTATTACTTGAGTAACATGAATGAATTACAGATCTCTGATATTAGCCTGAGAATCTGAACCCAGCACCTTTCTTGCTACGAGTTTACCGGGATATGAAAAGTCTTCAAAAAAAGCCGCTAGTGCGGATGGGAATGAGGAGACATAGGTTAGGGCAGTCTTTCTAGTTTTCTGCCCCGTAATAAATAAGACGAAGCGAGTGATCCCCGGGCCTATAATATTCTAGTCCTCCGTCATATATAGTAGGAAGTCGATCGAATAGAAGTTCGCTGGCAGTTGAGGGAACCGTGCGTCTAGCTGGAAAGCAGGAACTAGATAGAAAGGCTTTCTTTGTCTTCCAGGCGTCGAGTGTGGTATCTCTATCTATGTTTGCTTGCCCTACTCAAGACCTGGAATTCTTGCTTTGTAGTTCGTGCGACTATCAATGACGGTTAGTGGCCTTGTCCCCTTGTCAATGAAGTCCTTTCCCATAGGGTAGAGGGAATGCCGGAGAGTCCCCACGAGAAAAAAAGACTGGCCTGTCGGAACTGTTATAGTCCGTGTAACAAAGGACTGTTGCTCCCGGGTTCTGATTATCTAGTTAACCGTTGATCCCTAATGTAACATTACGTGTGTAAAATACTGACAATTGTTTCAGTATTATTGACCTCGCAACATATAATTACTTGAGTACATTATGTACATTACCGATCAAATGTACAATGATTATTTCTTCGGTACGAAATTAATGATTTGAATGTATCTTTCCAAAATATCTTCCTTTTTTAAGGACTCGATATAATTGGAAATATAAAAGGCTCAAACGTATTAAATCCTTCCAAAACCGCGCTCCTTTGAAATAGGCAACCATTCAAATAGAAATACACGTGGCAAGCCCACGTTTGGTGCTCACTGCAACTCAAATGGGCACAGGGCTCTCTATTATATATATATATATATATATATATATATATATATGGGGCAAGGAGCCTACATCGGATCTTTTTTTTCATTACTTTTTATTTTTTCAAATGAAACCTCACTGGGATTTACTTAATATATAGAGTGGATTATGTGTTTCAAATTTCGTGGGAAAAAATATTTCTAACATGCCCATCTGAAGGGGGTCATTTTCAGCAATTCTGAGACCGTTAAAATTTGACGGTCTTGATGGAGGGGATAGAAGTCTAGAATTCAGTTGAATTTGGAATGACACAATGGTGGTATATGGTGATGTAAATCCTCGAAGATTTCATTTCAAAAAAATAAAAAATTAATGAGAAAAAAAAACCCGATGTAGGTAAGTTACCTACATCACCCGATGTAGGCTCCTTTTTCCCTATATATATACCCCTGGGAGCCTACACCCAGGGGTACGGGTAACTACCTACACCCGACTTATTTTTTCATAGATTTTTGATTTTTTTTGAAATGAAATCTTGGGGGAATTAGATCACTATGTACCACCATGGTGTCATTCAAAATTCAACTTAATTCGAGACTCCTGTCATCTTCATCAAGACTATCAAATTTTAACGGTCTCAGAATTGCTGAAAATGACCCATTCTACATGAATGTGTTAGGAATGTTTGTTTTGCATGAAACTTGAAACGCATATTTCGCTCAATATATTAAGAAAATCCCCCTAAGGTTTCATTCAAAAAAACTCAAAAATCATGCAAAGAAAGGCCGGGTGTAGGTAGTTACCTACACCCTGGGTGTAGGCTCCCAACTCCATATATATATATATATATATATATATATATGTGAGTGATCGTATGAGAGTAAAAAGTTGTGAGAGCATGGGAGGGATGATTCTGAACCACATGATTCACCCATGAGAGAGAAGACAATGAGAGAGAAAACAGAATCATGTGGTCTAGAATCAATCCTCTCATGCTCTGACAATTTTTTGCTCTCATAGGATCACTCCTCTCTCTCTCTCTACACACACACACACGAGGAAAGGGGGTCTAGCTACCGAATGTCGTAGGTAAGCTACCTACCACATGTCCATTTTCGTCTCGTATTTTTAATTTTTTTTGGGGGGGGGGGGGGGAAATACCACCATATATTCCCATCACTATGTCCTCTAATATGTCATTCCAATTTCGTCAGAAATAGAGACTCATATACCCTCCATCTAAAACAAGTCGATTACATCAAATCTAAGTCCGTTAAAATTACAGGTTCAGGATGGAGGGTGCATGAGTCTCTGTTTCTGATAAAATTAGAATGGCATATTAAAGGGAGTATGGTGATGAAAATACATTGTGATATTTTCCGAAAAAAACTTGGCGAAAAATCAACATGCAGTAGGTATATAGTTACCTACTGCAGGGAATAGGTTCCCTTTCCTCTCTATATATAATTTGAATATTATTCGCATTAATATTCATAGAAACTACTATAAAGTTATATAAAAGTGAAAAATAGGAACTAATATTAAATGTTAGAACTATATCATTCTTTTAAGGGATAATTACACCCATAACCCTGAGTAATTCTTCAATCTCAATCATAACCCTGCATAATCGCGAATTACATGAGGAACCCTGAGTAATGCTTAACCGTTACACGACATGACCCTGCGTCAACTTCCGTTTCGATTTTCTGTTAACTCAGATGGAAAAGGTTAGATGTGGACAATTTTGCCCCTCAGGACTTTTTATATTTATAAATTGATGCCCCTGGAAGCCTGGAAGACCCACACCCATCGGAGCTCCAACCCCCCGCCCGCCGGAGCCCCGACCCTCCTCCCGCCTGCCCGCTCCCCAACCTTCTTCCCCCTTTCCTCCTCCCTGTCGACTACTTCCTCCTCCCCCTTCCTCTCCGTCCACCACCACCTCCTCCTCCTCGCTGCCGGCATCCGCCCTGCAGCACTCCCACCGTCTCTGCCCCCTCTCGCTGTGCGTGCCTCCACCCACCCGCGTGCGCGCCTCCGCCCTGCATCCTTCCCCCTTCCCGCAAGCTCCAGCACCCTGCACGCCCCCACCTCCCCCCTTACACAAATCCGACAGAGTAGAGGGCGGTCCGGGCGACGATCTGGAGGAGGGTTCGGAGGCGAGCAGGTCGATGACGTCGGACGGCGCTGGAGAGGCGAGGGGTGCACGTCGCCTTCGGGCACCACAGGGGTACCCGTCGCCTGCTTCTTCAACGATGGATGGAGGCGCGCGGGCGGCGCCGCTCAACGGTGAGGCGGTGATCTCGCGGCGCGTGGCGGTGGTCTGCAACGCGGTCTGGCGTCAGAGGGGGCGCGGGCGGCGGATGTCCGGCGATTGGAGGACGGCGCGGTCGGTGGACGGCTGAGCAGCACCCGCGAGGGGTGGCGCGAGGATGGAGGGTGACCTGACCAGCGGCGGTGGCAGGGGGTGGCGGCCCTGCTTCCGTTCCCCCTTTATTTTAATTTTTTTTGTAAATTTGTTTTTTTTCCTTCTATTTTTTATTTGGCTAATCCTAGCCGTTAGATCATAGTTTGGTTAGATAAACCAACTCATATGGTTGAGTTAACATATTAAACTAACGGAGGGTTATATGTGTGAAACGGAGTAACTATCCGGGGTTCCTCATGTCATTCGCGATTATGCAGGGTTATGATTGAGATTGAGGAATTACTCAGGGTTATGGGTGTAATTATCCCTTCTTTTAATATATTTTTCTTAACGAGTTGTTCATTATTTATTTCTAAATATGGATTTTTATAATGCTACTTGTCAAATTTATTTGGCAAAGATCAGAAGTGCATACCTCATCTGTCTTAAAGTCGAAAAATGTGATGGCACTATGAACAATTAGAATGAGAAGCTATCAAATTAAGTGCACGATTGTGGTGATAATGACAAAAAAATATTGTTCTCATGTTGCGGGTGCACGATTATGGAAGTATATATGGAAATTCTCGCATAGTACCATTTACCACCACCAAAAATTGTACCAAATATAACATACATGACAAATGAGAGTAATTTATATAGGGACACATACACAAAAGTTTGGTACAAGAGTTTAAAAAATGATGCAATTAGTTAAAATAGATAATGAATATTATGTAAGTATGATCTTGTATTTTTCGATAAATATAATATGTTTTTTATTTTAAATGGTTATTTTATATTAGGTATTGAAGAACTTGACATTTTTAATTTTTGAGTGCGTGAATTTCTTTATAACTTAAATGACACAATAAACACCTTTTCAATTCTTTTCGCTAATCATTTATGAATCGGGTTCCAGTCCCATGATTGAGAACTCATGATTGGTTCAATGTACGATGACTTTTGATTGGCTTTTAACCTTAAAAACTCCAAAGTTCATTTTCAGTAAGATTCCTCCACAAGATTTTAGATTTTTTACTAACATATTCATTTTACCTTTGTGTAAGAATTTTATTGTGCTTCTGTTCTTTTTTTTCAACTCCATCAATCTTAATTTGGATCTTTCCTCCACATTAATCGGCTACATGGATTCTTTGCCTCCGCTCAGATCTATCTTGGGTCATTTGCGGGCATATATTAATAAAAAGGGGATTTGATCACTTGTGCCCTTCTTAGATATCGCAATATCAGTTATGCCCCTATCTTTTTGGTAATATCAGTCATGCCCCTCAATTCTTGCTCCGTCATCAAGTGTGCCCTTCCATCAGATTGACCGTCAAAAAATTAAAATAACCATGGTTTATTCAAACCATGGTGTGGTTAAGAAGGGTATTATGGTCAAAACAAAATCAGAGGATCTGAGGAGGTTGGCGGCGCCGCTGGCGCGGAGGGGAAGTGATTCGGTTGTAGGTGGGGCTTCCGCGCGCGGAGGCGCGGGAGGAGGGCCACTGGCGGAGCTGGCGTCGTGGAGGTGGATCGTGCGCCTGCGCGGAGGACGTGCAACGCTACGCTGCGTTGATGCGGGCGGAGAACGGCCTGGGCCGGCGGTGCGCTGGAGTCGCAGGAGTGCGACCGCTGCAGTCTGGAGCCCGCGGGCTTTGGAGGGTGGTGCGACGGAGGGGCACCGTCGACGCAGGGGGAGAAGCTCGGGGCGGGGCGTGCAGGGGCGCCGCCGGGCTGGGTGGAGGTGTGGGGGAAGGTGGAGGACCTCGCGGCAGGGGAGAAGCGTGCGGGGGCAGAGGGGAAGACCTCGGGGCGGAGGGAGAGGCGCCCAGGCTGGGTGGAGGTGTGGGGGCGGGCGGAGGACCTCGCGGCAGGGGAGAAGCGTGTGGGGCAGAGGGGAAGACCTCGGGGCAGAGGGGGAGGTGCCCGGGCGGGGGGATGACCTTGGGGCAGAGGGAGAGGTGCTCGGGCGGGGGCGCGGGGGGGGGGGGGAGGGGGAGATGCGGGATGGGGGAGGAGATGCGGCCTGGGCGCGGGGGGTGGCGGGGGCATGAGGAGGCACGGGGGAGGAGAAGGTGTGGGGAGGGGAGGGGAGGGGAGGGGAGGGCGGAGGGGCCGCAGGGGATGGGGGGAGGTCGGGGCGGCCTGGAGGATGGGGCGGAGGGGCGGCAGGGGGTGGCGCCGGGGAGGGGAGCTCGGGGCGGAGCTGGGCGGCACGGGGCAGGAGCGGGGGCGGAGAGGGAGGAGGAGGAGGTTGGAGGAGGAGGAGGAAGAGGATGGGGAAGAGGAGGAAGAAGAAGAGCATGCAGAAGAGGGTACAAAATGACCATATAACCTTTTTTTAATTAATTCCGCTTATGTCCTCAAAGTTAACGTCCGTTTGCACTGTGGATGGACGGCCACTAACCCGAGGAGCACAAGTGATAAAATATCAAGAAGTGAGGGGCACAATTGATATTACCAAGAAGATAGGGGTATTACTGATATTGCGATATCTAAGAGGGGCACAAGTGATAAAATCCCAAAAAAATAAGATCCCTTCAGATAGTGTCATTCAAACACTTATCAAGTCTTTATCACCCTCTCATAGCCAGTTCAACACCCCAAGATTCGTATCTTCTATGTGCATCGGCCGACCTCTTTTGCAAATGGCCAAACTATCTTAAGTGGTTTCTCTCATCTTATCATCTATTGGAGTTACGCTAACTTTTCTTCTGATGACATCATTCCAAATTTGATCTTCACATGTATGACCACATATCCACCTAAGCATTTTCATTTATGCTACTATCATTTTCTACACATGCCTATGGGTCACAAAGCAACATTCAAATCCATAGAGCATTGCATGGCTCATTGTTGCTTTATAAATCTTTCCTTTGATTTTGAAAGGAATTCTCTTATCACATAGAACAATATATGTTCCTCTCCACTTTAGCCAACCTACATTTATTATATGAGTAGCATATCTATCACTTTTCCAGCTTTTCGAAGGATGTATCTTTATGCATCAATATTTTTTTTGTGAAAGATATTCTTTGATATTTTGTTCCATATTTGATTTGGGGTTATTACACAAAATACCTTAATTATGCCTTGAATATCAGTAAAGGGCCTCATTTTTCATATTTTTGTCTCAATCTGTAAGCTACAATGATCTTTACTCTTCGTTACATTTGAAAAATAAGTCTCTAATTAGAAATCAACGTATAGTTGGTGTTATTTTTTGTAATTTACCCATTAATCTATAAATTACAATCCAACTAGAGAACATGTTGCTCATCACAAAATGACTCTTGGAAAGACTTTTGTTAAGGATATCATATCTACACATGCATGCATGCATACATAGCATAGAAGAAGCTTCAACAAGATCTAATGAATGATCAAATAAGTGTATCAATTGGAATAAGCTAAGTAAACTATTTCTAAGACATAAAGGATATCCTGGATACCAAACTAAGTGTTCCACTTATAATTTAGGATTCTTGACCAAATATACTCTAAAAGGCAGCCAATACTTAATTAGATTAAGTATATATAAAGTCCATGACTAATTAAAATCTACAATAAATTTTCCCTTATCAAGAGGGGTAAATAATGATGTTGGGGATTAGTAACTAAGTTAATATGACAGAAAAAGAAATATTAAGTAAATTACACAAAAGACATTTACCTATAAATCTAATTTCAATAAAGTATCCAAATTTTAAAGGTAACGATGTAATACTTTGTCTTTAAATTTTGAAAAAAAACCATGAGCTCCAGTAAAACATCCAACAATATATATTAATACAAAAAAGTACCCAATTTTTATAGTTATTGCATGTTATATGAAATCCATTTTTGCCCTTGTTTTATTGTGATGAAGGAAATACACAAAATAATTATTATTACATAAGGTAATTTAAAGAGGTAATATTTTTGACAATTAAATCAAACATACTGTGATTGTCAATGCATGTTGAAACAAGACAAAAACAAGCTCTTATAGAAAAATATACAAATTAGTCTTATCATTTAGTAGATCGAGTTAGCATGATAACATTATTTCATGCATCATGATAATCATCAATATCTAAAAATTAAAGTAAAGAATCATACTTGATTTTGGATCTACAAAGGAACAACCTATATAATGTTGATTGAGCTTGTAGATTAATTATGGGGTATTTACACCCATAACCCTGAGTAATTTCATAATTACATTCAAAATCCTACGTAATCACGAATTACACGAGAAACCTTGAGTAATGATTAACTCCTACACAGGATGACCCTGTGTTAGGTGAGGTGGGTTATTGTGGATGGCTATTAATTTGGATGAAAATGCCCCCATGTTTGGTACCCTCCCCAACGGCTAAAATTTTGACTGTTGGTGCTCCTTTCTTTCCTTGGATTCCTATATAACATTAGGGGAAGAAGCACCACGGCTGTGCCATTTTTAGGGATCTCATAGCATAATTTGTTTACCAAAAAATGCGGTCAAGGTCCTTTGAATCCTCATCCAGTGCGCATCGTCATTGCGGCACAGAGGCCACTATCAAGACCTCCGATAAGTTGTGGAGCAAAGGAGCAAAGTTTTTTACACGTCGCTTCAAAATATGTGATTTCTTTTAGTGGATGGATCACTCATAATCTCGCCGTGCATCAGGAAAAAGGAAAATCAAAGAATCTGAGGATGATCAAGGTGCAACTTATTCATACAAGAAACATCAAGATATAAACGAGAATATTAGAGATGTATTGTCTAACTCGAGAGAAATAATGTTATGGTTGAAATCAATTTTGCTTTGTTTGATTGTAATTGGCACGATATTAATACACATGAGTTTGAAATGAAATACATGATGTACACATCCTTGTGTATCTTAATGCACATTGCTAACACTCTTTATGTCCGAACAAATCATCATGATTCCAAGATGCATCAAGAAATGCTAGAATGAAGCATCATGGATCGTCATACAAGAACAGAAAGCAACATCAAAATAGCATTGAACATACATATAATCACATGAAACCTACATTAATTTCTGTCAAAGCATTGTTCATGTACAGATAAAAAACCAACATGCAATATAAACCATGCAGTATTGTTCATATAACTGCAAGCAAAAATTTACTTCACCATATAGTAACCATGACCTTGCATCTCCAGCAAGATCGCAAATAACGTAAAAAAAGTCAATGAACAAAATGTCACATTTCCAAGCGCACCGATTGCAAGCCACAACTCAAAAAACCATCGAAAAGCATCCATCTCAACTGCAGGTTTCCGCGCCTTTCCTAGAAGGATAAGTCATTCAAAATATGCAAGGTTCCAAAGACTTTGCTAGAAGAATTATACTTATGCTTGATTCATTGAGCATGAAGGTTACTCGTCGCAGACCAAACCATTATCACCAATTCCTCGTCGGGGAACTTCTTCTTGAAGTTCTTGTATAGATGACTGAAAAACGATAAATGCGAGAGCCGCTAAATAGTGGTCTGACAAATCAGACACACTGTCGCTGGGGCGACTACTCAAGCCTTCACGTTCGTCAACAATTAACCCACACAATTAATTAAACAATCAAGAACAAGGATCAAAATTTATTATACCCTACTAAAAATGTACAGTGGCAAGCAAGTAGGGGTTGAACACAGGAAACAAGGGTGTAGAGTGTAGACAAAAAGTCAAAGCCCACGTCTAATGAACTACTTAGCCAATATGGATTTTTTGTGGGTTTTTTATTTTATATATTTTTATTTAATTTTTAATTTTATATTTTTGTATTTTGAATTTTAATTTACTGATTTTCTATTTTCTTTTTGTAGTTTATATTTTTATATTTTCTTTTTCAATAATAGACAATATAAGAGAAAGAGGAATAGAGTATTTATAAAAATAGCGGAAAATGCTCAAAAATCAAGGAATAAAATGTTTTTGGTATTTTTATATTTTTATAATGTTTTTGTGGTTTTTCTAAATTTTTCTTATTTTTTGGTATTTTTAAAGTCAAAAATACTATAAACAGTGAATAAAGGTTGCTGGCCGAAATTAAAATGGGAAAGAAAAAATAGTAAACAATGACAAAATTTCCCAAATTAATTTTAGATCAAAGCTAATAAAACAAAGAAAAATGGGTAATCGAGTTTTATTTTTAGGATTTTTGTAGAATTTTTAATATTTTTAGGAAGATTTTTGGGGTTTTATAATTTTTAGGAGTTTTCTTTTGTATTTTTTTGTGATTTTTGGTCTAGAGCTAGAAGATAATAAAATATGCAAAATATATTTTTTTGGGGAATTTTCTGAGACGTTTTTATAATTTTATGGGTTTTATAAAGCAAACAGTAGCAAAATGGCATGATTTTTGAATTTTCATAAATATGAAATGCAATAAAAAATGTAATGCAAATATATAGCGTGAAGCTACAACTAAACATGAGCTTAAGTTGATTTTTGTGGAATTTTTAGGTGTTTAGAGATGCATGCAATAATTAAAGATAACAAAAAGAAACTACATGCTTGGTAGGGGCATAAATGCAAATATTAAAAACTACAGGGCAAGCATTGCAAATTCACCAAAAGACACGCGCAAAGCACGTGTTATGCTGTTCACAGGGGTATATTTGTGAATAACAAAAAAACGGCAGGGCAGGGGTGCAAATAACCCAAAGATATATTATAATACCTACGCACAGGGGTATGAATGCGAATACATAAAAGTTCGAGGTGCTTGGCGCAAAATACCCAAAATCACGTGTCCCCGTCACATGAGGTGACGTGGACAAGGACTAAAGTATAAATAAAAGAAGTTCGGGGACCCGATTGCAATTATTACAAATATTTTTAAACTGCAGATGAAAGTTTTAGGACTAAAACGTAAATACAAAAATCACAGGGGTTGAATGCAAAATACCCCTCGTTGCGCGCGATCAGACGGCTGATGACGATCCACTTATCCACGTGTCCTGATCTGGTGGCCCGATGGCGCTTCGCACGGACGTCCAAGATTAGATCCCCGCGACGAGATCCGACGGTGAAGGATGTGATGATTTGACGGCTCCTTTGCGTACTGGATGGCGCTCCTGATCCGACGGCGGAGAGAGGTTCACGAAGAAGACACTCCCCGGCGAGCTTTGGCGACTGATTCCGGCCGACACACGGCCTCTCCGACCCTAGGATCAAGGGCAAAATGATCCAGGGGCCCCTCCACGTCGAACCATGATCTCAGCAGCGGTTGAGACGGCGAGGTGAGGTTGGACGGCGGAGATGACCTGGGGGCTTCGTCCCTGTGTTATCGAGGCTCGATGGAGCCTACTCTTTGGCTCTGACCTGCAGGGTTAGACGCATAAAAAACAGGCGAGGCTACTGGGGGTGTTTTGGGGTTAAATGGAGGTGATGCGTGGCTCGGGCGTGGAGCTCCAGCGTACGGCGGAGATGGGAGCTCGGGTCGCTCAATCTGGGCAAGATCGAGGGTGGTGGAAGGGTGGAGCGGAGCGACGGAGTGACGAGGAATGAAATGGAGGTGGAAGCGTCGGCTGTGGATGATGGAGGTGGCCGGAAAGTGGAGGCGGAGCTAAGCTCCGTTGTGGAATGATTCACGAAATCACGGCAAAGATATGAACGAAAAGTAAAACTGCTATTGTCCTAACCTAAGCTAACCCTAAGCTACAAGAAAATGGAAAAAGAAGAGGGGAAGGCTCACCAGAGACGACGGAGCGAACTCGCGGCGGAGCTCCGGCAAGGGGCTGGATCTACTTCGATTCGACACCAAATGGCACAAACCCAAGCTCGAATCGCCTCCTGCTGTCACCAGGAGTGCAATGGACTAGGGGTCTACGGGCGAAAATGGCGAAGACGGATCAAATTCAAAATGGAGGTCGAGGGGGGTTTTTGAAGAACTTGCTCTGGCGTGACTTTTGATGCATGATCACGGGCGAACGGAGAAGATCTTGGAAGATCTAATAGGCCGACGAGAATCATGATGCTACAGGGAACAATTTTCATGAAGGTACCCTCCCTTCTCGAGCAATAGATTGATGGTGAAAAAATCGAGAAGAGGAGGGTGGCGGGTGTTCTGACAGGAAGCACAGAGCTAGGACCAGGGAGTTGACCGGCGGGTCAACATCCCAAGCCACCTGGTTGGCCCACGTGGACCAACCAGGAAAATCCCTGGAAAAAACATTTAAAAAATAATTTAAAAATAGCAAATGATTTATTTAATTTTAGTTATTTAATAAAAAATATTTGTTATTTTATAAGGTATTTTAATATGATTTTTAATTATTTTTATAAGGTATAATTTATAAGTTACCTCTTATAGCCTTTATAAGTATATATACCTATATATTGTATTATTTTATTTTTATTTTGTGAATTTGATTTATTTATTTTTGTTGATTATTTTATAAATTTGTAGAATATTTTTATACACTTAAATATATTTTTATTTTATTTTTTTGATATGTTTTCTATATTTAATAAAATAGAAACAATAATAATAGGTATAATTATAGGTATTATACCTATGTATATCATATACAAGTATTTTTTATTTTGTATTTCTTTTGTGTTTTATTATGATTTTAATATACATACTTATTATAGATAATATTTACAAAATTATAAAAAATATAAAGTTATAAAAATAATGAATAAATAATAAATTGAATATTTTAATCTGTACAAATATACAAGTGGGGTCCAAAACTCAACTTTCAAACTGTAACTCCGAAAAATACGAAACTATCTCCATTAAATAGATTATTTTAAGCTATATACAATTAAAGGTGAACTTGGTACATTTCGAGTTTTTATTTGCAAGATACAGGTCTGGGAAGTTGGAGTTTTGGAATCTTATTCAGACCATAACTTTTTATCTGTACATTATTTTTTAGTGAAATCAATTTTGTATTTTTCTCTACTTAATTATCAACAACTTTCATGTACAAAGTTTATTTATTTGAGGTAAAAAATGTGGAACCAAAAATAGGTCCCAAAATGAATAAAGAAGGAATCAAAAACAAAGGGAATTTTATTATATTCTGGCCCTTATCTCCCCCGACTTTATTCCTTGTCGACCTATTCATCAAGATGCCTAGATCTCGGGGTTTCGGATCATAAAATATTTACAATATTTTATTCTTTTTCTTTTCTTTTATTTATTCTATAATTTTGGCTTCAATTACAGTATTTTATACACTATTTACATGCACATGCATGAATGCTAAGATGCTCTAATTAAGGGTATTTACATGCATTTGCTAAGGATTTTGATGTCAAAATGATAGAATAAAGATGATGAAATGTTGCTTCATCATCCCCCTATACTTTACCTTTGCTAGTCCCTAGCAAACACTTATGCAATAAGTGCAGAAAGAAAAAGAAAGAAAAGAAAAAGAAGAAGATGGATTACGTTTAATTATCAAACTTGTCTTAATAAAATCAAAGTTTGGAGCTTAAGTCGGACCTTTGGAATTTTAGTGCGGGCGGAACCTTAATGAGAACCAGATTTGAAATCCAACAGTCTCTGAGAATCCCAAAACTCTGTCCAAGTCTCCTCAATTGCCAGGTCAGAAATATCTCAATTCATACGCAGACCCTTATGACTATGAATCTGACTCGTACAGTGTAAGTGATGTGGCTCTCCTCAACTGAAATGACAAAGAGACTGACTTCTCCAATATGACAACCCAATGATTCCCCAATCCAACAACTCATCCGTCAAGGAGCAGGGTATTCCCTTCTAAGTTCAAGTGGCAACCAGCCCAAGAGGAGGGGGTGAAGAGAAGAATGGACGGTAGCCAGTGTAGCTACCTATCCTAGGATGCAAGACCAGTGTAGTTAAGTCATCCAGCTGCAGGCTTACATGATTTGACTTTGAGGCTCAAGCTTGCTTATTGACTATACATATATATACACTCCGGTAGGCATTTTTATTTTTGTACAGGCATGTCCACTTTTTTTGGAGTTTTTGCTTTTTTACACATTTTTTTGAATACTATATACAACATCATTTACATAGGGAGTTTTTTTTCTCTTGAGCCAGTAGACTATCCCTCTTTTGAAGCTTTATTGCAACCCACAATCTCTTATCCTCGAAACTCATCATTACTGGACAGGTTGGGATGCACTTCCCTCCCTAGAGGAGGACAAATGTTTCCACCTGTGTGCGTCTCATGCCGACAAATCCAACCCCCTCACCACTCCAACTGAGTTGAGCCAAGTGAAAGGTGCAGGTGTCCAAGTTAGGTCATTATCAACAAGAGTCGTGCGTGTGCTCCGAAATACTCTACTTAGGCAGTCAAAAATCCATTGAACCAAGTCTCGTGATCCTCAAAGAATTAAGTCAACTAGACCTGAAGTACCTCAATCCCAGTTCCTATAAGGTCCCTGTTAATTAGGTAGATTTAAGGTCCAACCAAGCTCCAATCTTCGGATTTTACTTAGACTTGTTCAACTATCAAACTCAATCCGAAAAATGCGAATGCCATGCTATGCAGAAAATATTTTTGTGATGCAATTTTCAAGATTTTGAATTTTTTATGGATTTTTGAAAAAAAATGATGATGATGCATATGCATTTTTTTGTATTTTTCAAAAGATTTTTCAAATGTTTTTGGTTTTTAATTTTGCAAACATTTTTGGGATTTTTGAAAATAATAAGATTTTAGGCTAAAAACTAGGTTAAAAATATGTACATGGGAGTGCATCTTATATATACAAGAAGTGGATTTTAAGAATTTACAAGGGTAAGTGCTCAATTTTATAAGTATATATACAACGGATTTTAGGTGTGATGTATATATTCCTCAAACTTATTTGACACATGTTCTTCAAACAATTTTTGAAAACTATAGTCCAAAATAATTTTTACAATCAATTTTACACACATGTACACACATTTGAAAATCATTTTGCAAAGGTTTTCCAAACAGTATGTATAGATTTTTCAAATTTTTTTGCAACCATTTTTCTAATCATTTGCAAATCATTTTTCAAACATTTTATTTTACACAAAGAAAATGAATTTTACAATCAACATGTTTTTACAAAGGTTGAAAACATGTAACAAAACGTTTTCAAAATAGTTTTCAAAAGATTTTTCACAAAAGTTTTCAAACTATTTTTCAAACATTTTGCAAAAAATATTTTCACCTGATTTATTAATCAGTAATTACAAAAGTATTTGAGGAATAATCACATCTTTTTATTACGTGTTTTTAATGAATTCTACAAGTATAAATAGCCATAGTTATTAGTAAAAAATACGAAAGTACGAGTTATGGCTAAAGTATATACACAGTATATACGACCCCCCTATACTTAGCTTGAGCTATGTCCTCATAGATCATAGAGAAAAGAGAAGACATAACTCGTACTGAGTATAGGAAAATCTAAAGAATAAACGTAATAAGAGATGAATAAACAAACGAATGAGAAGTTGATCGTCCCCCCTATACTTAGGATCAAATAATCCTAAGTATAACAGACTGTACACAAAGCAGGAAAGGTCAAGGGTGGGAATGAACAGATCGTACTCAGACTGTCTCCCCCTATACTTAGGGTAAGATATCCCTAAGTATAGACAAGAAGAGGAGACAATGGAGAGGATCAAAGAATAGAAGAGACTCGGGGTGCACACCCCCTATACTTAGGACAAAGTACGTCCTAAGTATAGAAGAATGTCTACATAGGGCGACACCTTTTCGGTAGATACAGAAGATAGAAAATGAAAAGAAGAAAGGAAGAAAAGAAGAAAAGAGATGAGAGAGGATATGAACAACTCGGGATATGCATCCCCCCTACACTTAGGATAAAGTACATCCTAAGTGTAGCAGTGACGAAAGGGATGACATCATGTCGGTAGAAGAAAACAGAAGAGACTGAAAAGAAGAAAAGAAGAAAAGAAGAGAAGTCATTCAAAAATGTTTTGCTCTGCTTGGCCTTCCTCTGCCACTTTGAAGATATCCTGCTCATCCCTGTAGATTACTTGAATCGAGTCAACGACAGCCATGAATGTATCATGTTCAAGGTATGGCTTCAGAAGTTGTCCATTGACTACAAATGGCTGTGCGTCAGCTGACAGATTGGATATCAATACACTTCCGTTGTCACGCACCTGCCTAACCATAAACGGCCCAGTCCAATTACTCTTCAATTTGCCTGGAATGATCTTTAATTTCGCATCAAACAACCACACCTTCTGACCTGGATCGAAGGACTTGCGGCGGATATGCTTGTCATGCCATGTTTTGACCTTCTCCTTGTACATCAGGCTGTTGTCATATGCATAATCTCTGAATTCCAATAATCTGTTCAGATCCAGTTTCTGTTCTTTCTTGCTTGCTTGGAGTCCAAATTACAGATGTTAATTGCCCATAAAGATTTGTGAATTAATTCCACGGGCAGATGACATGGCTTGCCGTATACAAGGAGGTAGGGAGACATTCCCAAGGGTGACTTGTACGCTGTTCTATAAGCCTAAAGAACGGAATAAAGCAGCTGAGACCAGTTCTTGCGATCCGGACGCACAAGCTTCTGTAGAATTGTCTTTATCTCCCTGTTTGAATATTCAGCCAAGCCATTGGACTGCGGATGGTAGGGTGAAGCAACACGATGTTCAATGCAGAATTCCTGGGTCAGCTTCTTCACCTCTCTGTTTATGAAATGACTACCCCCGTCGGATATGAGAATCTTGAGAATCCTGAACCGTGCTATGATGTGATCTCTCAAGAATCGACAAGCAGTCCTGTTGTCAGTGGTTCGGGTGGGAATATCCTCCACCCAGCGACTTACATAGTCGACAACAAGCAGAATATATTCATAGCCCTGACTGTTAGGAAACGGGCCCATAAAGTCGATGCCCCATGCGTCGAAGACGTCTGATATCTGAATGTATTTCAGAGGCATCGTGTCTCTCATTCCTATGGTTCGGCCCATCTTCTGACAGTCAGTGCAGCATTTGACATAATCATCTGCATCCTTGAATAATGAAGGCAACCAGAGGCCACTTTGAAGAACCTTTGTCGCCGTTCGTCTGCCTGAATGATGTCCTCCGGAATCTTGGTCATGACATAAGGCGAGGACACTTGGAACTTCCTCCTGAGGAATGCACCTTCTCCAGATACAATCTGCCTCCTCACGAAATAAATACGGATCCTCACTGGTAGCAATGGATTTTAGACAAGAATCTGTCTACTTTCAACTTCGGCCAATCTTATGGGATGTTCTTGGTCACCGGATAATTCACAATGTCTGCATACCAAGGAAGCGAGGTGACAGACAAAATTGCCTCATCTGGAAAGGTCTTTGTGATCGGCTGCAGGTTCAGCACAGGAGATTCTAGCTCAGGAAGCCTCGATAGATGATTGGCCACCACATTCTTTACCCCAGGTTTATCTTTAATTTCAAGGTCAAATTCATAGAGGAGAAGGATCCACCAGATAAGACGGGGTTTGGCGTCCTTCTTCTGCTGTAAATACCGAATGGCCGAATGATCAGTGTAAATGATTACTTTGGATCCAAGGAGGTAGGATCTGAACTTTTCCAGGGCAAAGACTACCGCTAGCAGCTCCTTTTCAGTGACAGTGTAGTTTCTCTGGGATTCATCGAGCGTTCGACTAGCGTAGTGAATCGCAAATGGTACATTATCTTTTCTCTGTCCAAGTACAGCACCAATGGCATAATCTGACACATCGGTCATTATCTCGAAAGGCTGAGTCCAAATCGGTGGCTGTAAGACAGGGGCCTGTGTGATGAGTTCTTTCAGCTGATTAAAGGTAAGGAGCAAATGGTCATCTACAATGAATTCATTCTCCTTGCCAAGCAACTCAGTTAACGGTCTGGCTAGTTTGCTGAAATCTTTGATGAATTACCGGTAAAAACCCACATGGCCCAAGAATGACCTGACTTGTTTGATGGTTCTAGGTGGCTCAAGTTTGAAAATCACGTCCACCTTGGCTGGGTCAACCTCCATACCACGTTTAGAAACAACGTGACCCAGCACGATTCCTTCGGTCACCATGAAGTTGCTCTTCTCCCACGAGAGCACAAGATTGACTTCACAACACCTCCGTAAGACTCGGTCTAAATAATCCAGACATTGATCGAATGAATCCCCGTAGACCGAAAAATCATCCATAAAGACCTCGAGAAAGTTGCCCACCATATCGGCAAAAACTGCAAGCATACATCTCTGAAATGTGGCTGGGGCGTTGCAAAGCCCGAACGACATCCGTCTGAAGGCATATGTACCAAAAGGACATGCAAACGTGGTCTTCTCTTGATCTTCAAGAGCAATAGCAACTTGATTATACCTAGAGTAGCCATCCAAGAAGCAGAAATATTCCTTCGCGGCCAATCTCTCTAAGATCTGGTCGATGAAGGGTAAAGGGAAATGGTCCTTCTTGGTGGCGAGGTTAAGTCTTCTATAGTCCACGCACACTCGCCAAGAAGTGGGTACTCTGGTTGCGATCTCCTCTCCTTTGTCATTCTTCATAATGGTCATCCCTGATTTCTTTGGCACAACATACAAAGGGCTCACCCATTTGTTGTCGGAGATGGGATAAATGAATCCCGCATTACACCATTTCTGAATCTCTTTCATAACAACCTCCCGCAGATTAGGATTTAATCTTCTCTGAAGTTCTCGAGAGGGCCTGCAATCTTCTTCCAGAAAAATACGATGCGAGCACAGTGACGGATTGATCCCATGGAGATCCAAAGTTCGCCAGCTTATCGCCTTGCGGTTGCGTTCAAGAACCTCCATCAGACGAGATTCTTGGCCTTCGGTCAGGTGTGCATTGATAATGACTAGGTACATGTTCGGCTCTCCCGCAAGGAAGGCATATTTCATGTTGGAGGCAAGGGTTTTAACTCTGGCTGGGTCTGAGCTGCGTCAGTGGTGACCTCTGTTACTAATGTAGGTGGCGATTCTTTCATCTGTTTAGTGTCCACCATAGTCTGTTCTGTCTCTTCTCTCAAATCTTGACAGAATGTCTCGATGATTTCCTCTTCATCATGAGATTCTTCAACAATTTGCTCTTGGTTCTGAAGGCACAACACCTCTGAGGTAGTCTCATTCATCACATCAGCGAGTTCCTCATCCTGATCGATAAGGGGAAATTCGACTGCGGTTTCCGCTCCCTCCTCGAGGCAAAGGAGTTCATGGATCTCATTGTCATCCAAAAATAAATTGGTGTCTTGAATTTCTGTAAGAAAGTCGCAGTCGTCAGAAGACTCAATCACCCTTGCACATGATGCAGATGTTCGTTCGGTTGGTGCTCCCTCAGGCAGGGTCTTCACTCTGATTGTTTCATTGCCACCGCCAAAAGTGATCTCTCCCGTCTCATAATTCACTACTGTGTTCGATGTCCGCAGGAATGGTCTTCCAAGTATGATAGGGGTAAGGAGTAATGGAGCGGGGACGTCCATATCTAGTACCACAAAATCGGTCGGGAACTGCTTTCCCTGAACCATAACTATCACATCCTCCAAAAGGCCCCTAGGCCGCTTAACTGACTTGTCTGCGAACTGCAGAATCATCTTTGTAGGCTTGAGCGGTCCTAGCCTGAATTCTGTAAGCAGTGAGGCTGGCATCAGGTTGACGGAAGACCCGCTGTCGAGAAGTGTTCGTTCAAACTCCTGATTAAACATCTAACAACGCACAAGAGGTGCTCCCATATCTGGCTTTTTATCCGGGAGGTTGCTGATTGCATTAACTGTGGCCAATGTGAGGATATGCTTTTCAGCCTTACCACTTTTGCTTCTGGAGTTATGGGGGTGTGCCCTCCGCTTGGTTGTGCATGCCTCTTTCAATCCTTTCTTTACAACTGGCATGTACTCAAGAGATTTCATCAATGACATGTTTAATACCGAACTCTGAATGATTTCAATGATAGCAGGATCGGACAAAGCATTTTTCAAATTTTTCATTTTTTTCTATTTTTTCATTGCTTCTGGAAAAGGAATATTTACAAACTCTTTACCAATGTCATTCAAAATATTGTCCATATTGTTGTTTACAGGTAGATGGCAAAAAGGAATAGAATCATCTACAAGATTTGGACCAAAAATGGCAGGCTCGACTTCAGGTGCTGGCGTTGGACTCGCTGCAGGTGCAGAATCCCTTCTGTTTGTGGCCGACTCTGTAGCAGGTGCAGACGTCTCCAATGCTGGCCTATCTCCACCGAGGCTGCTGCTATCTTTTTGTGTTTTGTTGTTTTCTTCATTTTTTGTGATTTTCTGGGTGATGGTGCTGCTCCAAAAATGCTTCGTGGCCCTGGTGTTGGCTTGGACAATGACTCCCCGTTAGATGCAAGATGTTTCCCCTTCGCGGTTGCTGATGGCTTGAGTGTCCTACCGCTCTTGAGAGTAACAACAATAGATAGAAAGCAATTTAATTCACCTGATTTTGGTTGGACACTATCGGATGCCTGCTCCTTGCGTCAGAAATTGTTCGGTTTGCCTCGACTTGAGCAGGGATGGTTGTTTTCGCAGCCGTCAAGTCGTCGATCTTCTGGTTCATCTCAGCCATATTCTTCATCAACTGTTCAAGGCATGCCATGGCTGGATTAACCGGTACAATCTCAGAAGAATCCCCCTGCTGGGGCCAAGAGTGCTAGTATGACGGCTGAGACTGCGACTGGTAACCCTGAGAGAATTGGTGAGGAGGAGGGTTGGAGGGATACTGTGAGTTCTGGTGATATGTAGCAGCCGGTTGCTGATGATACCCTTGTCCGCGGTATCCGGACTGCTGAGGACCATGCTAGTAATTCTTCCTTCATTTGTTGCCTTGAGACGGAGGCTGGTACTGATATGAGGGCTGCAAGGGTCTCCCACCCTACTGCTACTGGTGATAGGGCCTGTTGCCCATGTTCTGACCCTGAGGGTGTCTCTTAGGACGGGTCAGTTGCGCTTCATTGTTCCATACACCATTGATTTCATGGATCAATGGCGGGGATGGAGAGAAGGGCTCTGAATAGGTTGGTTGTGTTGGACATGTGAGCCCACGGCGAGCCATTATGCAATAAATGTTATTACGAATATCATTCCCTGATCTGAAATGAAGAATAAATAATTTGCATAATAGGTCCCTCTGTATAATTAGGGTTATGTACCATGGCTATCTTAATGATCATACAGCTGTTGATTCAATTATTGAATCATAGAGGTTGGTGCTTGGATGAATATCTAAAGAGTTAGATTGAGGACTCATCAAGTACCGTCAAATGATTGTTAAGATGTGATCTCCAGCCTGAGTAGGAGATGGCAATCCTTTCTCACATAGGCTGATATCTGACCGACCTCTTGATGCAGGTCCTCTGCATAGGAATAGAGATTCGGAGGTGTCAGATTAGTTAGGTCAAGGGGTTGACTTAACGAGATCGAGATAACCAAAGTCCTATGTTGAATGTTGTCACAACATAGGCACGCATCCTCTGACCGGAGACAAATATATTGCTATATGTCTGAGTATGTACATTTGGTAGACCAATAGGTTGATGATCTAACGAAGGTCTATACACCGGCGCGCTGGTGTGCATATAAAGGCATATGAGTAATACGATCTCTCAAAGGGATCATACAGGTTCACTACTGAACCGGAAGACATGAGCTCACTCATGAGATATTGGGAGGAATCAAATTCCGTGAACGGTCGTCTCGCTTTGGAAGCTTGACTGAATTTGTAGGTTTGATATGTACTTTTGGAAAGTATATGATCAAGACCTAGTATGATATATGCTTTTGGAAAGTATATGATCAATACCAAATCCCAATGATCAAATGAGAAACTTAGTGATCAAACCCTGAAGAAGACAGTGTAAAATAGATCTTGATCTTTGGGTTGACCATGGGTCTTCCAGTATGCAGGATGTACAGGTATTGGGAATACCTGAGGGTGATGTGATCATAAACGATTGTATATCCATGACGCTTCCATTCCGAGGGAGTGATGAAACAGGTCTGGATTTTAGTGACTCCTTCCAGTAGAGAAGCAATCTGATCTTAGTCCAAGTGTTGGACATTGGTCTGAATGAGATTCAGATTCAATGAGAAGATTAGATTTGCGGTCTTGATTTAATCAAGCATCTGTGGGAGGTCCGTAAGATCTGGATTTGAGATGAGATCTCAACATCCAAGTCACTATACGTGGAACAATACAATCGCCATGTCCTTATCTCCAAGTATCTGGGGAGAAAGCACATTATTATTGAAAGGGTTCAAGAATAATTCATTTGATGAAATACATATCCAAGCAAGAAGAACTTGATGATTAAATGAGATTTAATTATCAAGCTTAATATGAATATGATTCATATTGTGAGAATAATTATCCAAGATAATTAAATGGGATTTAATTATCAAGGATTATAGAATGTGGATATTATTATCCATAATATTTTTGTATTGTAAATATGATTTATAATATACATATATTCAAGAGAGAGAAATTTAGTAAATAACATTTGTTAATTATTAAATGTGGATTGGATCCACATTTGTTAATTAACTGGAAATGTCATTTACAAATTAGTTTGGGATGTGAATATGATTCACATATTTTCAATGGCATGATTGAAATATTCACAAATTAATTTGGAACTAATTTTGTGGATAATTATGTGATAATAGTTATCACAAATTATTAAGAGATAATATGATACAATAAAAAGGAGATAATAAGCCACCATTTTAGGAGGCTACATTATCTCCATTTTATTATCTTGATTATTCTCTTAACTAATTTATTTATGTTAAATTAAAAATGTGTTAATAATATTGCAACATATTTTAAATTTAATTATAAATAAATGTTGTTGGTTTTAACCAACAATAATTATAGCCATTGATTTTACATGGACCAAGCCTGGCCGTTGGATCCATGTGTCCCATGGATTGAGATCCATTGGATCCTAAACTAATATAAAAGGAGGGCTAGGGTAGCCTTCCAAGGTACATCATTAAGAGTTGTACAAGGTTACAACTCTCTCTCTCTCTCTCTCTCTCATATTCTCGCCCTCTCTCTCCTTCTCTCCTCCAAAGGATGGCCCTCCATCTTGTGTTGAGAAAGGAGAGACTCTCGACTTCTTCTTCGACGTCTCGAGGATCTCCTTCTTCTTTGGAGTTTCTTACTCTAAAGAAAGACGACGGATTTCGTTTGACGAAATCGGGGGAGCCATCGCTTGGATCTTCATCGAGGATTGCGGGAAGGAACGTAACTCATCATCGCGCCCGCAAGTGCGTTCTTCGTGGATCGGACTTAAGACAGGAGGATCTCTACTTTGGGATCTCGCGATCACAACCACGCTCCAAGAGATATTCCTTATACTTGGTGGTTTGATGAAACGATCCGAGAAGTGTTCTCGTGATCATGTGGTTTGATCTTTAGATTTAAAAATTTTTAATTTCCGTCGCATCTAGCATCTAGTATGACTAGTTGCTCCGATTGCATACGATGCGATCGACATGCTTCCGTGATGCGCTTAAGGATAAACTACACTATATATCCTTCAGGCTGGGCCTCAGGTTGATATACAACCATCTGCGTCTGAGGCTGCGGTGAAGTCGGCTGAGGATTCTGCTGCATTATAGGCTCCTTCTTCTCAGCATTCGGCTCGGCAGAAGTAGACACAGCGTTGCACATGTTGCCATTCAACGCACGAACTAGCTGCTCCAGCTGCTGGGAAATCAAATCGAGCTTTTCCAAGCTCTGGGTCCTCTTCTCAATGATTGATAATTTTTCGAGGTCCTGTGACCTCTTCTCAATGATATCCACCTTAGATAGGTGGCTCCCAATGATGCTCAGGTTGGAGTTCTCGTCCTTGTCCTCGGTGTGAGAAGACATGTTCACTGGCTTGCTAATGACAGCTCACACCTTCAGTAGATTCGGTACGAGGATTGAGCGGCTTCTCCTTCAGCCATTTCCTCGAAGACGTTCCATACCATGTCCTCGTCCTTATTGAAATGCGAACCACCACAAAGCGGCATCTACGAGCTTTTGGCTTTCAAGTGTAAGCCCACCAAAGAAGTGCTGCACAAGGCTGGTCTTTGGGATTTCGTGGTGGGGACACTTCTCCTGAAGATCCTTGAATCTTTCCCACGCTTCATGGACAGTCTCGTGGGGTTGCTGGCAAAAACTGGAAATACAGGCATGCATCTGATTCAATCGTCCGAGAGGATAGAACTTATGGAGAAAGGCGGATTTCAACTCCTCCCAGGTCGTAACTACCTTCCCTAGGTGATCGACCCAATATAGGGCCTTGTCTTGAAGGCTGAAGGGAAAGGCTGTCATCTTGACTACCTCCACAGGAATTCCGGGGTAATGAACAGTAGCACAAATGCGGCCAAATTTCTTGAGGTGAATATAAGGCTCCTCAGTGGTATTCCCGTGGAATGTGGGAAGTAGAGACAGAAACTGCGGCTTTAGCTCGAAGTGGGCATGAATATGTGGAATCTGGATCCACTCAGTGATGCGACCTGCTCCGGGATTGTATGTTTCCTTCAGCGTAGGCTTAGGCTGCGGTGGTTCTGCTTCCGCTCGATCGAAGTCTGGTCCTCCCATTGAGAACTCATCTCTAACCTCCTCGAAGTTGATTTCTTGATTTGGATCATCCTCCCGTCGACCATCTCTTGCATCAGCCCTCCTCCTCAGATCATTCAACATATCTTGGAAAGCGGTCTGGGCCAGGGCTTGGTTAGTCAACTGCTGTTGGATGGCTTGAATGGAAGCCAGCAGCTGACTGTTAACTTCGTTCTGCGTGGTGTACTGCCCTTCCCCCGGATTGGCTTCAGCTTCAGATTGGGTTTGTGGTCTCTTTCCTCTTCCACCGGCCATCTCAGATTCTGCTTGATTTGCTGGCTCAGAATCGGGCTCTAAATCTGCACATGGAAGAATGCCTCGATCAGTCTGAATTGCAGCACCAGATGAAGAGAATTGTTCTGTGTTAGGTCAACACAGAACTTTGTTAAGGACGACGATGTGTAAGGAGTGAAATCAATTGCCATCCAAAACGGACATAATTCGAGACAAGAGTGATCTCGGTTTATTGAAGAAGATGGGGAGTCTGGAGATCGGTCCATGGAGTCTGAACTGGGTTCTCGGGAATCGCCCCGAATTATTAGAGAGGGCGAGCGGATGGAACCGATGTGGGTGTCGCAGAGTCTCGACTAAACTGTCCATTCATCGCCATCTCGAAGATCAAGAAGAAGATAGATGTGGATGAAAGATACGAGGGTCAACAAGAAATAAATGGAGTGTAAAACAGTAGAAGGCTCACAATGAGCAAGGGTCAAAATGGAAGGGGAGCAAAAATGGCGCGAAGGCGCGATGTTTTTGATCTTGACCTTAACTCGACTAATCAATCAAACCCAAAGCAATGGATTCACCAACTCGACCCGTGAAGCCGTGAAGGTTCGGTAATTTTCTTTGTGAGTTTTAAATTTGATTTTCAGGCAATTATCTTTTCACGAGTCCTTAGAGCGCTACGCCTATAGGAGCGAGAGTACTGCCGGAAAAGTATCCCGTACTTGTCCTCCTCCCGTGTAACCTGTAGTCTGCACTTTTTAAGGTCCTTGTAACCCTTCCTGGATCCATACTCAGCCAAAGAAATAGAGAGAGGAAGCCAACAGGCAAAACCGATACTTCGGAACTCGCTCGCAACGAAATCACCCGTGGGCGTGCAAGAACCTACTCGGACGCAAGACGATGAGACAGACACCCCTGTGAAGGCATGGCCTATGCTCGATACTTCGAACAAGGTCAGTGCTCTACACAATAGAGAGTCACTATTGTCGACCAATCCCTACTCGTCTACGTACGATAGAAGCGCCAATACTTCAGAAATCCAGGCGATACACAAGGTAGCCACATACCGGGTTTTGAGCTCTATTCCTTACGACGTCGCTCATCTCACTTGGAAGGAGACCTTCCCATGCAACCTGAAAACAAATGAGGGCTTTGCTCATCCCAAGGCAATGAGTCCTTAAGGTCAAGTATTTTTAGTAGTCCCTTTTTAAATTTTCGTGTTATCACTTATTTTGAGTCAATTCAATACAAGCGCCTAACGTTTTTGTCTTTTCTTTTGATTCCTATTGATCCAAAAACAGAGGGAGAAGGGTTGGAAAAGCCAATGCAAGTTGGCACTAAGATGGAAATCTCACCTTAGTTCCTAAATGATGGATGCTAAGATAGAAGACTTACAGTGACTCCCAGCTCTCTCCATGCGGGATGCAAAACAGGAATTTATAAACCTATACTATATGCCGATATGCACACGGAAATCGTCCTAAGCAGGCAATTGCTAGCGTGAAGAACCACAAGTCGATTATCGATCTTCAATCCAGGAGTCCGGTCTAGGCTCACCCCTCCTCTTCTCAACACATCGAGTTCAGGAGCAGTGCTTGACAGGGTGGGCTCGCGGCACGTAGACTTGAAGATGATGAGGCGACTGTTTAATTTAAGCTAAGTCCAAAACGCACTATAGGTACATGCAATGGTTATTAGGGTGTTTGGACCTAATTTAATCGATCAAGCAAGCCTAAAAGCTAAGGGCTCATTCCACAAAAGAGAGGAAAAATAAAACAAAACCGGAAAATGACAGGCGGTAAAATGCGTCAAAACTGCGGTGAGCCCCCAAGTGAACAAACACTTGGAAATTGGGCCCGAGTGTCCAAAGTCTCCAAAGTACATGTATTATTACAAATTAAGAATGGTCTCTCTCTCACAAAAACTAGAAACCTAACTATCCTCTCTCTCCCTTAAGTTCTCCTGCTCTCTCCTGCCGGCTAGGGTAGAATAGCCGGCTTCTCCTCCCAAGGCTGCTTAGGACCCCCTAGGCGATCCTCCATGGTCAGTGGTCCCTCGCAAGAAAACAATAAAGAGATGTCAGACAGTTCAAAAACAAATTATACAATAAAAATAGATAATCAAAAAAGGCTTTGCAGATAAAAGACAAAAGTGTACTCTACAAGCCGATGCTCCCCGACAATGGCGCCATTTGAAAAACGATAAATGCGAGAGCTGCTAAATAGTGGTCTGACAAATCAGACACATTGTCGCTAGGGCGACTATTCAAGCCTTCACATTCGTCAACAATTAACCCACACAATTAATTAAACAATCAAGAGCAGGGATCAAAATTTATTATACCCTACTAAAAATGTACAGTGGCAAGCAAGTAGGGGTCGAACACAGGAAACAAGGGTGTAGACAAGAAGTCAAAGCCCGCGTCTAATGAACTACTTAGCCAATATGGATTTTTTTGTGGGTTTTTGATTTTATATATTTTTTATTTAATTTTTATTTTTATATTTTTGTATTTTGAATTTTAATTTACTGATTTTCTATTTTCTTTTTGTAGTTTATATTTTTATATTTTCTTTTTCAATAATAGACAATATAAGAGAAAGAGGAATAGAGTATTTATACAAATAGGGGAAAATGCTAAAAAATCATGGAATAAAATGTTTTTGGTCTTTTTATATTTTTATAATGTTTTTGTGTTTTTTTAGATTTTTCTTAATTTTTTGGTATTTTTAAAGTTAAAAATACTATAAACAGTGAATAAAGGTTGCTGGTCAAAATTAAAATGGGAAAGAAAAAAATAGTAAACAGTGACAAAGTTTTCCCAAATTGATTTTAGATCAAAGCTAATAAAACAAAGAAAATTGGGAAACAGAGTTTGTATTTTTAGGATTTTTGTAGACTTTTTGCTATTTTTAGGAAGATTTTTTGGGTTTTATAATTTTTAGGAGTTTTCTTTTGTATTTTTTAGTGATTTTTGGTCTGGAGCTAGACGACACTAAAATATGCAAAATATATTTTTTTTGGGAATTTTCTGAGACGTTTTTATAATTTTTATGGGTTTTCTAAAGCAAACAGTAGTAAAATGGCATGTTTTTTGAATTTTCATAAATAGCGTGAAATGCATGCAATAAAAAATGCAATGCCGCCCAATTTTCATAAATAGCGTGAAATGCATGCAATAAAAAATAGCATGAAATGCGTGCATATTTTTGAATTTTCATAAATATGAAATGCAATAAAAAATGCAATGCAAAGATATAGCGTGAAGGTACAACTAAACAGGAGCTTAAGTTGATTTTTTGTGGAATTTTGGGTGTTTAGAGATGCATGCAATAATTAAAGATAACAAAAAGAAACCACAAGCCTGACAGGGGCATAAATGCAAATATTAAAAACTACAGGGCAAGCATTGCAAATTCACCGAAAGACACGTGCAAAGCACGTGTTATGCTGTTCACAGGGGTATATTTGCGAATAACAAAAAAACGGCAGGCCAGGGGTGCAAATAACCCAAAGATATATTATAATACCTACGTACATGGGTATAAATGCGAATACATAAAAGTTCGAGGTGCTTGGCGCAAAATACCCAAAATCACATGTCCCCATCACGTGAGGTGACGTGGACAGCGACTAAAGTGTAAATAAAAGAAGTTCGGGGACCCGATTGCAATTATTACAAATATTTTTAAAATGCAGATGAAAGTTTTAGGACTAAAACGTAAATACAAAAATCGCGGGGGTTGAATGCAAAATACCCCTCGCTGCGCACGATCAGACGGCTGATGACGATCCACTTATCCACGTGTCCTGATCTGGTGACCCGATGGCGCTTCGCACAGACGTCCAAGATTAGATCCCCGCGACGAGATCCGACGGTGGAGGATGGTGATGATCTGACAGCTCCTGTGCGTACTGGATGGCGCTCCTGATCCAATGGCGGAGAGAGGTTCATGAAGAACACACTCCTCGACGAGCTTTGGCGACTGATTCCGGCCGACACACTGCCTCTTCGACCCTAGGATCAAGGGCAAAATGATCCTGGGGCCCCTCCGCGTCGAACGATGATCTCAGCAGCGGCTGAGACGGCAAGGTGAGGTCCGATGACGGAGATGACCTGGGGGCTTCGTCCATGGGCTATCGAGGCTCGATGGAGCCTACTCTTTGGCTCTGACCTGCAGGGTTAGACGCACAAAAACCAGGCGAGGCTACTGGGGGTGTTTTGGGGCTAAATGGAGGTGATGCATGGCTCAGGCGTGGAGCTCCGGCGTACGGCGGAGAGGGGAGCTCAGGTTGCTCGATCTGGGCAAGATCGAGGGTGGTGGAAGGGTGGACGGAGCGACGGAGTGACGAGAAATGAAATGGAGGTGGAAGCGTTGGCTGTGGATGATGGAGGTGGCCGAAAAGTGGAGGCGGAGCTAAGCTCCGCCGTGGAATGATTCACGAAATCACGGTGAAGATATGAACGAAAAGTAAAACTGCTATAGTCCTAACCTAAGCTAACCCTAAGCTACAAGAAAATGGAAAAAGAAGAGGGGAAGGCTCACCAGAGACGACGGAGTGAACTCGCGGCGGAGCTCCGGCAAGGGGCTGGATCTACTTCGATTCGACACCAAATGGCGCAAACCCAAGCTCGAATCGCCTCCTGCTGTCACCAGGAGTGCAATGGACTAGGGGTCTACGGGAGAAAATGGCGGAAGAAGGATCAAATTCAAAATGGAGGTCGAGGGGGGTTTTTGAAGAACTTGCTCTAGCGTGACTTTCGATGCATGATCACGGGCGAAAGGAGAAGATCTTGGAAGATCTAATAGGCCGGCGAGAATCATGATGCTACAGGGAACAATTTTCATGAAGGTACCCTCCCTTCTCGAGCAACGGATTGATGGCGAAAAAATCGAGAAGAGGAGGGTGGCGGGTGTTCTGACAGGAAGCACAGGGCTAGGACCAGGGAGTTGACCGGCGGGTCAACATCCCAAGCCACCTGGTTGGTCCACGTGGACCAACCAGGAAAATCCATGGAAAAACATTTAAAAAATAATTTTAAAATAGTAAATGATTTATTTAAGTTTAGGTTATTTAATAAAAAATATTTGTTATTTTATAAGGTATTTTAATATGATTTTTAAATTTTTTTATAAGGTATAATTTTATAAGTTGCCTTTTATAGCCCTTATAGGTATATATACCTATATATTGTATTATTTATTTTTATTTTGTGAATTTGATCTATTTATTTTTGTTGATTATTTTATAAATTTGTAGAATATTTTTATACACTTAAATATATTTTTATTTTATTTTTTTGATATGTTTTGTACATTTAATAAAATAGAAATATTAATAATAGGTATAGTTATAGGTATTATACCTATGTATATCATATACAAGTATTTTTATTTTGTATTTATTTTGTCTTTTATTATGATTTTAATATACATACTTATTATAGATAATATTTACAAAATTATAAAAATATAAAGTTATAAAAATAGTGAATAAATAATAAATTGAATATTTTAATCTGTACAAGTATACAAGTGGGGTCCAAAACTCAACTTTCAAACCGTAACTCCAAAAAATAAGCAACCCCTCCATTAAATAGATTATTTTAAGATATATACAATTAAAGGTGAGTTTGGTACATTTCGAGTTTTTATTTGCAATATACAGGTCTGGGAAGTTGGAGTTCTGGAATTTTATTCAGACCATAACTTTTTATCTGTACATTATTTTTCAGTGAATCAATTTTGTATTTTTCTCTACTTAATTATCTACAACTTTCATGTACAAAGTTTCTTTATTTGCGGTATAAAAAGTGGAACCAAAAGTAGGTCCCAAAATGAATAAAGAAGGAATCAAAAACAAAGGGAATTTTATTATATTCTGGCCCTTATCTCCCCCTACTTTATTCCTTGTCGACCTATTCATCAAGATGCCTAGATCTCGGGATTTCGGGTCATAAAATATTTACAATATTTTATTCTTTTTTTTATTTTATTTATTCCATAATATTGGCTTTAATTACAGTATTTTATACACTATTTACATGCACATGCATGAATGCTAAGATGCTCTAATTAAGGGTATTTACACGCATTTGCTAGGGTTTTTGATGCTAAAATGATAGAATAAAGATGATGAAATGTGGCTTCATCAATGACACATGCATGTGATGTGCTCGGCTTTTGGGAAGATTGTCTTCATTGCCAATTCTAACCCCTTTTGCGCATCAGATATACATGTCAATCCACCACCATTTCTAAACTTAATAGCGTTTTTCAAATATAACATAAACCAATTCTTTGTCACATTGATTTCACTTTTGACAACTGTGAATGCAACTGGGAACAATGAATTACACCAATCTAATGTCGTGGCCGATAGTAATGTCCCTGAGTACTTTCCTTTCAAGTAGCAGCCATCAAGACCAATGAAAGGTCTGCATTCATAATGAATCACACTTCCTGGGTCCCGACTCTTCGATTCGTAAATAGGAGATGGAAGCTTATCGTATAAGTCCTCCACCTTGCCATAGATCTTGTCTAGAGCAATTCTTCAGCTCAACTAAAGTCTCATGCATGGTATGCGGGTTTGGAATTGCTCAGCTATTTGCTGGAAAATGGCACTGACAATTATATCTGAATTGTCCTTGATCCAACCTTCAATGTGCTTCGAAATCCATTCTTGTGAAGTCAATGAGTTACTAACCCTACTAACTGAGGAACAGTTGTGTTCCCTTGTAGAGTTCTAACTTGAAATTGTATACTGCCTTAGATTCTAGATGCGTGGATTCTCCATTTGCAGTCCTCTCCCTTGCATACAATCGTGACTCGCATTGCCTCACTTTTGATATATCTAACACCGAACTCTTGTTTCAGACAATATACACACAATGCAATCTTGAATTCATCATATCCATTGAATTCTGTTCCAACTGATAAGCTATAAATGTCAAGATCACTGCTAAACCTCAGACCTTCAAAGTCACCCACATCATCTAACTCTGAATCCAATAAATAATGGTATCTATTCTCGGACTCAAGACCACTAAGTTCATCATCGTCTTCACCCTCAGTTGTGTCATCACCAACAAACTCGGGGTCATCAAAATCGCTAATGTCAACCAATCAGGAATGGGACCGCAACAACCTTCGTGATCTAAGTACACACGATTGACGAGAAGATACAACTGGTGCCTCCATTTAGATAGGACTCATGTAACTCCTGGATTCTTCACCAACTGCCTTGTCCATCTCTTCATACAAGGGATCGTCTCCATGTTCATGGTGACATTTTCCATGTCAATTTCCATATGGACAACCTCATCGTCGATATCAATCACCCGACATGCGGAATAAGCTCCATTTTGAGAAAACTCTGGTGCAAAGACCATTGGTTCTTCAATTGTAGGTAGATTGAGGATATCGAGAGAATCAACTGACTCACCAGTGTCATGCCCCATCTTCCTGGAGTGCCAGGGCCTCCACAATCTCATGGATGTCATCCCCCACTAAAGTTGCAGTTGGGACTTGATCCACATCTGCACTCTTTGCATCTTGGCCCACGACTGCATTCTCTTCCACCGTGGCAATTGCTTATACAAACTCTTTGTCAAACACAAAATTAGCTCAATCTATGTCCCATCTTGATGCAAGTAGAACATATCCATCATCTGTTTCTCATATGAAAACTTCACATAAAGCAATAAAATTTTGTTTATCGATATGTGATTAGGGTGTACGAAACATATAAACAACTTTGTACCTGGTCGGATTAGAATTTGGAACTTTGTATCTCATAAGCAAGGAGTTCTTTGCTTGCCATGGGACGAATCTTACAATGTCGTCGATGATGTCGAACCAACATGTCTAGTCCGATTTCATCCTTATAGTGACCTGTTTTTCCAACAAATATCTATCGCCACTACGCCCTCTTGCCTTCTTGAAGTAGCCCCCATATCAGACGCAGATGCTGAGGACTCCTTCACGTCCTTCGAATAACTCCATCCTAAAAGGTGCATGCATCCACCATTCCCAATGGTCACTTTGACCTTAAAAAGAGGTTTAGAGGGAGAAAATCAACTTGGATGAGTGATACCTTCACTTTTCGCTCCTCCTCGGTGATGCTCGATGATGGGGGATGGAGGAAGGATGGTGGCGGTGATGCTTCTTCTTTGTCGACTTGGAGATGGTAACAGAGAGTCAAGATGAGAGAATAGGTGACACGTTCGAGAGCAGGAGGGGTAAACGTTGCACTTTTGTCCAGTGTTCATTATTTGACATGTGGTGTCATCATGACCGCCCATGTGTCACACGAAGGGTTGGATTTCCTTCTAGCCGGCTGATATACCTCGAAGGGTTACACATGTGACCGGCATGTGATCGACACCCATTCCTTCTAGCCACTCTTCCAGTTAGGCGCTAACTTTTCATGTAACGAAGGGCTACACATGTGACCGACACCCATTACACAAGGTTTCTCATGTGATTCGTGATTACGCAGGGTTATGAATGTAATTATGAAATTACTTAGGGTTATGGGTGTAAAAACCCATTAATTATTATACAATTTATCTTAAAAAAAGATTAATCACGAATTGATTAATGTCGTGGTGACAATTACTATAAGTATATAGTTTGTAACTTCGTATTATAATTGCATATTATAAATTTAAAACTGCACGTTGTATTTTTTAGTAAATACAAAGCATCAAAACCACACATTGTATTTTTTAATAAATACAAAACATCAAAATTGTACTTTATAATATAAATTATATACTTATTCTAATACATTGCTCGTGTTTTGTAAAAAAAGACGGCGACCTTCGTGAACTCAGGAAAAAGACGTCTTATTGGAAGGATTTCATATGTATATCATATTTATAAGGTTAATTTTATAAATTTTTAAAATTTTATATACTTTTGCCAAGAGTGTTATACTGGGACCTTCAAATTATTTACTGGAAACCTTGGAATCTTTTACCTGATACATCTAGTTGTCATTAAATTCGTGTTTTTTTAACATCGAAACTCTTCTAACGAGATTAAAAATCTTTATATTTCAAACTTACGTATATCTGTCGATTCATTTTCATTTAATTTTGCAACAACGACTTTTATTTTTCTAATTAATTCAGTTCAATCAAAATGCTTTTAAAATAACAGTATTTTTTTGCAACGATCAAGTACATCAATATACATCCATTATGTAAGGTATGGAGTATCCATCATGCACTTAGACCAAGTAATTAATCACGTTTTATTTTATTTCCACTTGTTTAATGACTTGCATATTTTTGTCTCGGGAAAAGACCTAACACGTTCGCCCCTAATTATTACTTTGGTAGGGGCCACAGAAATAAAAAAATATATTATAAGAGCTGTTTTCTTATGATTAGGACAACAATTATGCCGCTTGATTTGACATCTTCCCGTTATAACAGTGCTGACACATTCAATGGACTTCAATAAATTATCGACATTTTTGAAAAAAGAAGAGGCGATTTCCGAAATTAGCCAATTGAGCTGAGATGGGTTCGCACTAGGGATGAAAACGAACGTGAATATATTCATATTCGATCTGCTATCATATTCATTATATATATATATTGACATTCGTATGTATTCATTTTAAAATAAATGCGAATATGGATATCACTTTGACATTCACTAATATTCACATTCATATATTCATTTTCGTACATAAGTATAGCAATAGATTTATTTATAACTATGCGTAACAACATTTTATGATCACATTCACCATTATTTATATAATTGTTATGAAATTACTATGTATGATATATTTATTTTATGTTTAAACCATCCTAAACATGTATATTTTAGTTAAGGGATTTTATCACTTGTGCCCCTCTTAGATATCACAATATCAGTTATGCCCCTATCTTTTTGGTAATATCAGTTGTGCCCCTCAATCCTTACTCCATCATCCCTTGTGCACTTCCGTCAGATTGACCGTCAAAAAATTGAAATAACCATAGTTTACTCAAACCATGGTGTGGTTAAGAGGGGTATTATGGTCAGAATAAAATCAAATGAGGAGGAGGGTTGGGGAGGAGGTGCGAGGCTGTGGAGGAGGTGCGGGCTGGCGGCAGGGGCTGGGGGAAGTGCGTGGCTACGGGAGGACGTTATCGAGGGGTTGGCGCTGGTTGCGCGGTCGGTGGAGAGCTGGCGGTCGGTGCAGAGGTTCAGTGGAGTTGATGGGAGCCGGACAAAGCACGTGCGCGCAGGCGGCGCAGGCGCGGTGCGGAGCAGGGGAGGCGGCAGTGCGGGGCAGGGGGGAGGGAGGGGGAGCAGGGGGGCTACGCGTGCGAGGGAGGGGGTGCAGCCCAGGGGGAGGCGGGGCAGGGGGTGGCGCCGGCAAGGGGAGCAGGTCCGGGGCTGGGAGGGAGGGGGAGGAGGGAGGGCGACGACGTGCGGGGGAGGGGGTGCAGCCCAGGGGGAGGCGGAGCAAGGGGGCAGCGCCGGCAAGGGGAGGAGGTGCGAGGGGAGTAGGTGCGGGGCTGGGAGATAGGGGGAGCAGGGGGGCGACGACGTACGAGGGAGGGGGAGGGGCTGTAGCCCAGGGGGAGGCAGAGCAAGGGGGCAGCGCCGGCAAGGGGAGGAGGTGCGGGGTTGGGAGGGAGGGGGAGCAGGGGGGGGCGGCACCGGCAAGGGGAGGAAGGGTGCAGCCCAGGGGGAGGGGGAGCAGGGGGCGGCGCCGACAAGGGGATGAGTTGCGGCGGGAGGAGGGGTGCAGCCCAGGGGGAGGGGGAGCAGGGGGCGGCGTCGGGGAGGGGAGGGGAGCTCGGGGCGGAGCTGGGCGGCGCGGGGCAGGGGCGGGGGCGGAGAGGGAGGAGGAGGAGGTTGGAGGAGGAGGAGGAAGAGGATGGGGAAGAAGAGGAAGAAGAGGAGGATGAAGAAGAGGGTATAAAATGACCAAAAAAATCTTTTTTTTTAATTAATTCCGCTTATGTCCTCAAAGTTAACGTCCATTTGCACTGTGGATGGACGGTCACTAACCCGAGGGGCACAAGTGATAACATAGCAAGAATTGAGGGGCACAACTGATATTACCAAAAAGATAGGGGCATAATTGAGATTGCGATATCTAAGAGGGGCACAAGTGATAAAATCCCTTTAGTTAATCTATTAAAACTTTATGTTATTATTTGTATCCGATTCGTATTCATTTTACATTTGTATTCATTTTTAAGGATATGGTAACACATTTTTCACATCCGTAAATATTCGTATCCACGTTCGTATTCGTATTTTAAAATGAGTAATGATATGATTATACCCATATTCGTATTCATATCCGATTGTTTTCATCCCTAGTTCGCACAATAGAACCATTGAGAACCCATTGAATTTTGTGACTTGAACTACATTGAACTAAGATTATAGCGGTTTAAATATTAAATATTCAAGAATACAACAAATAACAAGGTCCTTTACAAAGTAGGGCCAGCTACATTGATTTTTGCCTCCATTCATATCTATCTTGTGTCATACTCGAGCTTAGATCCAAATAACTAAGATCATTTCGAATAGTCTCATTTCAACACTTTTTGGGTATTCCTTTCCCTCTCTTAGCTAGTCCAATAATCCCAAATCTCGCATTTTTTAATGGGTGTATTGGCCAACCTCCGTTACAAATGGTCAAACCATCTTAAGCGATTTTCTCTCATCTTATCATCTATCGGAGCTACACCAACTTTCCTTCTGACCAACCCGAATCCGATCTTTTCGTATACGACCAAACATCCACCTTAGCATTTTCATTTCTACTACTGTCATTCTTTGCACACTTTTTTGGTTCATATGCCAACATTCATATCAATGGAGCATAACATGTCTTACCACTGCTTTGCAATACTTGCCTTTGATTTTCAAATGAATTTTCTTATCACATAGAACAATAGAAACTTCTCTCCACTTTAGCCAACCTGCATTTATTATATGAGTAAGATCTCCATCAATTTCCCTATCATATTCTAAATAGATCCCGAGTATCTAAAAATATATTTTTTCTGAATGTTATCATCTTTAATCTTTACATCGATTCCTTCACTAATGCTTCTATCACATATGCACTCCATATATTCAGCCTTGGTCTTATACAAAATCCTTTAGGTGGCGTTCGGTTGGGGGGTTACCCCCACTTTGGGTGGGTAATCCCCTAAAACCCACACTTTTAACCCACTAGTGGGGCCCACTCCCTTCCCATCGAAAAATTATATATTATACCATCATATCATCTAAAAATCACAAAATACTCAACTTCTACTCATTATTCCAAACTTCAATACAATCATATCATAACAACTACCCACTTTTTCAAATTCCAATACAATCATATCAAAATAACTACCTACTTTTTCAAATTCCAATACAATCACATCACACAAACCCTCCTAATCGTTAACCCACCAACCAAATATACTAACACAAAAACGAGTTATCCACCCCCGGATAACTCACCAACCAAACGCACCCTTAGTTTCTAAGGCATGTCCCGAAAATTTGAAACTTCTCATTTACTCCATGCCTAGTCTCATCAATCAACACAATATCACAGGAAACATCAAACAAATCACATCTCATTTTGAATGCGATTAGTCAACTCATCCATAACCAAAGTAAAAAGGAGTGGATTCGAAATTGAACCTTGATGCAGATCGATGCTGATATCAAAATAATCAATTTTCTTAGACCGAATCCTTACACAAGATGAAATCTCGTCATACGTATCTTTTATAAGGTTAATGTATAGGACATGTACTTGTCTCTTCTCCAAAAGTCTTAACAATATCTCTCGTGGGACATAATCATAAGACTTCTCCAAATCAATAAAAATCATATGGAGGTTTTTCTTTTAACTCTATAAAACCTCTATTGTTCTCCTCAACAAGTGGATAGCTTCAATAGTTGAGCGACCTGACATGATTTCAAATTGATTTTCTTTACATTGGAAATTTGCCTCAACCTTCTTTCGATCACACATTTCCAAATTTACATAATATGACTCACAGTTTCATAACTTTGTAATTCAAGTAATTTTGGATGTCTCCTTTATTCATATAAAGAGGCACCACGATACTTCTTCTTTACCAAGTATTTTCTTACTTTGCCAAAAATATAAATTAAATTTGTGAGCCAAGTCAAACCATATTTGCCTAGAACTCTCTATACTTCTATAGGAACGTCATCAACTCTTACATCGTTCCAGATTTCATAACCTTCGAAGCCTCCTATATTTCCTTCCTTTGCCTATAGCTTGCAAGATTCAGGTAATTTATCTTGCTAAATAGATCTCCTAAAGTGATCTCTTTATTCCCTTCCCCAATGAAGAGTTTATGGAAAATTGCTTCAATCTAGTTTCTAAATCCTTCTGAGTAACAAGCTACATGTCCTTTTTCATCCTTAAGCATCTCATTTGACAAAGATCTTTGATCTTTCTTTTGCTTTGATCAATCTAAATATACCCTTCTGGATATGGGTACGGATAATGGCTTGAATATCCGGATCTGAATTCGAATATCCGAATACAATATTTAATATTATTTTTAATTAGTGTAATATAAGCCACAACCCGTGTTATTACATTAGTATTATATATTATATAATACAATATATTAATGATATTAACAAACTTCCGTTTATTTGGTAATGATCACGAACAAAAGTTACGAAACTCTATCCTTCTTTTTGCTTCTGATAAAAATACATGTCACCTCGACGCTTCATTTTATTGTGATGCAACTTATTTATATTTCATTGATTTTTTTTAAAATCGTTATGAACTTTGATAAAAAAATTCAATTCGAATTCATATGTGATCTTTATTCGAACCATATTTGAATTTTATGTTTATTGGATCCATATTTGTATTCCCTCTTTACTCGATTCCTATTTTGATTAGCTTATTATTCAATCCATATTCAGATTCGATAAATATTCGATTCGAATCTGTATCTATTTTTTAAGGATATGGTTTTCTTAATGCATATCCGAATCATATCCGTATCTGTATTCGATAGAGATGGAGCGAATATGGATATAGAAATACCCTAGCAACAAATGTTATTGTACTATGGTGAATCAATATAAAAAATATTATTTAGTTTGGAGTTCATTATTATTTAAGATGGGAAAATTACATATTTTTGATATGGAATTGTAAATTCAATATCTATCATTGTCAAGCATGTTCAATCAAGGGTAGACAGTAATCGTCTTTATTATTGGCCTTTCGTCCCCCCTCCTTGATTACGAAAGGTTAAGACGATACCATACGTATTGCGTAATGCAGTGGGATTTTTGGAGAAGATCTTATTCCCCATCCAAACAGAGATCTGGCTGGAAGAATATGGGCAGAGAAGAAGCAATATTGAAACCATTACCTTAAAACAAAAGATGAGAAATTGCATACGGAATTTTACAATTCATTTCTATGCTGCACTCCAAACTTTTGATACGGATTCTGAAAAATCAAAGCATATTGGTCATGATTGATTCAATGCACAATTTCATGGACAAGGACACCTATCAATCTTGTAGCAAACTTGTGATATGTGAACATCACATGACCCCACAATAATTGATTGCTAAGCATTTTCTCTCGCAAAGAAGTTGGGACCATCATAGGCTTTAACCATTGGACTCCTCAAAAGTGGCAAAAGGACATTGATAAGGTAGAAATGAGATATAAATTTATTAAAACAATCAAAGATTTTAAGAACTCCCTGATCAGTCTTGTTAAGAGTTGTTATTGACTAGAATTTAGAAAACAGTAATCGATACTCGATCGGTGGGGTCACTAACTAAAGATTAATCAACAGTTGGACGATTAATCCGATTTAGTCGCCATTAGTCGATTTTGAATTTTTTTAATTATTTTAAATATATAAATCATTTTTTATACATATATTTTTATATATCTACATTGATATGTACAATTTCTATATTATCATAATGAAATAAAAGAAGTAGTTGACTTTAAATATAACATTAAGCATATTAGAATAAGTTTGCTTCAAAAAAAATAAAAAATTATAAATAAAAGTTGACTGACTAGTCGACCTGATTAATCAAGTTGACCGACTAATGGATTAGTCTGACTAGGCCTAGTCGACTCGACTATCCCCCCTCCACCCCCACCTGACTCGACTAATCTGCCTAGTCGGTGACTTTTACAACAATGTCTATAATTCATGAAGCAATATGTCCCTTTTGTAACTTTGTAGTGACAAATGAGCTACTTAACACAATGGTTAGAGTATTACTTTCATACAGCGACAATCGTTGCTCTCTTTTTTCAGTGGTCATATTAATCTTATATTTTGATGTTAATAAAACCTATTTTTGAGGGCACTTTGACCTTCTCAGAAACTAATTCTTATGTGTTGTCGCTTCATGAAGATTAAGTGAGCGGAGTGAAGGGAAAATTGTTTTAGATCTCCTATCTGCATGAGACCTTTTTATCACAAAATAAAAAAGGCTTTACCTCGAAGCAAAAAGGCTTTACCTCGAAGCAATATGTCCCATTTGTTTATGTGTAGTGATAAATGAGCTACTTAACTCAACGGTTAGAGTATTGCTTTCATACTAAGAGTCTGATGGTTCAAATTCAAAAGTACGAAGTCAACTTTATCTAACAAGTGTTGTTATGCATCTTTTTTTCGTTGGAACATACGAAGCATTTATTTGATGTCATAAAACCATTTTTGTGGCCACTTTGACCTCAGAAACCAATTCTAAGGTGTTGTCCCTTTGCGAAGATTAGGCGAGCATGGTGAAGGAAAAAAGGTCTTAAGCTCTCCTATGTGCATGAGATCTCCTTATCACAACATAAACAAACTTTATCACGAAATAAGCAACACTATTACATCTTTTCATAGCATTCAAAGAGAGATAAATCACACTTATTCCTTATCCCTCATGTAATGCGAAAAACCGCTCCTAGCATCACCTATCACATGCATCACCTACTTCGACAACCATGTCGCGGTCCTCGCCCGACACCGTCTCTCAGTCGGATCTGATCAAGGGGGTGTAGAAGTACAATCTTTCAGAATATGCAATGCATTAATATTTGACTCATAACAACTCATACCCATAAATTATTCAATGAATCTTCTGTAATGGGCATACATCAACAACAAGTATAGTATGTATGCTATCAAAATTATTTTCAGCTGACCTGATATAAATTAAAATAAATACTAAGAATGACTATGCTTAAACCAATCAATTTGGACTGCACTCTGCAAAACGACTGACAGCAAATATTTCTGAATAAAAAAAGGGCGAGCAAAAAAAGATTGCCCTCGGGAGTTGGCACGGGTCGAGTTTGCTCGAAAGGATCGACCTTCCACTGTCCATCGCTGGAGGAGCGGCCCCTATGTCGCACTGGTTACCGGATTTGGAGCGGACAGGGGGAGGCCACCGCGGCAGAGGACCACGGCCAGCGCCGCCATTAGGGGTGGGGGAGCCCCAGAGAGAGCGACGTGCAACTTCTAGAGATGGGGGAAGGGCGGCAAAGAATATTAATTGCTTGTGAGCAGTAAAATATCGACTCAGAAAAAAGTTGGAGCGAGCTTATTTTATTGATTCGATCAACTGAACCAACAAAATCAGAAAAACACACACATATACATACACACACACACACACATATATATATATTATATATACATATACATATACATACATATATACATATACATATATATATATATAGGGAATTTATCCAGAGAGCACAGGGCCCATTTGAGTTCGGATGAGCACCCAATCCTAGCCGTCCATCGCAAAAAAAATAGGAACCGATTAATCCCAAAAAATAGGAACCGATTTTGTATGGAAATAAAACAAAATCGGAAATTAGAACATTGCTAAAAATAGCATTGCATTTGTGGAAAGAGGAAGGCGCGTGCATTTGATTGGTAAAATCTATCGTCCCATTCCAACGCATGGCATTTGTTTCGTTCCAACGCAAGATGGGAGGTATGTGATTCGATTTCATAATTTAATCGCTTATTTCTATCATAATTTCGTTGTTTTAATGATTTTTTGATTTTTAGCAATGTTTGTTTTGGGATCAATACGACGAGATGATGAATACATTAATTTTTTTTATGAATACTGCATATTTTTTTATCGTAAGCGATGTTTTATTCGAGAAGTATGATTGGAATATGAGAAAGTTTTATTCATAATATCGATTTTTATTCATTTTGATACACGATTTGTATTCCTAATTGATTTTTTATCGAAGTTATTTTGATTTCATATAATAAAAAGTTACAGTAAATTTGTAACTTTATTGTTGGCTTTGAGTAACTTTATTACATGTATCAGTAAGTTTTATATATATATTAGTAAGAAATTCCATATAACTTGTACTGGTAACTATCGTATAATGACCAGTAACAATTAATATACACTTTGGTAACATTGTAAACCACTACTAGTATTTTATTAACTTACATATATAACAAGTAATATTTACACTATCCATCAGTAACTTTTTAGCATGTAGAAGTAACTTTATAATAATAACAAGTAACTCTAGTAACATTGTAACTTCATTACTGACTGTCAGTAACTATATTAAAACAATCAGTAAGTTTATAAATACAACACATTACAAGTTACTTGTCATATAACAAACGTTACTAACAATTCATTAAAAGTTACTTGTCATTGAATGATTCTTACTGAAGCGAGTATATTGCTGAGTTACCATTCTTTTTACAATTCTTACTATTCTCGGATATAAAATAGTACTGAAGCAAGTATTCTCAGATATTTTATGTTACTAATGATAACGCAATTGTTACTTTTAATGTTTTACTTTGAATATATACTGAGTTACTGATATATCTTCTTAATTTACTTATAAGATATTTTATGTTACTACTACTAACAAAATTGTTACTTTTAATGTGTTACTTTGAAGATATACTGACTATAATGCTGAGTTACTAAGAATTCATTACAAGTTACTTATCATATAACAAACGTTACTAACATTTCATTACAAGTTACTTGTCATGGAATGATTCTTACTGAAGCGAGTATATTGCTGAGTTACTAACAATCATTACAAGTTACTTATCATATAATAAATGTTACTAACAATTCATTACAAGTTACTTGTCATTCAATGATTCTTACTGAAGTGAGTATATTGCTGAATTACTTTTCTTTATACAATTCTTACTATTCACGGATATAAATTAACATATTGTTTCTTGCAGAACAATGCACAATTTGGTGTCTTGAAGAAGCTGTTGTTATGCTGAAGAGCGAGAGTAAAACAACATCATCTAAATGAACTAGAAGACAGTTGACATTTGGATGTTCACCATATAACTATAATTAAGTAATTTATGTGTGACTTTCGGTAACACTTGACGTATTACAAGTAATTAAATATGCTACATAAGTAAAGAACGTGTGATTCGATAGTAATTCAAAACAAAGAATAAAACAAGTAAGATATATAGAAGCATCAGTAACATATAATAAATTGTAGGTAAAAGAAGGTAATGGAATAAGTAAGTTGGAATAAGTATAAAAAATCATGTAACCAGTAACTTATGTATTGTTATCAGTAACACTCGATACATTATAAGTAATTAAAAATGTTATATAAGTAAATAAGAAGTGCTTCAGTAAGACTCAAAGTATTAAGTAACTATAACATTAGTAACAATCAAAATGACTTCAGTAAAATGGACATTTGTAATCAGTACTTATTGTATGGACATTAGTAATTCACATACTTAATTATTGATCCCACAACAATAGTTACTTGAGAACTGAATATGTATTACTTGAGTAACATGAATAAATTACTGATCTCTGTACAATGTAATGTTACAGATGTAAAATAGCTATAAATTCAGTAACAATCATAATGTGTTCAGTAATATGTATATTTGTAATAGGTAATTATTGTATGGATATTAGTAATTGACGTAATCAATAATTATAATTAGTAATTTATCTTTTCTAATCCAAACGTGGAATGATCATTCCATAAATAGAATATATGCCGACAATAATTTAAATGCGTATTTTTTAGCTTACTAAAACCGACCACCTATTTTTAAGGAAATGATTTAATTCGAATTCTTATTATGTTAATAATGCATGCACATTGTTATTGCCAAAACCGTCCCCTTCCAAATAGAACTGACACATACACGTGGCGAGCCCACGTTTGGTGCTCACCATGACCCAAATCGGCACAGTGCCCTCTGGATATGCCCTCTATATATATATATATATATATGGGTAAAATGTGTATGCCCCCTAGGGGGGCTAACTTAGCTCCCCCGCCCCTTTTTACAATTTTTTTTATTTTTTTTGAAATCTAAAACCGTATAAATTCATTATTAAATCCATATATTATGTCATTCAAATTTCATGCGAAACAGAGACTCCTACGACCTCCATTCAAACGGGGTCGATTTAAAAAATCATGTTACCGTTAAAAAATGACTGTCTGGATGGAGGCCGTAGGAGTCTCTATTTCACACGAAATTTTTATGACGTAATATAGGGATATAGTGATGAATATTCACGGAAAAAAAAATCAAAAAAAAATAAAAAATTTGAAGAAAATAAGGCGGGGGGAGCTAAGTTAGCTCCCCCTGGGGGGCAGCCCCATTTTCCTCTCTCTCTCTCTCTCTATATATATATATATATATATAGGAAAAATATGTATGCCCCCTAGGGGGAGCTAACTTAGCTCCCTCGGCCCTTTATTCACATATTTTTTTATTTTTTTTGAAATCTAAAACCGTGTAAATTCATTATTAAATCCCTACATTATGTCATTCAAATTTCATGCGAAACAAAGACTCCTACGACCTCCATCCAGACAGGGTCGATTTAAAAAATCCTGTTACCGTTAAAAAATGACTGTCTAGATGGAGGCGGTAGGAGTCTCTGTTTCGCACAAAATTTTAATGACATAATATAGGGATATAATGATGAAATTCCACGAAAGAAAATTTCAAAAAAAATAAGAAAATTGGGCGAAATGGGGCGGGGGAGCCAAGTTAGCTCCCCCCAGGGGGCAGCCCCATATATATATATATAATATATATATATATATATATATATATATATATATATATATATATATGGTAAAATGTGTATGCCCCATGGGGGGAGCTAACTTAGCTCCCCCGCCCTTTTTTCACAAAATTTTTTTATTTTTTTTGAAATCTAAAACCGTGTAAATTCATTATTAAATGGGATATTTACCCAGCAGACCCTGAAATCTTTCGAAATTACCTCTACGACCTTTGAAACATCGTGATTCCTCCCACGACCCTGTAATGTTGCTCCGTCTTACCCCATGAACCCTGCCGTTAAATTGACACATCTTGAGTTAACTTCATTGAGTTAAAAACGAGTTAATCTAACCAATCCGTGATCGGACGGCTAGAATCAACCAAAAGCCTCTTCCATCTCTCCTCCCTCATCGAGGGCATTTTCCTGGCCGGAGGAGGTTTGCGCGAGGGGGCGTGGCACTTCGGCTCGACCTGAGCTGGGGCTGGGCTGGAGGAAGTTCATGGAAGGGAGGAGGTTGGCGACATCCTGGAGGGAGGTGGGGGGCTTCGAGAAGGAGAGGCGGAGGTCGGGGAGGAGGTCGGAGAGGCGGAGGTCGGCGAGGCGGAGGCCCATCCACCTCTGCAGTCGCCGGGGGAACGTTTACCATCTCCTTCACCTCTCATCTGGCCGTCCCGTTACATACTAGCTGATTTCCACTGACATTCAATTTATTGAGTTTGCTCGAGCCACATATGCTGGACGGTTTCCAGTTCTGAAATTTATTATTGCTAAGGTCCAGCAATTGAAGTCTTTTTGCCCCGGATATTTCTGCGGGGATGGCTCCATTTAGTTGGTTGCCACTCATGATTAGAGTAACAAGATTTGGAACGTCTCGTGGAAATTTAGGAAGAGAACCGGAGAGAGAGTTACCAGCAACATCTATATGAACAAGGGATGAGACACGGAAGAGGTCAGCTGGTATCGTGCCGCTGAGATTGGTCTCATTGAAGCTGTTATTTGAGAGGTTGAGGTGTTTAAGGGAAGTTAAATTGGATAGAGAGGGTATGGTACCAGCAAGATGCCAAGAATTCAATTGCAGTTCCGTGCCTTCGTCAGAACCCACATATGCTGGACGATCTCGGAAGGACAGGATGGAGCTGCAGTTTTTGGTGGATAGGGCAAATGAGGGCAAAAGAAGTAAGACAGCAAGCACGAGAGAGAAGGCGCGGTACGGCCCAATCGGAAGGAAAGGCGGAGGAGGTGGGGAGGGCGGAGGGGGAACGCCAATCGGGGAACCCTGGGGCGGAGGGGACGCCGAGGGAGAGGACGGCTCGAAGGTCGGGGGGAAGGAGATGGTGAGTCGAGGGGAACGAGGAGGAGGAGGAGGAGGCGGAGGTCGGGGAGGAGGGCCATGGAGGGAGGAGGTGTTGGGTGTTGGGTGGTGGGGAAAAGGAGGAGGGTAGAGGGAGTGGCAGTGAAGGTAAATTCGACAAATAAAATAGGCATAAGATAAAAGAATTTAACGGAATCTGGTTAGTTTTAACGGGTAAATGGATGGGGGTTAACCACAGGGTTTATTGGGTAAGGGTTAGCAAGATTACGGGGTCGTGGGAGGAATTACGATGTTTCAAAGGTCGTAGAGGTAATTTCGAAAGATTTCAGGGTCTGCTGGGTAAATATCCCTTATTAAATCCCTATATTATGTCTGTCAAATTTCATTCGAAACAGAGACTCGTACGACCTCCACCCAAACGGGATCGATTTAAAAAATCATGTTACCGTTAAAAAAATGACTGTCTGGATGGAGGCCGTAGGAGTCTCTGTTTAATACGAAATTTTTATGACATAATATAGGGATATAGTGATGAATATTCATGGAAAAAATTTCAAAAAAAATAAAAAAATTGAAGAAAATAGGGCGGGGGGAGCTAAGTTAGCTCCCCCTAGGGGGCAACCCCATTTACCTCATATATATATATATATATATATATATATATATATATATATGAGGTAAATGGGGCTGCCCCCAGGGAGTAGCCAACTTGGCTACTCCCACCCCTATTTTTCCCTCATTTTTTTTATTTTTTTAGAAAATAAAAATTTGTATATTTATAATTATATCACTCTCACATTCTATTAAAATTTCGTCAGAAACAGAGACTCCTACGGCCTCCATCCAAACATGGTCGATTTAAAAAATCCTGCGACCGTTAAAAAAATGACGTCTGGATGGAGGGCTTAGAGGTCTCTGTTTCTAACGAAATTTTAATAGAATGTGAGAGGGATATAGTGATGAACATACAAATTTTTATTTTTCAAAAAATAAAAAAATGAGGGAAAAATAGGGGTGGGAGTAGCCAAGTTGGCTACTCCCTGGGGGCAGCCCCATTTTACCCTATATATATGGGATAAATGGGGCTGCCCCCTAGGGGGAGCTAACTTGGCTCCCCCCGCCCCATTTTCACTATTTTTTTATTTTTTTTTGAAAATTTCTTCCATGAATATTCATCACTATATCCCTATATTATGCTATTAAAATTTCATACGAAACAGATACTCCTACGGCCTCCATCCAGACAGTCATTTTTTAACGGTAAAAGGATTTTTTAAATCGACCCCGTTTGGATGGAGGTCGTAGGAGTCTCTGTTTCGTATGAAATTTGAATGACATAATATAGGAATTTATTAATGAATTTACACGGTTTTAGATTTCATAAAAAATAAAAAAATTATTTCAAAAAGGGACGGGGGAGCTAAGTTAGCTCCCCCTAGGGGGCATACACATTTTCCCTATATATATATATATATATATATATATATATATATATATGGGTAAAATGGGGCTGCCCCCAGGGGTAGCTAACTTAGCTACCCCCGCCCCATTTTCTCCATGTTTTTAATTTTTTTTTGAAAATTTCTTCCATGACTATTCATCACTATATCCCTATATTGTGTCATTAAAATTTCGTGTAAAACAGAGACTCCTACGGCCTCCATCTAGACAGTCATTTTTTTAACGGTAACAGGATTTTTTAAATCGACCCCGTTTGGATGGAGATCGTAGGAGCCTCTGTTTCGCATGAAATTTGAATGACATAATATAGAGATTTAATAATGAATTTACACGCTTTTATATTTCAAAAAAAATAAATAAAAATTGTGAAAAAGGGGCGGGGAGCTAAGTTAGCTCCCCCTAGGGGGCATACACATTTTACCCTATATATATAGGAAAAAAATGGAGCTGCCCCCTGGGAGTAGCCAACTTGGCTACTCCCACCCCTATTTTCCCCTTATTTTTTTATTTTTTTGGAAAATAAAAATTTATATATTCATCACCATATCCCTGTTTGGATGGAGGCCGTATGAGTCTCTGTTTCTGACGAAATTTTAATATAATGTTAGAGGGATATAATGATGAATTTACAAATTTTTTAATTTTCAAAGAAATAAAAAATGAGGGAAAAATAGGAGTGAGAGTAGCCAAGTTGGCTACTCCCAGGGGGCAGCCCCATTTAACCCATATATATATAGGCTACACCCTGGGTGTAGCCAATTGGCTACTCCCACCCTCATTTTCCCCCATTTTTTTATTTTTTTTGGAAAATAAAAAATATGTATATTCATCACTATATCCCTCTAACATTCTATTAAATTTCGTCAGAAACAGAGACTCATATGCCCTCCATCTGAAGGGGGTCATTTTCAGCAATTGTGAGACCGTTAAAATTTAACAGTCTTGAAGGAGGGGATAGAAGTATCGAATTAAGTCAAAATTTGAATGACATCATGGTGACATATTGTGATCTAAATTCCAATAGGTTTCATTTAATAAAAATAAAAAAATATAGGGGAAAAGAGGTGGGAGCATGTAAGTTAGCTACACCCAGGGAGCATACTCCTTTTTCCCATATATATATATATATATATATATATATATATATATATATGAGGAAAATGGGGCTGCCCCCTAGGGGGAGCTAACTTAGCTCCCCCCGCCCTATTTTCTTCAAATTTTTTTTATTTTTTTGAAATTTTTTTCCGTGAATATTCATCACTATATCCCTATATTATGTCATAAAAATTTCGTGAGAAACAGAGACTCCTACGGCCTCCATCCAGACAATCATTTTTTTAACGGTAACAGGATTTTTTAAATCGACCCCGTTTGGATGGAGGTCGTACGAGTCTCTGTTTCGCATGAAATTTGAATGACATAATATATGGATTTAATAATGAATTTACACGGTTTTAGATTTCAAAAAAAATAAAAAAATTTCGTGAAAAAAGGGTGGGGGGAGCTAAGTTAGCTCCCCCTAGGGGGCATACACATTTTACCCTATATATATATAGGGTAAAATGGGGCTGCCCCCAGGGAGTAGCCAACTTGGCTACTCCCACCCCTATTTTTACCTCATTTTTTTATTTTTTGGAAAATAAAAATTTGTATATTCATCATTATATCCCTCTCACATTCTATTAAAATTTCGTCAGAAACAGAGACTCCTAAGCCCTCCATCCAGACGTCAATTTTTTAACGGTCGCAGGATTTTTTAATCGACCAAGTTTGGACGGAGGTCGTAGGAGTCTCTGTTTCTGAGGAAATTTTAATAGAATGTGAGAGGGATATACTGATGAATATACAAATTTTTATTTTCCAAAAAAATAAAAAAAATGAGGGAAAAATAGGGGTGGGAGTAGCCAAGTTGGCTACTCCCTGGGGGCAGCCCCATTTACCTCATATATATATATATATATATATATATTGGAGGCCTTTCAAATGAGACTTGGTCCTTCCATCTCTAAGGAAGGCCAAAGATCTGGGCCATCAGATTCAAATCCAACGGCACATTCAATTTTGATGGCCAAAAGGGCATTTTGGTCATCAACATTTGCATTAATTATGCACGCTAATTAATATTCCGAAATACTAAATTTAGCTAGTTTTATTTTTGGTATTTTTTGCAACACCATATTTAGGAAATATCCAATTTTTTTTCTGCACGATATTATCTGGGTATATTTTTGTATCCTTACGCATTTTTTGTAGAATTTAAGGTTCCTTTTGTAATGACTGCATGTTTTTTGTAGAATCCATTGTTCATTCAAAAAGTCGTCCGTTATTTGTAAATTTTGCATGGTTCTTTGTAAAATACAATTCATATTAGTAATTAATATGTGGTTCTTTGTAATGATTTTATGATTCTTTCTATAATAAAATTCGTATAGTTTTTTTTGTAAAAATTGTGGTAGTCATTCACGCTTAATTGATGCGAATAAAAAAATCAGCGTGTAATGCACATCAAAAATGTGTAATGAACATCAAAAATGTGTAATGCACATCAATATATACAAGATCTATTAAAAAATACAATTTTCATTCGTAACCATTTGATATGTAAAAATACACAACAAAATTGTATAATACATAAGAAAATTGTATAATACAAACTAATATTGTACAGTACACATCAATATTGTATAAAATTGTGAATCGTTCTTCATCCAGTACTGGCTGCAACATCTTTTTTCATCATAACTTGCATGATAAACTTCTCGATAGTCACCACCACTTCCACGTAGTCCTTGGACAATTCCCAAGTCCTGGTCTGACCGACACGTTGTCATTGGCGCGGAATCAACACACATAGGAAACAAGAATGAATGTTAATTTAGGGAAGATGTGGGAAAGTAAACATTGTCTTGAGCATTATAAGCAAATATGGTAACCAATCAAAGCAGCTTGACTTGTTACCTCCTAAAATTCCATAATAACATGTGACGATTGAACACCAAATATGTAGATCATCCTTCGAAGATAAAGCATCCCGTGATGCATCATCATAACATGTGACGATTTGAAGCGAGGCTTCATTTAGAACTCGTCTGTAGCATCTTCCGTGAGAATAAGCAACGATGTGGTGAGATGAGCAAGGCCCGTAGAGGGTTCAACATAATGGCCCAGGAAGGGCAAGTCAATGCCGTATCAAATCTCGTCTTCGACGTAAGAAGCTTCAAATTGCCACATATCCTGTAAATGCAATAAAGCTCCATTCTGATCACAAAATCCAATAGAAAAGAGATCAACAGAAAGTGGGACTATGAGATATTATTTCTTGATTTGGTACCATTTTGTTGGTGTGGAAATAGCCCTGCTTTTGATCATAGCCACTAGGAAGAACTATCAGTCTGGTGTTCTGGTATGTCACGATCCCTACTTTTCTCTATCTCATGCACCCAAACTATTGTTCCAGTTTAGAGATTCCATTAACAGAAATTGAATGAATCTCATTCCGTGTCCATGAACATCTTGTAAGATATCGGTGACTGATGTTTTTCTTTCTATAGAGTTGATCTTAACGGTGTTAAAGGTAAAAAATTAAAAAAAAGAGGTATAGCATTTGAAGAGCTACAACTATTCTGAGTTTGTAGCCACCTGTGTTTGGAACTTCTGTTCCTCATTTGATCGGAGATCCTCCATTGAAACCATGGAGATAGCATCCGCAACCTGGAATCGGGCGCCACTGCCTGGAATGAAATCCATCACCGTTGCTTGTATCAAAGAGCACCGCAGTAGCGCCTGGAGAAGCCATCAGAACGAGTTGATGAGGTCTTCGATGATGGCGAAGACGAGCGACGGCCGGAGTACATCGCCGACAGCCGGAGTACATCGCCAACGTTGTTGTCGAGCGTATCCTCCTCTTCCTCCTATTTTTTCTACGTGTGGGGTTAGGGTTTTGGAATGATTTGTTGGCAACGTAAATGGCAAATTAGGAGAGAGATTAATGAATAGCTATTTTAGGCTATTACATGCTATATTTAGATAATGAATAATGACCAAAATGGGTTTTTGATTAATTAAATAATAAAACTAACATACCAATAATGACAACCGCCGGATCAATTTTGGATGCACGTGATCGTTGGCCTTCCTTAAGGATGGAAGGACCAAGTCTTATTTGAAAGATATCCTATATATATACATATATATATAGTGAAAACTTGAATTAAGGTGCCACCTTACCATGAGTATGGTGCGACACCTCTTAAGAGCCTTCCGATTTGGATCAACGGTGGTTAACAAAACCACTAAACTAAATCCAAAACCACCGTCGAAACAACCTCCAAATCGCTATTTTTAGAAAAAATTTAAAATATTCCATTTGATTACGACATTATCTCGTTGCTTATTAATTACTCGAATTTAATTTCTAAATATAACATTCATCATGATCTTGGGTCTCTTGAATTTCCAAAAGAAAAACTTGATAAGGATCCTCTCCCCCTCTCTCTTCTTCGTCAACACTCGATGATGAGGCCGTGGCTGCGTTTGGAGATGATGGTATATGACAAAGATGACGGGGTGCATGACGATAATGGTTGAGTGGTAGGAACTGGTTGCCTGTTCTCTGTACTTTATTCATATTCTTAGTAATTTTTTATTCATCCATTGATTGAGATCCAGGTTATTTTACATTGCTTTTATTTTTTAATTTTGATTTTAGTTTTTCTTTTGATTTTGAATCCATATCGATCCAATATCCAATCGTCCTCGATTAGAGATCTTGTTTCTCCTCTATATAGATTACACAACATGTATATACACATCCAGTTTTAAGTTAAGTTCTTTTTTAATTGCATTAATGACTTATACGCGTGAAATTTTTATGTTCTGTGATTTTGATTGCGTTATTCTAAAAATACGATTCAATAATTACAATACATATGATTATTTTACATTTCATTATCTCATTTTGCAATGCCATGGTATATTTTACATTTAAACGACTTCTGCACCGCAAGTTCAAACATGCACCCGATATTTTTACATTACCTACATTCATTTTACATTTCACATTTTTCAAGTTATCCTCTTTAAAGAATAAATGATAAATTACTGATTGATTCTTTTATTTTGCAGATCACACATAATTGTTACAATGAGAGCATGGATTTTACCAAAGCTACACATACTTTACAGCGGATGACGAATTTTGATAGACCTACGATATTGGAATGGAAGTACATCTAAAAAATTTTACACATTAATAATAAAAAATCTATTTTACAAAAATCACAATCATTTTACAAAAGAGACCGTAAAATTTACAAAACAATATCACAGTTTACAAACTTTGCTCCGACAGAATGTTCTCAAAGAAAACTGCAGAATTTTTCAAAATAAATCAAATACAATTTACAAAAGATACTACAAAATTTACAATACAAACATCATTTTCTACAGAATTAAGAAGAAAATGAGTTTTAGTGTATGCTACAATGTGCATTTTTTTAATTTAAGAATTAAAAAATACATCCCTTATTTAAACCTCCTAAAACAATATACGTATGATGTGTGGCATATATAATGCGTTCGGAATTTACCCCATCAGATATATTAGGAAATACATTTACAACAAAAATCCCATCATTGTAGGAATATTTTCCACATGTAAATCAATTAATTATGCCATTAAAAGCCTCCTATATTTTAGGAAACACAACTATACAGAACATACTATTTTGTGTCGAATTTGGGCTTTTTTCGTACATCAGTGACTATTATTTTTGTAATTTACAGCATATGATTGTAAAATATATCAATCTTTTGTAAATTGATAACAGTTATTTCAAAACGCAAGCATTTATTCCATCATATATTTCTGGAATATACAACGCACACTTATCGGGCTTGTCTAAATATAGCATTCGATGACGTGGATTGTACTAATTAAGCGTTTATTTAATATATCCTCAATTTTAGGAAGCTTTGTTACACCAAAACCACTTATTATACTATGGTGGTTTTAATCTCCAACGTACATTTATCATCCAATGGCCGAAATTGACATCTTTCCAAAATCAAGGAAAGGTGCCACCTCAATTCAAGTGCACCCTATATATATATGGGTAAAATGGGGCTGCCCCATGGGAGTAGCCAACTTGGCTACTCCCACCCCTATTTTTCCCTCATTTTTTTATTTCTTTGGAAAATAAAATTTTGTATATTCATCATTATATCCCTCTAATATTCTATTAAAATTTCGTCAGAAACAAAGACTCCTAGTCCCTCCATCCAAACGTCATTTTTTTAACGGTCACAGGATTTTTTAAATCGACCCTGTTTGGATGGAGGACGTAGGAGTCCCTGTTTCTGACGAAATTTTAATAGAATGTTAGAGGGGTATAATGATGAATTTACAAATTTTTATTTTCCAAAGAAATAAAAAAATGAGGGAAAATAGGGGTGGGAGTAGCCAAGTTGGCTACTCCCAGGGGGCAGCCCCATTTAACCCTATATATATATATATATATAGGGTGCACTTGAATTGAGGTGGCACCTTTCCTTGATCATGGAAAGGTACCATCTTAGGCCGTTGGATGATGGATGTACATGTGAGATTGAAACCACTAGGTGGTTTTCATGCTAACTAACATTCCTAATATGTAGGTGGATTAAATTAGTAAAATACACGTCATTAATCATTCTATATTTAGGAATAAATCGAGTGATGTACGAAATTTTCCAGAAATATCTTATGTAATAAATGTTCGCATTTTGAAATAAGTGTTATCGATTTACCAACGTTTGAGATATTTTACAATTCTGTGTCATAAATTACGAAAGCGTAACCCCTTGTATTCGCCAAAAAGTCCAAATCCGACAAAAAATTGAATTTTTGTATAGACGTGTTTCCTAAAAAATAGGGTGCTTGGATCATATGCTAATTAATTGATGTACACGTGGAAAACATTCCTAAAATTATGGGATTTTTGTTACAACTTTATTTCCTAATATATTAGATGAGGTAAATTGCGAACACGTTAAAAATGTTAAATGCCATATGCATATTAATTTTAAGAGGTATTAAACCCACTTTGTAATGAATGAATCCATATTAAACAAATAGTCCTTATTTCACATTCATCGAGTTTATTTTACATTCCATGTACAAACTTTACTTCCATCCAATACCATGTTACAATGTCAAAGATTCCAACAAAATGAAGACTTGTAATAAATGAATCCATCACTTTATCAACATATGTTACAATTGTAATTCATATTTTACATTTCTCTCATTCTTTTTACATTCGTCTCCTATTTTTCTGCAGTCAATTCCAAATTGATGACATCCGTAAGATATGGTTGTCTCGATCTTTACCCTTCTTCCTCTCATTGAAAGTTATCCAAGTGGCCTGCATAATATAAAAATAAAATAAGATATTGTAAACAGAATATGGAAGTATAAAATGACTGTAAGTAATATAAAAAATAACTGGAATGTTTTGTACAAGTAGTGCCTCAGTCATTTGAATGTAAAATACATTCCGATGATGTAAAATGAGACAGATAATGTAAAATGATCAAATGTATTGTAATTTTGTGTATTGCATTGTAAAATGATGTAATCAACATCACTGAACTTAAAACAAAATGCGTATATATACGGATCATGCAATAAAAGCAATGAACCTGACATAAAAAAGAAGTACAGAAAAAGTAATAGAACAGGAGTGCATGGAAATAAAATAAAACAGAATTTTACAAATTGAAAATGAACAGATGAAAATATAATGAAGCCACAAACGATTTGATATTAGTATGTAATCGATAAATCATCCTCATCGTTTGAAAATCCGATATGAAAAGGTATAAAAACATATAAAAACTGCAATGAAAAAAATAATGAGATTTTCAATAGGGAGACGAAGAATTGAACTAAGAAAAATGAAAAAAATAAGAACATGCAGCCTCCATGCGCAAAAAAATACTTACCTGGAACTTTTTTTAATGGAGATCTTGAGCGCGTCGTCAATATTTTGATGAAATCGAAGGAGAATAACTCAAAAACCATGAAGAACATAGATGGGAATCTCGAGTAAGGGAGAATGACATTTAAAAAATGATATATTTAGTAATCAAATATGCGTAATCAATATTTCGCATGATAATCAGGATTGAGAGGGAAGAGATTTTTTTTTCTAAAAATAGCATAGTGGTTTTTGTGCAGATTAGTGGTTTTATCGGGTGCCGTTGATTAATATCGGATGGATGGTAGGAGGTGTCTTACCAAATTCATGGAAAGGTGGCACATCAATTCAAGTTTTTTCCTATATATATATATATATATATAGGAGAAACTTCAAATGAGGCGGGGTCTCACCGCTTTTATGGTGAGCCATCCATCATCATCCATCTATTTTTAATCACATGATCGTAATTAATGATGCTTTAATTATAATATTTAAATGGTCGAAAAACCCATTTTGGTCTTTTTGTCACATTCTAAATATAGGTGGTGCTTTAACTATATTTCCTAATGTCTCTCTTGATTAATCAACTGAGATTCCTAATGAGGTGGTGCCCCCCCCTCTCTCTCGATCTATCTGGAGGAGGAGCGGCAGAGGTCCCGCTCAGTTCTCGCCTCCAGTTCTGGCGATCTCTCGCATCGATCTAGAAGTGTGAAGGTAAATCCTTCTTTGTTTCTCTTCGTTTCAATATCAACTGCCAGATCGCGTTTTATTTGAAGGACAATGGCCCGTGGATTTATTTTTATAGGTTCTGGTGGCCCTTGGATTTATTTGAAGGACAATGGCCCGCGGATTTATTCAATATCAACTGTTACTCTTCGTTTCAATATTAATGTTCGTAGGTTCTGGTGGCGGGTGAATGATTGTGATTTTTATTTGAAGGACAATGGCCCGTGGATTTATTTTTGTAGGAATTAGAACAGATGCAGACGAAATAATGCACATATGAAAGCATGTATTATTAACAAAAACACATTGTATTCGCATATTTTTAAAAATAGGTGTAGATGCAAAACATATACGTTTTTTATACTGATAAAAAATGGAGGAGCACCGCGGCAGAGGTGCCTCCGATGGCAGTGCACGATGAGGATGATGGTGGCTCCCCTCGGCCTCGCTCTCTGATGAATCTCGTATTCATCATGCTAAAAGCCGCAAATTAAACCCCTGTCTTGACTAATCCAATAAAAATACCCATCAACTCTTTATTATTATCCTGTATCATATTGTGTGTAATTTACTATTAAATTATTGTATTTAATTTTCCTTATATTTCTTGTATTTATTTTATCCTCAAAAACCTCTAAAAATTAGGTAGAATAATTGTCCATAAATCACTGACCATTAAAAAGATAAAAAAGTACAAAAACAATTCAAAAGTTAAAATCAGGTGTTTATATCCCCTTAAAAATACCCTCAAAAATACGTTTTGTACAAATGACCTCTTTTGGCTTTTTGAGTCATGAAAGTTGTAGATCTCGTCGAGACGTGCAACTTTCATGTTTTGACTTTTTCCTAATTCAACCTCTAACTATTTCTTTTATAATTTTCTTTGTAATTTTATTTGAATTTTTCTGATTGGGCCACGTGGCGCCCTCTGGGCCAGCTGATGAACGTCAAATTCGCCTCTATAATAATGTGGAATTACGTCGTAGTACAGGAGGCGAATTTAGTTCAGCAAAAACTACAGACTTTGAATGCTGTGGAATATTTATACTTGGCAAGTGTACCAAGGTCGAACACAGGGATACGACAGCCTAAAGTGTGTATTGAATTTTGATTCATGAAGCACAGAGTGATTTAATCTCAATTTCAGGTCCATATGCAATTTATAAGGCAATGCAAAGCGATGCTATGCTGTATGCATTTTTTTGATATTTTTATGCAAGTTAAGGAGATGATGCATGAACAAGTATGCAAAAGAACAAGTATGCCAAATAAGAACCTACAATTATACCCTAAAATGTGAGCAACACAATATAAATTGAAATCAGTGTCAATTAATCACAAGAATAAAAGTGGTCATCGAATCAAAGCAAGCATGATTAGAACAGGGTCTCAATTTCCACATAAAAATTCACTTTAATTAAACAGGAGCAAATGAGACAATTAAGCATGATAAATATAGAGGACAAAATAAGGATCAAAATGACACCAAAATCATGCAATTTGGACCTACGATGCTCAAGTTATGCTAAAAACAGTGCAAGGGCATAATTGTAATAAAAATGCAATAAAAAATAAAGGATAAATATTACATTTAGGTCCCTGGAAGGACCTAAATGCAATTATGAAAAACTGCCTGGGTCCTTTGCAATTTTCCCATTGCGCGCAGGGACCCATTTGTAAATTCAGAAAGTATGAAGGGCCTCCCTGTAAATAACCCCAGGCGCACATGCGACACGCGCCTGGAGGACCAAAATGCAAATACTTGAAACTTCAGGGTCTTCTATGCAAACTACCCAGGCCTTACGTGCGGTGCACGTGAGGGCCCAGGCTCGGACGCGGCTCGGGCTCGGGGCTACGTGGCGTGGTCTGGAGGTTTGGCTCTAGGTTCAGTTGTCCCGAGCCTGCTGGTCTGGAGAGGAGGCTCGGGACGCCACGTGTCTTCATCCTGGCCGTCCGATCACGTAGATCGGACGGCACCTGTAGCGTCTCCTCCGCCGCGAGTCACCGGAGGAAGCGGGGCTCCGGCGACACGCGAAGAGCTCCGTCGAGCTCCTGAGGGTTCCCTGAGGGTCGACGAATATAGCGGCAATTCTGGCGGAGGTCCTGGATGTACAGCGAAGCTCCATGGCTGATCGGCGATGGCGCTTGGTGGAGTTTCACCGGAAGGGAGGAGCTCGGAGGTGCTCCGATGCGAACTCCGGCAAATCAAAGTCCCTGCAGTGGTTAGTTTAGCCGAAGTGTGTGCATCGTGTGTGCGAGTGAGGTGAGGTGAGTGGGGGCCAGGAAGGTGACGGGAGCGGTGGCCCTGGGCTCCATCTCCGGCAAAGCAGAGGAGGAGGTGGCGCTTGGTGGTTAGGGTCGTGGAGAAGGGAAGGTGCTGTCGGAGGGAGTTGGCGATGATCGGAGTGGTCTGGCGGAGCTTAAGGGATGAACGGATGAGGGTGACAATGGTTGTAGGTGGCGTAATAATTCGGGGAAAATGAAAGAAAAAGAAGGAGGAAGAAGACCTCATCAGGGAGGGAAACCCGGTGAATGTATTGGCCTGGGTTGGGCTCCATTGGAGCTCTGGTCGTCGCACATCGAGGTTGGCCCTTCCTCGGTGCTCGGCGGAGCACGGTGGCGCCCGCTACGTGGCCAGAGGCCACGGATCTCACCGAGGCTTCGGCCGACTTCGCCTCCATTCAAGGGGCTCCTCCGCTGTCACCGGAGGGCCGGAGACTGGGCCGAAGCCCCAAGATTGGTGGATGAGGGCTTCCGGTGACGGGGGTGGGGGTTTTATAGGTGAAGAAGGTTGGACGTTACAGAGGTGCGGAGCGATTTTGAACGAGATGTTAATGGAGAGGGGGGTAACGACGAGGGAAGTGGATGGTGGCGCGAGGAAGGCGGGAGATCGGGCTACGTGGAGGAGCGTTTAGGAGCTCAAGGGGATGGTCGGGGCATCGGCCAAAAAAGGAAGGGTGCGGTGGTGTCGCGGTGAAACGGCTGGAGGAGAGGGGGGTTACGGAGGAGGACGATGATGGTGAGCCGTTGGATTGTACGATCCAACGGTCAGAAAGGGTACGCTGGTGGAGGGATGGGATCGGATCAAAGATCCAATCCTGCGGTGGAGGCTTAGGCACTCACGAGTGGTTGTGATGGAGAGTTGGAGAAGATCGTCCGGTGGAGATTGGAGGGGTGACGTGGAGCGTTGGCCACCGTAGGATGGGCGTGCGATCAAACGGTGGAGATTAGAGGGAGACGTGGCAGATGGAGGGACGTTGGATGGGTGCTGGATCGAGTGGCTGAAGAATAGGCGGAAGCGGGTGGTCATGATTAGATCTGGGAGTCAGATCAACGGCTGAGGAGTGGAGCGGGGTGAACGGTGAGGATGGAGGCGGGGATGGCGTAATCCAATGGCCTAGGAGAGGGCCGGGTGGCGGGAGATGAAGCGGCCACGTGGGCGGCCCAGAGGGCGCCACGTGACCCAATCAGAGTAATTTAAAAATAAAAATAAAGAAAATTAGAAAAGAAATAGTTAGAGGCCGAATTTGGAAAAAGTCAAAACATGAAAGTTGCTCGTCTTTATGAGATCTACAACTTTCATGTTGGTCAAACAGCCAAAAGAGGTCATTTGTACAAAAGCTATTTTTGGGGGGTATTTTTAAAGGGATAAAAATACCAAGTTTGTGGTTTTGAGATTTTTTTTTGTATTTTTTTATCTTTTTAAGGGTCAGTGATTTATAGATAAGCTATCTACCTAATTTTTAGGGGTTTTTGAGTGATAAAATAGATACAGAAAAATAAGGGCAATTAAATACAATAAATTAATGGTAAATTATACACAATGTGGTACATGATAAAAATAGATTATTAAAGGTGATTTATTTGGTTTATTTAAGGCAGGGGTTTTAATAAGTGGCTTTTAGCATGATGAATACGAGATTCATCACCAGCCACGTGGCCCTCTCCTCTTTCCGCCACCCGGCGTCTCTCCTGGCCCTTGGATCAAGCTCGCCCAGCCTTCATCTCCGCCGTCCATCACCCGCTCCATTCCTAGCCGTATGATCTGATCCCAGATCAAATCGCCGCCACTCACTTCTGCTTTCATCTAAGCCCTCCGATCCAGCTACCATCCAACGTTCCCTCGCACTCCACGTCTTCCCTTCCCCATAGCCGCTCGATCTCCATCATCGCTCCATCTGGGCCGCTCTTTAGCGCCCATCCCTCCACCACAGATCATATCCTAAGGATCTGATCATGGCCCTCCATCCGCGCTCGCATCCCAGCCGTTCGATCCTACGATCCAACGGCCACCAGGTCATCTTCCTCCTTACGTAACCCCCCTTCCCCAGCGATTACGCCTCGCCGACCTGTCGTCCCCTTCCATTTTTATCCATCTCCCCACCCATCTTCTCTGCTTTGTAACGCCACCAACACCGTCCCCGTTCCTCCGCCATCCTCGCGCGTCACCCACCATGCACGACCATCACTCCTCCCTTAATTCCTAGACCGTCGAAACTCCCCTCTTCACCACGTAACCGTCGGTCGATCTCCACCTATTTAAGCCACCCTCCGCCACCTGAGACCATCATCCACCATTCACGAGGCTTTGGCGTAGCTTCCTCCGCCCTCCGGTGACAGCGGAGGGCGGCATGTCGAGGTGACGACCGCCATCTACCTCTGGTGTGATCCATGGCCTTCCCGGCCATGTCGCGGCTGCCTTGGCACCGCTGAGCACCGTGCCCCAGGCTGAGCACGTTGTGCGACGACCGGAGGCTCTCAAAGAGCCTCAGCCCAAGCCTTCCCGACCACCTTCTTCCTCCTCGCTCCGTCCAGGTAATCCGCCCTTCATTTTTCTTCAATTTTCTCGAAATTATTCGCACACCTCTGCTCACTTCCACGGCCCACCAGTCATCCACTGAGCTCCGCAAGCTCACCCTCATCCATGCCAACACCACCTCCCTCTTCTCCAGAAACATCCCCGCTCCATCCCATCTCCTTTTCCACTTCGCCGGAGATGGAGCCCAGGGCCACCGCTCCCGTCACCTCCCTGGCCCCCACTCACCTCACCCCACTCGCACACACGATATACACGCTTCGGCTATGTTTAACGTACATGTACCTTCAATGGACGGAGCTCAAGCGACAGTTCCGATCTCGAGCCACAACGCCGACAACCTCGCATCGATTGATCAATCCTCGACCTCCCGCACCTTCGCATTCGGTCAAGCTTCATCGCGTGGTCTCTAGGAAGCTTCCTAGAGCTTCACCAGTCGCGGAGATCTCCAGTTGAGAGAAGGAGGGCTCACCGGAGCACAGCCTTCTCCAGCGGGAGGGGCGGAGCAAGAACAAGCAGTTGTCGTCCGATCAAGATGGGTCAGACGGTCGTGAAGACGCCATGTGGCATACCGAGACTCTAAACGACCCACTAGGCTCGGGTCCACCGATCCTCTACCCGAGTCTCCAGATACTCCCACGTGGACCGAACCCCAGGCTTCCTTCCGAGCCTAGCCCTCGCGCCTTGCACGTGAGGTGCTGGGTAAATTACAGGACAGACCCCAAGCATTCTGATAATTACATTCAGGTCCCTAGGCATTTTATAAGAAGGCCCTCCAAGTTTTGAAGATTTACAAAAAGGTCCCCGTGCATATGGGAAATTTGCACAGGACCCCGGCCGATTTTTGGTAATTGCATTTAGGTCCCTCTAGGGACCTAAATGCAATATTTATCATTTATTTTTCTTGCATTTTTATTACAATTATGCCCCTGCATTGTTTTTAGCATAACTTGAGCATCATAGGTCCAAATTGCATGATTTTAGTGTCGTTTTGATCCTTGTTTTGCCCTCTATATCTTAGCATGTTTTATTTTCTCATTTGCCACTGTTTTAATTGAAGTGAATTTTTATGTTAAAAATGAGGATCCTGCTATCATTATTCTTGCTGTTATTTGATGGATGTTCTTAATGTGATGATTAATACGACACTGATTTCATTTCTATTATGTTGCTCATAATTTTTAGGGCATAATTGAAGTCTTTAATCTGTATATAAATTCTCTTGCATAATAGCTCATGCATCATTTTAAATTGCATAAAAAAATTTGCATGCATCATGGCTTTGCTTTGTAAATAGCATAGTTCTTCATATGGACCTGAAACTGAAATTAACTCACATTGTGCTTCATGAATCGAAATTCGATAAACATATTAAGTAGCTGTGTCCTTGTGTTCGAACTTGGTAGACTTGCCAAGTAAAAATATTCCAAAACATTCAAAGATTGTGGTATTTTGATCGACCGGAATTCGCCTCCTATACTACAATTATCGAGTATTAAAGAGGCGGATTTCATGTTCATCACTCTCCATCAGGCCGCGCTCAGCCTGCGTGTCCTCCAACACGGCACCTGGCCGTCGACTTCGAAGCGTCGAGATGTGCGCGGAGGAGGGCCCCTTAGCTTTTTTTACAATTCATAGTTTTTTTACAAAGTTGGGAATGGTTTATGCAAATAATGAATTTTTTTACAATATCATTTCAATTTTTTACATGTTTTCAATATCTAACAGTGTACTTATTTATCGCAAAACCCTACAGAAATATTACAAAGTGATCAGATCATCTTACAAAAGAGCGCCTAAAATTTACAAAGTGATCAGACACTCTTACAAAGGAGGGAGATTCAATTACATTATCGTATAACAATTTTACTTAACTGATATTCAGATTTACATATTTATTACTTTTTTTTACAAATCTCAATGTTTTTTCTCTATTTTGTAGGACTCGAAAACATGTATGGCAATTGAACTTTAACGCAAATGAAAAATATGCGTGTATTTTACAAAGGAGGGAGATTTAGTTACAAAGATTCACGGTTTTTTTACAAAACAAACATACACAATTACAAAAAATTGAAGTTTACAAAGAGGAAAAATACTCTTACAAAAACTCGCTAGAATTACAAAATGAATGTACACATTTACAAAACTGATACAACCATTTACAAAATGAAATTACAGTAATAAAATGAAATCATTAATGAAATTTACAAAGAGTAAAATATAGTTTACGAAAACTCGTTGTAATTTACAAATCTGTGGTTGATTTCAGATTGTTTGAAACAAAATCGGAAATTAATCAATAAAGGCATTTGTGAAAAATACCAAATCGAGAAAAGCTTAGAATGACAATTTGAAAACAATAAATGAAACTCGAAATTAATGAAATCAATTTGACAAAAATGCCCTTTTGGATGAGATTTTTTATGCAACCGTCAGATTGAGATCTAACGAATCTGCTCGATGGCTCACCACAATATTGGTGAGACCCCACCTCATTTGAAGGGCCCCCCCTATATATATATATATATATATATATATATATATATATATATATATATATATATATGAGAAAAGGGATCTTACACCCAGGGGAGTAGGTAATTACCTACACCCGACTCTTTTTTTCAATAATTTTTGGCTTTCTTGAAATGAAACTTTTGGGGAATTAGATCACTATATATCACCATGATGTCATTCCAAAATCAACTTAATTCAAGACTTTTATCATCTCCATCAAAACTACCAGATTTTAACGGTCTTATAATTGTTGAAATTGACCCATTCTAGATGAACGTGTTAAGAATGTTTGTTTTGTATGAAACTTGAAACACATATTCCCCTCAATATATAAGAAAATCCCCCTAAGATTTCCTTCAAAAAAATCCGAAAATAATGAGAAAAAAGGCAGGGTGTAGGTAATTACCTACACCCCTGGGTGTAGGCTCCCAGCTCCATATATATTATATATATATATATATATATATATATATATATATATATATATATGAGGCCGGGGAAGCTGCTCCATGGAGCAGCTAAGCTGGCTACTCCACGAGGCACTCTCCCCCTTTTTTTATTTTTTTGAAATTTTTTCATCTATGTTCATCTATATATCCCTCCTACATGTCAATCAAATTTCGTGAGAAATAGAGACTCCTAAGCCCTCCATCTAGAACATGTACTTTACAACAAATTTCAGACCGTTAAAAATTACATGTTCTAGATGGAGGGTATATGAGCCTCTGTTTCTCATGAAATTTGAATGACATGTAGGAGGGATATATAGATGAACATACATGAAAAAAATTTCAAAAAAAAGAGGAAACTGCCCCGTGGAGCAGCCAGCTTAGCTGCTCCACGGAGCAGCTTCCCTTTCCTATATATATATATATATATATATATATATATATATATATATATATATATATATGAAGAGGAGTGATCATATGAGAGCAAAAAGTTGTAAGAGCATAAGAAGAGTGAGCCTGAACTTACATGATTCACCCAGGAGAGAGAAGAACAGGAGAGAGAAAACAGAATCATATGATCCAGATCAATCATCTCATGCTCTCACAACTTTTTGCTCTCATAGGATCACTCTTCATATATGAAATATATATATTTACATATGAATAAAATAATTATTTCAAACGTCAAATCTTTCAATAGAATAAGAAAATAGTTTATTTCAGATAAACTAGAAAAATTAGTTACATATTCTAACCATATATATGAATACAATATTGTAATTATTTATTTATAGTTGCTACTAAAAGATTACTCTAAGAAATAGTGATACAACTTATATTCTAAAAAAGAGAGGGATATAACTAATGTTATAAAAGTTAAGAAGGCCATACGTGATAAAAATCCTATTATTTCATTATTTAAGCCTTTACTTTTTTGAAAACTTACCTATGCCCAACCACTGGTCGCCTCGGACCCGATTTTTTAGTTTTTTGAAATTAATTACATGAAACGGACCAAACCGACCATGTCAAGATATGGATGAAAACGATCAGATAGGGATACGAATATTGATATAATCATATCCTTATCCATTTTAAAATACGAATAAGAATACAAATGCGGATACGAATATTGACGGATGTGAAAAATGTGTTACCATATCCTTAAAAATGAATATGAATGTAAAACGAATACGAATCGAATACGAATAATAAAGAAATATTTAATAGATTAAATATAATAGATATAACATTTATAGTAATTTCATACCAAATATATCAACAATGGCGAAATGCAATCATAAAATGTTGTTACGCGTTGTTATAAATAAATTTACCACTATACTTATGTACGAAAACAAATATGTGAATACGAATGCGAATATTAACAAATATCAAAGTGATATCCATATCAGCTACGATAGCGCACCGGACACGAATATATCTACTTTGTTTTCGTCCCTACGTCATGATCGGTTCCATGTGCAATCGGTCCGACCGTCCGATCTGATTTGGTTTATTAAAGCTTGGTTATAGGTGTACACATGTAATTATGTCGTAGTTACAAACAGTGTGACCTTTTGTCTTTGGATTCGTACCATATAAGTATAGGTTCCGAGAGGGCAACAATGAGGATGGTAGATTTGGAGACTTCTTCATCAGAATAGGGAGTGGGGCAGCAATTAATTGGACGCCATAATGATGGGAATCTCCTATTGAAAAGTATGGTCACCGGCAGTTCACATCGTGGAATGGAAATCGGAAAGGAGAAAATGCTTCCTTTCTGAGGGATGGGGTTTGCATCATCGCTATCATGCACGTCCTTAAAGAGAACCCCTCTCCATTTTCCAAATCACACGTGTAAATTGGAAGAATTGTATCGCTATCATCAGTTAATTTCATGTTATACTTTAATTAGAAAAAGGATTTTTTTACTGTTGTGCTCCTCTTAGATTCTGCAATACCAATAACTGACCCTCCCATTTTTACAGTATAAGTTTTAGCCCCTACCTTTTGAGCATGCTGCGGAGGAGCCATGGCAGATGAGAGCTGGTGGAGGAAGGGCGCGAAGGGGTGGAGGAGGGACGAGAGGCGCTGGTGTGATCATTCCTATCGACTAAAAAAAATCGGACCGAACTTAATTTAATGGTCAGACCAATCGAACCGATTTTTTGAACCGATAAAACCAAATACATATATATATAAGTATGTATTTATATATCAATGAAATAATCGTTAAAATGTCCAATCTTTCAATAAAATAATATGATCGTCTATTTCGAGTAAAACTTTATAAAAGTTAGTCACATTTTTTAGAATTATATATGAATATAATATTGTAATCATTTATTTATAGTTGCTTCTAGAAAATTACTCTAAAAAAGTATTGACAGAACGCATACTCTGAAAAAGAAAGGGACATAACTTATATCGTAGAAGTTAAGAAGGGCACAAGGGATAAAAATCCCATTATTTCATTATTTAACCTTTTTTTTGAAAAAATTACCAAACCATCAAAATTGAGTCAATCCGGGTCCACTTGGTCCGACCATCCGGGTCGACCCGATTTTTTATTTTTTATTTTTTAAAATTGATTACACAAAACCGGTTGAACCGACCGGGTCGGAGCCGGTTCTTGGTCCAACCGGTCCGGTCTAGTTTTTTAAACCATGGCTGAAAGGAGGAGGATCTGAACCCTCTTCTTTGTATTAGGAAGAACTACTCAATCTTCCCTACTCTAGCTCTCCTTGCCGCTCGATTAATCAGTCCGACCAGTGCCTGTATGGGCCCTAGGCAATAGAATAAAGGTCCTTACAAAATTTATTTAATAAGAGAAAATTGTCCTATTGTGTTTACCATCAAGTATAAATGAAAGATTCTATTTTTGGGGAGCAACAGACCGTTATATAATTTCATTAATTTTTTTGTTTTAGCATTGAGTTGTTCACCGAAAATTTGAACCTATAAAGGCCCATTTTCAGTGAGTTGTTTCACGGTAAATATGATTCTATAAGAGCCCACTAAGATAGATATTATTGTAAACTAAAAATCAGATCACATGTAAAACCGAGCCCCTAGCACTGAGCAATTACACTTCAAAACTATGCTCAAGGTCAGCCCTGAGTCCGACTATGCTACTCAGCAAGGTGGCCGGATGGAACAACTTTGGCTGACTAGTTGTTAATGAATAATAAATATTCATTTCTTTTTGAAATATTCGTACTTTTCCTTTATGTAAAGTAAAAGTTGGATGTATACAGCTTGATGGTAACTTAAATAGAACTTTATCTTGTTAATTAGTCCATACACGTATTAATATATAAAATTATATGTAGGAGACAAAGCTTTCCTATTTAAATAATTAAATATACCTAAAAACAAATATTCCCGATTGATCATCTTAATACCGTTCGGTTTTTATTCAGTGAGCCTTCCGACCGAATACCAAAATTACCAAAATAGCGACTTTTACAACATTAGTTCATAGCACATATTCCACGATAATTACCACTTGTTTTACGACAACTATCTCCTATTCCTTATTTAAACGAACAACAAATGAGAAATTGAAATAACTCACACAGACATTTATCCCACCAAAGCAAAATATCACGAAGAATATGCGAATAAATCCTTTTATTTCTTATTTCACCTCCTGGGGATTAATATCACACAATGACAAAAGTAAGCGATCTGAATTTCAACTCTATGAGATCAACGGCTTGGATGTGTCCGATTGAAACGAAATTCGGAAAAATATCGTCCTCTTACTAACTAACTTAGATCACTGACGGATCATTGCCAGATAAAACTTATAATCAAAGATTTTTAAAATAAAAGATAGCCAGTTAGTTACTTCAGGGCTGAACCCATAAGACTGTATACTATTACCAGCATATATTATGCAGCAATTTCATAAATACTTGGTATCTTTTTATTTTAATATTTTGATTGATACCATTTTTCTTAATTGTGATTTATTTTCCATGCTCGTTTAAACATTCATTTCACACTTTCAGTAACCATTGCTCCATACCTAAATCTGAACCGCATATGCTCAAAACGCTTAGCAATGCCGCGGTAGAATCTTCGGCTACACAGCAGGCCGATACAATACAATCGATATCAAAACTTGCTGCCAGACTAAATGAAAAAAATCCCGATGTGAATGTTATCGGCACGAGACGGGCTTGCCAATGATCCCAAAAGCACACATTACTGAATGCCATCGTACATTTTATGCGTAAACATGCATCTAGACATGGGCAAATGCCCTGACCAAGTCCTAGTAGCACTCATTACCTAATTGATTTTCTCGTCCATGAATGCACCATCCCATTTTGCTCTCCAAATGACAGGAGGTGAAAGTAGACGCTCCGTTCTCCAACCCGACGACTGTAGCTGCAATACAAAAGCAACGTCCAGAAACAAAAGAAAATGAAACAATCATGTTAGAAATAGAATGCATAGAGTCTTTGGTACGAACTACGAATGCGGAAGAGTAATATCATAGATAAATTATAAATATGAAAGAAGATAGTGATTTTTACGTGGAACCCTACTCCCTAAGGAGAGGGATGAAACCACGGGAAAACACCTCAAAAGGGCTGATGTGTTTATTGACTTTCTCATATATTATAAGAGGCTGAGGGTCTCCTTACATAGCCCTCACTAAGTATCCACATCCCACAGACGGTCGATGTGAGACTAAACAACTGGATGTGATAACCATCTGCTACATAAGTGACGCATACGCAACATACTCCAACACTCCCCCTCAAGTTGGAGCATGCAATGCTCAGCTTGGACACAGAAAGAAATCTCAAACTCACGCTACATGACACTACAGATAATATCAATTCAACGCATCCACAAATGTCAGTTGTTGTCGAGGATGTTGCTTCACATGCCTTGCAGGTGAGGAGGAACAAACGTGTTGGAGTGTGAGTCAAATTGAATCTCATCATCGGAGAGCATGTGCCCTGTACCGCGCCTGTCAGAGTCACTGCAACTGAAAATGAGACTCCTCGTCGGAATACTCTGGCATGCCACATCATGTGAACAATTGCTCCATCTCTGAAAGGGCCGAATGGAAAAAGTTGTGGAACATCCTCGTTGGAGTCCACGTTCGCTTGAGAATGGAGTCTGAAAAGTCTCCTAATCGGAGAACTGGGCCTCTCACATACTGGCTCAGAGAATGGGATCTCTATTCTAGTCCCCCTATGAAACCACATGAAAACTCTAGCCCACATGACATAGGTACTATGGAGTCTCAATGGATCACATGAAAACTCTGAGACAAAACAAAAGATAGAGACCACACAAAAATGATGGCACACATACGCATCTGAAAAGGAGTCTCTCTATGGAGAACTCAAAGAAATTAGGTCATTCAAATATGGAGTGCCTCGAACTTGGACTCTAAACTAATCTGCAGAGTCTAAAACTGAAAAGCTCTAGAGTCTGAAAATCTGGCTAGTCTGGAATCTGGAAAATCTGAATCAGATATGTAACTCTATAGAATATTTCCCCTTTCTCTCATACTGGTGGGAAAACAATGACGTCAACCAAGTTGCGAGAAGACAATAAGATGGGCAAAGAAAACATCACATAAGCTGATCTCAAATTTTTCGATTTTTTTCTTCAACATGTTTATGAGCCGTTTTTTTACGGCTTTCTTTCACTCTTTCCTTTTTTTTCGCGTATGTTTTTTTATGTACGCACATCCCTTTTTTTATGACCAAACTTGGGCCAAAGATACAAAACAACCCAATTGGGCTTACAAAAAAGAATTGTGGACTTTTTTTAAACGATCGATCTCTTTTTTTTCCTTTTTTTGTTTTTAGTTGGGACCCCAACATGGGCCCAACCTTTCCTTTATTTAGGGTTCCCCAATTGGGAAAAATCCTTTCTCACAGGAGCCGCCCTGATGGGGCTTCTGACGTTGCGCCGCCATAGATGGGATGAGGTACGACCTTCGTTGCCTCCACCTGCTGGAGAAGGCCTCCACCTGGAGGAGTATCACCGCCTCCACTATCTTCCTGGAGTGCGATCGCTGGAGATGGAGTTCGCCTCGATTGGATCTACTTGGTGCCATCTGAAGTGTGAGGGCATTACTGATCGTCACCTCTCCGAGATCAGGAAAATCGCGACGAGGAGGAGGTTGGCACGACGATGTCTGGAGAGGAAGGCGGCGATGAGGAGGTGCGACATGGCTGCATGACACCGCCTCGAGTTGGGAGAAGCACCACTTGCGAGGAGAGGCCTCCTAAAAAAGATGAAAAGGGGGGTCACCGCCGCCTGGAGCCTCGAGAAGGGTGGCTCCCCCTTTGGCTGAAGATGGAGGAAGCTCCGCCTGGACTTTTGAAATCCCTCTCATTTTTTGTTGTTGGCGCACGAAGTCTTGAAGATTGGAGGAAAGGCTCCTTCTTTCTTCCTCGATGTGATTGCTGCTTGAAGGAAAGTTGCGTGATCGTGAAGGTGTCGCATGGAAGCTATCTGAACATGTCTCGTGGAGGAGCGCAAAGGCATAGAGATGCACTGCTGATGGTTCTTCCATTCACTACTTTTTCATTTATGGTTGCCTAAATGAGGGCCACTGTCTGATGCCTTGGTTTGGATTCTAGAATGAACCCTAGAATTTGATGGCGTGCCGTCTGGAACTTAAGGTTTCAACAGAAAAACTCTAGAACCGAATTAGGGTTTGAAAACGAAAGAATCCCTAGATACTGATCTTGAACTTTGAACAAATCACGAACACGATCTTCATAAAATGATCTTCAAGAACAAACAATAATTGAATTCATGGCCTCAAATTTCAACGAGATTTGGTCGAATTTCTGTCGAATATCGATATCCAGTCGAAATCTAAATTCGACCGAAATTACCGAAATATGGGGGTCCTAGTACAAAAAATGACCGAAATGACGGTCGAAATTCCATCGAAACTCCACCGAAATTCTGTTTTGGTCGATACGGAAATGGCGACCGAAACCGACATTTAAGACCTTGATTGAATCAAATCACGAAATTAAATAACATGGAAACCTTAAGAATCGAACCCGCTCTTATACCATGTTAGAAACTAGAGTAAATTACAAAAAACGAACTCACCTTTACATGGATTCCCAATTTAGGGACTAATTTTTAGTTTGTAACAAATAGGGGACTCATCTTCGATTTAATGGAGGAGGCCCCAACGACGTTAATGATGACTCGATTTGTAATGTATATGGACGAATATACCCCTATCTATTATGGATTTCTTTTCACTTTCCCCTTTCTAACACGAATAGAAGCGGGGGCGCTCATTGCCGTCAACCATGCACTGCTCCTCGTCGCTCCTCCTCCCCGTGCCGACACCGGCCGCAAGAACCACCCGCGCCGTCGCCTTGTTCTTGACGACCTGGTGGTGCTCCTCGAACCTGGCAAGCGTCTGGGCACTGCTCTGCACCTTGAGCACCACCTCTACCGCCGGCGGCGAGCTCTTCCACCCGGACTCAAATATGATCTTCACTATATCCCGCCCGGACTCGCCGCAGGCGGAGCACGGGAAGATGTCGACCCTAGAGGCGAAGGAGTGCCTCTTGGAAGGTGGAGCTGGCGGCGTTGAGTTGTCGGCGTTGGGTGGGAGACAATAGGCGATGATCCCCAATTTCATTTCCACCCATGAAGGGCAAAATCTGAGCGGTAGATAAAGTCACTACCAACATCAATTTGGTAGTTGATTTAGTACAAATTGCTTCCCTTCTGGGGGCCAATCAATGAGTCCCTTGCTGGCAAGGCAAGGAGTTTATCTTGAAGCAATCTATGTTTCTGCTTCCTAATGCTCATCGATGGAGCATGCGGTTAAGCTACAACAGATAATTTACCTTTATACGAACCATGTGGTTGTCATTGGTGCATGCGTTAACCAAGCATTCCATGTCTACTCCCGCTAAACATGTGGTGGATCTGCTCCCTATCCACTAGGTCTCGACTCCGATCTCTCTCGACACTAAGCATAATCTCCAATGCGAGGTTGCAAGGCCACCAACGGCGAGCTCATAGCCGCCAACTTCGCTCGACCACTCCCATGGATCGGCCTCTACGTGGCCACCGCTTCCCTCCTGTGTGTCGTCGCCATGTTCGTCGACGCCATTCGCGGCTTCTGCAGCCACAAGTTCTGGTTCTCCTGCAAATACTTCTCCCTCCACGCCACCACTCTGACCCTCATTGTCATCGCCACCAAGCTCCATGTCGACCTTAGCACTTCCATGCCCGGCCGCCATGATCAACTCTCCAAGCTCTCCGGTACCGTTTTCCTTTACATCGTCATCGGGAACTTCATGCCATCCCTCGGCACCATGGATCGGTCAGGAATCGCCGCCAACGTCATCGCTCTCACGATTCTAGTGATAACTGTGGAATCGCCAGGGAGGGAGGGGGGAAGAGGAGAAGAGCCGCCCTTCTGTGCATGTGAGGATGAAAGCCCCAAAACGAAATCCCTAATTGACGCGGGCGCATAGTCGTCCAACTTCAGCAAAAAATGGCAAACCCATTCACATCGTTGGGGACCTCACCGTTGAGTCAAAGGCGAGTCCCCTATTTGTTACAAACCAAAAACCGGTCCCTTATTTGGGAATTCATGAAAAGACCAGTCCCTTTTATGTAATTTACGCTAGAAACTACGAATGCAGAAGCGTAATATCATATATAAATAATAAACATGAAAGAACACCAGGATTTTTACGTGGAACTCTGCTCCCTAAGGAGCGGGATGAAACCACAGGAGAACGCCTCAAAGGGTTGATGTGTCTATTGACTTTCTCATCTATTACAAGAGGCTAAGGGGCTTCTTATATAGCCATCATTGAGTCTCCACATCCCACAGGGGGTCGATGTAGGACTAAACAACCGGATGTGGTAAATGGATCCTGATCTACCACACAAGTGACGCATACTCAACATACTCCAACCGTCTTCATTTCCAAAATTATGTTAGAAGAATAAACTAGAGATAACTTGCATTTTTTCATGTAAATACAATTTTTTAATCACATCTAGGGAATCTACATATTTGTGTAGATTCGTTTCTTATAACTCAAATATTATCACGTGTATTCAACAGACAAAAAAAAGTTAGGGAGAGATCACCTCTGAAGTAACACGTTTCAATGATTACCTTTTCAACTGCTCTATGATCCAAAAAAGTAACGTGATGGTTCATGGATGATCATGATGTTAGCAATGTGAGCCCGAGGCGAACCATTCCTACAATAAATGTTATTGTAATTAATGATTTATCAATAAAAGTTATTGATTATGTTTTCACTCCCTTTCTGATATTGAATGAATAAATGCACTATAAGGTCCCTCTGTACAATAAGGGTTATGTACCATGGCCAACTTGGTAATCATACAGCTGTTGATTCATTAATTGAATCATAGAGGCTGATGCTTGGATGAATATCTAAGGAGTTAGATAGAGGACTCATCAAGCATCATCAATGATTAACAAGTAGTGATCTCCAGTCTGAGTGGGAGATGGCAATCCTATCTCATTAGACTGATATCTGATCGACCTCTTGATGCAGGTCCTCTGCATGGGAATATTGATTCAGAGGTATCAGATTAGTTGAGTCAATGAGTTGACTTAACGAGATCGAGATAACCAAAGACCTATGATGAATACTGTCACATCACAGGCAAACATCCTCTGACCAGAGACAGATGTATTGCTATATGTCTGAGTATGTACATTTGGCAGACCAATATGTTGATGACCTAACCAAGGTCTATATACCGGCGAGCTGGTGTGCATGTAAGGGCATATGAGTAATATGATCTCTCAAAGGGATCATACAGGTTCACTTGTGAACCGGGAGACATGAGCTCACTCATGAGGTTTTGGGATTGACCAAATTCCATGCATGGTCATCATTCTTTAGAAGCATGATATGAATTTGAAGGTAAGATATATGCTTTGTGAAAGCATATGATCTGTACCATATCCCAAGAACCAAGATTGAGAAACTTAGTGATCAAACCCTGAAGATGACAGTATAAAAGTGATCTATATCTTCGGGATGATCATGAGTCTTCCAGTATGCATGATGTACAGGTATTGGAAATACCTGAAGGGTGATTTGATCATAAACAATTGTATAACCATGACGCTTCCATTCCGATGGAGTGATGAAACAAGTCTGGATTTTAGTGACTCCTCTCATTAGAGAAGTGACCTAATCTTAGTCCATATACTGGACATTGATCTGAATGAGATTCAGATGCAATGAGAAGATTAGGTTTACGGTCTTGATTTAATCAAGCATCTATGAGAGGTCCATGGGATCTGGATTTGAGATATGATCTCAATATCCAAGTCACTATACGTGGAACAATACAATCGTCCTGTCCTTATCTCCAAGTATCTGAGGAGAAATAGCATTGCTCTTGAATGGTTCAAGAATAATTCCATACGATCTTAGCGATGAGAAATCGATAATTAAATGTGATTTAATTATCATGATGTATGAGGAATTATCCAATATAATTAAATGTGATTTAATTATTATGGATAAGAATAATGTGGATAGTAATAACCAATTATTCATAATATATTATAAATGTGATTTATAATGTATTAGAGAGAGCTAATTATAATTTATATTGTAGATTAATTATTAATGTGTATTAGATACACATTGTCTAATTAATTGAAAATGTAAATTATATTTTGTTTTGGGTTGTGAATGTGATTCACAATTTTCCAATGTCAAGATTGCAATATTCCCAAAATAATTGAGAATTATTTTTGGGTGAATAAAAATACCAACAAATAGTTGTTGGAAATAAGTTGAGAGAAAAACAAGGAGATGTGCAATCTCATGGGAATCCATGAGATTGCCCTCCCCATATGGGAAGGAGGTGGCGACACCAATTCCTTTATGGAATTGGTGGTCGTCCACTCCCTCTAATGGGGAAGGTGGATCTCATTTGTATTTTCACTCCTTATTTGTTTGGTTTAATTTGGTATTAATATATATTTGATTTATCAAATACATTTAATCAAAATTAAATCACAAAATTGTTGGTTTTTACCAACAACAATCTTGACCATTGGATGGACATAAATCCATCTCATCCATTGATTTTATGTCCCATGGATTGAGATCCATGGATCCCAAAACCCTATAAATAGAGAGGCATACCGTGCTCTCTCTTTCTCTCTCTTTCTCCATACTCGACAGCCCTCTCTCCCTCTCTTCTTAGTGGCTGTCCACCATACCTCGGTGGGGAGACTCGTCGACGCCCACGCCATCGTGCTGTCGCTTCGACGCTATGCGGTTCTCCGTCTACTTGGAGTTCTTCACTCACGAAGGAGACGTTTGATCTCGTGCGACGAGATCAGGAGCAAACGTGCTTGGATCATCTTCTTGGATTGTGAGGACACCGCGACTCATCCCCGCGCTCGCAAGCCGTTACTCCGACGATCGGACTTGAGACAGGAGGTCTCTTCTCTTAGAGACTTGATCAACCACGCTTCAAGAGGTATTGCATTATACTTGTTGTGGTTATAGATGAAACGATTTGAGAATGGTTCTCGGATCATGTGGTTTCATCGAATAAATTTTTTTAAATTCTGCTGCACCGAACAACTAGTACGACTAGTCGTTCTTCGTCGTATCCGATACGACGATCACGCTTCCGTGATGCGCTTGAGGATTTCTCCATATCCTTCACATGACTGCTATTAGATATGTATTTAATATGCCCTTACCATACAATTATACAAGAGGCTTTTTGTATGATTTGAATCAATCGCATGTTATAATGGTAACAAATCTTCTCCTCGCTTATGGAAGGCAGGTAACAAAACAAAAAAATGGCAAAGACTTCTCCCACTTTAAGTAGGATTGGCAACATGGATTCTTGCTCAAATCCATGTTGAAAGATCCGACCATTTTTTACGTTGAATGTTGGCTACCTAAAACAACCCCTTTAAGGAGGGATTTTAAACCCTGATCTTTTGGGTGATAGGCACACTGCACTACCACCAGACCATTGAAGTGGGTACCAGGGTACCCAAAAGAGAAGACAAATGGAGAGCATAGCCTTGACGAGTGCAAATCGAAAGATCAATAAGAACTGTAAGAAAAGCAGGTAGAAAAAAAGTCATGGGAAGCTGTTTCTAGATCCAAAAGTGCTTAGAAGCTCTTATGCTGCTAGAACTACTGGTCAATAGAAAAAAATAGTCCCTTGACTGCTCAATTTTTAATTGGATATAGCAGTAGTTTTGCATTTCATTGGATATCAAGAGGCCACCTTGGTATCCTTTGTTTGGTCAATCTCCTGCTGTCACCATTGGATGTATCGAGTAGTTACTTGTCGTTTTTGAGTTGATGGAATTGCTAGTGAGGATCCACTTAACCTCTTGTGTTTGTATATGCAACTCATCTATCCATTTTCAGTGAAAAAATAAGACAAAATCCTAGTTTTCTAAGAGGTCCAGGTGTTTGTGTCCATGTTATATTTCACTCCTTTTAAAATGAAAGTATGAGCGTGGCCTCGAGTTCACACCCTAAATTTATTCATAAGTCACATAAAATAGGTTACAACGTCCAGATCTCCCAAAGGGCCCTTTCATTTGACAACATATTCTCAACACAGCAGTGTTCCTGAAGAAAAAATAACTCCATTCGGCAGGAGCCAGCTCACCCACAGTCCCACACTGCCACAAAAGACAAAGGCACCCATTCTGCGATGAAGTGCAAGCGGAACACATTGAGGACTAGAAATCATCTGAATACGAGCGCCTACCGAATCCTGAATTCCCAACTTTGAACACCTCAACCAGCTCCCGTGAAATTAGTATTCGCAACATCCCAAACCTTTTAAAAGAAAGACAAGGAACCCATCCAGTATATGGGCCCATCCACATTGAGTTCCCTGATAACGTCTGTAACCTCACACTCGTTAGATGATCGAATCATCCCAGTCGTCTGCTCCACTCGCAACATTGTGGCTCCAAAGTCAGACCAATATCAAGAATATCGTATATCCCTTTGACTGAAGCATCTGAAGTAGTCCACCACCGCTCTCCCTGCTTGTCAATCCCCAGAAATTGTTGCTTGTCTACATCATAACGTAAATATAAGTTCCTCTCTGCCTCCCATTGGCCATGAAGTGGAAACATGCAGTGTTCACATTACCCTCGTTTAACAAATCTGCCTAGAACTTTGTCTCCTCTCCACCTCCTTCACGTCTTCATCCATCACAACAATCTTGTAAAAATAAATGAATGGCTTGATTATTCATGAGGCCATAAGACTCTCTTACATAGAGAGGAGAAATCCTAAAGGGCAAATTAAATAAGAAAGAAACAAGAAATACACAAATACTAATGACTCCTAACATTCCCCCTCAAGATGGAGCATAGATGTCAACATTCTCAGTTTGAAACAACACCTTTGGAATGGCCCTCATGCTAGGCCCTTAGTATAAATATCTGTTGTCGATTCCCCTAAGCTGACATGAGAAGTAGAGATGAAGTCATTCTGTATCATTTCTCATGTGTAATAGCAATCTACCATGATATATTTGGTCTCTTAATGGAAAGATGGATTGTTGACAATGAATAAAGCAGCATGATTGTCACAAAGCAAATGCATGGGAAGAGGTGCGTCAAAAGATAGATCTATCTGAATGTATCTGACACACACCATCTCAATGCTTCCCTTGCTCTAGCATCTTCGGACATCTAATCCTCTTTCGCATGTGGTGATGACTTATTATATTAGGAAAAAGGCAATCTTCCCCTCTTTTAAGTTCAAATATAGAGAAAAATCCCAGCATCGAAGGAACTGCTCAGAGGGCTCGAGTGTGAGGTAGGCCGCCTAAGAGAAGTTTTCCAACAAGCTCCACATATCTTCTCTTGTTCACCTCATTTGTAACAACATCGTAAAGGTTTATGCTAGATCCTTAGAAGTAGTAGCAGGTTTGCAGTCTGCCATCCATGTCTCTAGAAGGAGACCTATAACATACTTCATCTAGTTCATCACAAGACCTCTCTGATTCTTGGCAAACTCAAATCCAAGGAAGTTCGGAGTTCGCCAAGGTCCTTAGCGACAAACTATTCTCCAAGGAACTCCTTAGCCTCGTTGATCCCTTGTAAGTTATCTCTGGTAACAATGTTGTCAACATAAATCAGAATGACTGCAATACCTCTCTTTGTGATGCGTAGAAAAAGAGAGTGATTTGCAAGTGATCTCTTGAATCCATGCTGCTCTATCAACTCCAAGAGCTTTTGGAACCATGCTTTGGGACTCTGCTTAAGGTCATAAACATCCGTATGAAGTATGCATATCTTCTGATACTCCTACTCAACAGCAAATCCATGTAGATAAACATTCTTGATATCAAGTTGGGAAAGTGACAATCGTGTGCCACATCAATAGAGAGGAGGATCCAAAGAATAGAATGATGAGCCATGTGGGAAAGTATGGTGTGATAGTACACCCTATATGTTTGAGTGAACGAACATGTCCCAAGCCTAGCCTTGTAGAGATAAATATTGCCATCTGATCTCTACTTTACTATAAAGTCCCATTTGCAGCCAAACACATAAGCCTTTGTTGGGGCAGGAACCAAGCTCCATGTGCCATGTGATTAGAGTACAACCATTTCTTGCTCCATAGCAAGACACCATTGATTGTCTAGCATAGCCTCCTAATATGTGCGTGGGATCCCAACAACTGGCAATCCCGGCACAAACTTCATGAAATCCTCCTATAGATGCCCCAGTGAAACATGGGCTACAATAGGATATGTAATGTAGCACAAGTATGCCTCCCCTTCCCAAGAGCAATAGGTCGATCAAGAACCTCTGAATGATCTATCTCATGTACCACACTCTACTGAGGTGCTGCAATTTCATCATGTAAAGTCTTCTGTGGTATAGACATATCAAGAATTCCATCAGTAGAAACCAAGTGTTTAGAATTTACCTCGGGCATGTTGGGTGATGGGAAAGACACGGGAATAGGGAAACAATAGTCAACCAGCGAATTTAAACATGAGGCAAAATCTGAACCACAAGAGGTGTGGTGAGAGGTGGATGCAAAGTAGGTGGAATGTAAACATACTCATCAGATTTAGACGAGGTTATCATGTCACATGTGTAAGAAAAATACATAACAAACTCAAAGAATGTGATGCCAACATTGATATAATATATTAGTCTAATAAGATCAAAGTATCGATATCCTTTCTGGGACCGGGAGTAGCCAACAAAGATGAACTTAGCTCTGGGGGATAGCTTGTCACGACTAAGAGTCGAGTGGTAAACAAAAGCCACATAGCAAAAAGACACGGGATGTTACCGAAAAAAAGGTCCTCATTAGGAAATGCAATCGGAAAAGGAACTTTTCCTCCTAACATGAAGGATAGCATACGGTTGACCAGCTAATAGGAAGTAACGTCATCATCACCCAAGAAAAAGTGAGGAGCATGACTTTCGATAAGAAGAGTCCTAGACGCATCAAGAAGATGGCAGTGTTTGCATTCTGCAAATACCGTTCTGTTAAGAAGTATAGGAACAAGAGATCTGATGTAGGATGCCAAAGGATCTGAAGAACCGAATGAGTTGATTAGTAGAAAACTCCAAGGCATTGTCAGAGTAAACATACTTAGTAGTTACATAAAAGATGTTCTTTATTTCAATAATGAAATTTTGTATAACATAGCCAAGTTATTGGGCAATGCCTTGGAGTGGCACGGAGAAGGATAGATCGGAGTGTGTGGCTATGATTGCGTGATCTGGCTAGCCAAAAATGGGGCAGTGTTTCATCAGGTTGGACCGATGAAAATGTTGTGGTCTGTGCTAGGGTGAACTTGTCAATTTGTAATTTTTGATATTTTTCGATTTTTTACCTGTTATATGCATGTAATGTTTATTTAGTGATTAATGGTGAAGTTTTTGGGCACAAACCTATATGGTGAAGGCCCTATTTTCCTTAAAAAAATTACAATTTCCAATTGGATGCATGTGAAAGATAAAAATATGGTTGTGATGTAGGTGATAACATGAACATAGGAGTCTAATTAGTTTTACGATCGGAGCGATTTCACAGGACGTCGCCACAACCCCGCCCTACTCTGTCCCATGTATGATCGATTGTGCCAACTGCCAAATGGATTGATCGATCAAGCTTGATCGATCAGACCATTATGTAAGATTGATCATTTTTAGCCCAAAATTGTCGATCATGGTTGTATTGTTAATCGATCTGGCTATGGACCAATTTGGACTTCAAAAATGATGGGAATCGACTCGAAATATGTAAACCCATGTAGAACATTATAATATATGATAAATGTCTGGATTAATTATAATGGATTGAGAAATGCCAAAAATGGGTCAAACATAACCTAAATGGAAATGAAATCGATGCAATAAGCCTCGGTGAGTAAGAGCATCTTGAGCATCATTCGAACGATCGAGGGGGACCCCAGATCTGAGTTACATCTTGTGGTCAGCAAACGCCTTTCCTGCTGTGCCATTCTTTCCATGCAGCGATGATTATTCTTAAGTGACATGTGAGTAGTGTAGTAGATGCCGCCAAGGGAGGGGCATGCAACTTTGGGGCTTCAAATAGAAACTTAGATGGCCGTGAAACCAACAACCGCGTTGGTTAGGGGACAGGATGCTTGGCACACCTTGAAATGACTTTTCTAATAGTGTTTGCCATGGTACACAATGTACATGTCAAGTAGTCGTGGATGGCAGTCTATGTTTCGTTTTTCCACTTAGGGTTAACAGTCGTGTACTGGATGGTGTAGGCCACATTGGTTAGTATTCTGGGTGGGAGCACTAGAGGGGAGTTACATGTATTGAAGTTGGGAACGAAACAAGATCTTGTGCACAAGGAGTAGTAATAAATAGTCGATGGCTTTCTGAATATGATCTGGATGATCTTGGTGATCGATGCCTTGACACATGCGCTACTCTATCGTGGCTTTTTATCGATGGTTAGTGAACTTGAATGGTTCATGATGGCTTCACGTTGGTAAATATCTTGGTGAATCGAGTTTAACACTTGGGATTAAACATGGTAATTTCACATATGGGATAGGAAGTTAGTAGACGTGTTGGAAACTTAGTTAGGATGCTTGAACACCATTTGTGTGCCTACGGATGCATCCCAACCCTAAGGTATCTAGTGCCATAAAGTAATAATGTAAGGTCCCACAATGGAATATGACCATAGACTATCCACGATGCGTGAGCCTAGTGAGTAGCATCCATTTGAGAGCACATCGGATGTAGTGATTGTACCGACGAATTACAATAGCTTGTGGGACGGGATTGTCCAAGGATACAAGACTTGTATCACCGAAGCATGAAGGATGAGTTCGACAGATTTCGAGTTTGTGAATCCATTCTATGGAAGGGGGACCATGTCCCAGATGACGATGAGATGAGGAGAGACATCCAGGATGAGGAGCACAGTTCAAGACTTTCTGTTCATCTAGATGGAACCAAGATGTACTGGGACGGAGTAGGCCACATTGGTTTAGTATTCTGGATGGGAGCAGTGAGCAGGTTTTGTTGGAACTTCTTTTTCTGGCGTTACACCTTTCTGTGATACAGTACAATAGCTACCTTTTTTGCTTTCACTTTTACGTGTAGCTCTTCGGAGAGACATGGTTATGTATATGCATCGACAACTTCTTTTGCATACATGTATCATTTGTTGACAAAGATTGTTTAGTGAACACGTTTTAGGGATATTATGTAAAAGGATGAACAAATGAGGAGGTAAAGGCGACGATGATGAGGACATCGATGAGGTTACGGGCGAGGGGGGAGCCAGAGGTGGAGAGGCCAAAGGAAGGGTGCCAGCTTTAACAACTGCTTCGTTGGATGGAACCCTCCCTCCGTCTTTCCCTCCTACATGAGGAGCAGCAACTGCTCCTCTGCTACCCCCTCCTACCACACGAGATGCATCCGTTGCTCTGCCGCCTGCCATCTCCCTCTCTACTAGGGTTTCTCCTACCCCAAACCTCCATAGCCCCTACGAAGAAGAAGATGGGTGAGTCCATGGAAGAGGGCAACAACTTGCCACAAGCAAGACTGACCCTGCCCCACCCCTCTCCCACAGTAAGCCCGACCCTGTTGCCCCCAATGGATCCTTCGACCTCGCGACCGTGCCTACTCAAAAATTTTCATGGAGGAGAGCTTGAGGACTTGATAGAGAGGGGAGGGGAGGAGGAAGGAGTAGTAGTCTTATTTGTAAGTAATGGGAACTTGAAGGATAGAAAATATAAATATGTGACAGATTCTGTCATGGCTAACAGGAAAAATGGATGAAAGTTAATACGGGGATATGACAGGTAAGAGTTAAGCATTAATTCAAGGTCTTAGGTGCAATTATGAATTATCGGGGGTTCTGTGACTAATTACGAAACTACTCGAAACTACTCAGTGTTATTGGTAAAAATATCCGTAAAAATATTATGTTTCAAATTTACGTATATAGAAATTTGGTGTAGAGATTGGATTGAAATATAAACATGATTAACAAATCATATATAAAAAATGGTGAAACCTTCTCCCACTTTAAGTAGGACCGATTACATGGATTCTTGCTCAAATCCATGTTGAAAGAAACAACTGTTTTTTACGCTGGTTGTCGGCTACCTAAAGTAACCACCGCTAGGGGAGATTTGAGTCCTGGACTTTTGGGTGGTAAACACACTGCACTACCACCAGACCACTGGAGTGGGTGCAACAAATCACACACACACATCAAATTTAAATATTTAGATAATTTAAACAATGAAACTTTGAATATTCTCTCGCACATTTCATATACCTATTCTCAAGCAAAGTTTGCCAATCCTTTGACTAGTTCCTACATTATTATTTTTCTACATTTGGAAGGGAAAAAGTATACACTAAAATTCAAAGTACAATTTATTTCACAAGAGATGTCAAAAAGGAAAATGACAATTTTAATAGTTCACTGAAACGAAAAAATAGATAATATAAGTAGTTGACACCCCTTGATGAGAAAAATGTGTTTTGGTCAGTTCACATCTAACAGATGAAAAATAACATTTTAATAAAACAACAGGAATCGCACATGTAAAGAGAAAAATTACCTTTATGATGAAACTTCCATAATGTTCATTTATCCAGATATCGCTTTCAGCGTGTGCAAACTTTGATTTTACAGCAAGAGAAGCAAAGACAAGTGCATGGAAGAAAGATCTTAATATGTCTGTGGGCATGGACTCCTTGTGGATAATGACCATAATAGTCCCTTTACATTCTAGGAGCAAATATTTACCTATGAATGAGAGTAAGAAGAGCTCAACAAGTGCTCTTAGAATGTAATCAATCGAACAAGGAACAAAAATGGCTTACTTTTCCTGTAACGGGAACCCGCTAATCCCAAAAGCTCCATCCTGTTAATCATGAAAGCGGAGAGTCAATACATTCCGTCGGGACTTTAAGAATTAAATTTTGTTTAATGCTGAGAACTCTCACTCACACATCAGAATGTTTTAAGGTGGTAGCCTTAATTCCAAGATATACATGCTGATGCAATAGCTTGGCAGATCTTGAGGTCCAAAAGATGGTCCATGCAGGCAGAATATGCTCCATGGCTGACACTTGCTGGGGAGTGAGAACTGCAAGAGTACATAATCGAAAGGTTATTTTCATTAGTGAATATTCAGAATTCCTCTGCTCTCAACAGTTGCTAGATATGTTAAACCTCGAATCACGTTTCTTATAGGTAAAGACTGTGACAAAGAGCGATATAGCTATAATCTCCCAGGCCAAGTCCAATGAATTAACTTTTCCAAAAGAAAAAGGATGCCGCAATCATCCAAAATGTAAAAAAAATGTACTAAGTAGGGTCAGCTATATGGATTCTTGCTCAAATCCATGTTGAAAGATTGAACTATTTTTTACGATGGCCGTCGACTACCTAACGCAACCCCTGCAAGAGTGGGATTTGAACCCAAGTCTTTTGTGTGGTAGACACACTGTACTATAAGTGATAATCTAGAATGTATTAATAAAAAAATTATTGTAATAAGAGGATAGTTGATGTATATCCTGACTGTAGAAAATCAACAAAGCAAAATTTTTAAGACCAAATTGATTTTAATTTTTAGAAAAGCCTAATCCCTAGTTAACAGGAAGTTAGTAAATTTATTCCCATTATGAATTGAGGTAAGATTGGTCATATGAAAGGACGGCCTTGGAGGCAGATCATTAGGAGATCAGTAAAGATTTTAGAGTAGATTTACTGAGGTCGAGTTAGAGTGTCCTCTGTGCATGGGTTTTATCGGTGGAAGATAGGGTCGAGTGAGTATTGAGCTCCTGGAAGGATGGTTGCCAAAGATTAAGTGGTGTCACCTACTCCGGCGTGATGGCATTATGGCACGGGAAAGGCATTGAAGATCAAAGTAAGGGCCTTCCGGTCAAAAGCCAAAGCTTCTTAGAGGTGAAGGAGTAGTTTGTCGCACAGGGGGAGGTGGTGGTTGTGGTGAGCAATGGTCTCTGGGGGAACATTTTGACCTCATGTTGGAGCTGGTGGTCTCCCCTAAAGTGATTCCATCAGGCTTGACATTTAGGGTGGGGCGTGCTTTTTTAATTGTAGGGCCCACCCCCTTCGGGCGGTGGCTGCCCAGGATAGAGAGGAGGCTACAACACCTAGCATAGAAGAGAGGTGGTTCGGCAGCAAAGGTCGAAGGGGGTGGTCCAGCGGCAGCGACGGCGGTGCCCGAGCGAGGAGAGGGTGGCCGGTATGGTAAGGATTAGGGCACGAGAGCTCCAGCCTAGGACTACCGCTTTGATACTATATTGGGAAAAAGAAAGAAGAATTGATCATTCCTTGAACCCTAGGCTCTCTTATATAGAGGGGAGACCTAAGGGAAAATTACATAAGATAGACATAGGAAAAGAAAAATAGAAAAACGGTATAGAGATATAAATATACATTAATGCTTCATCTTTCCATCCTCCCAAATGCAAGGGTAGTTAACTCTCTGATATAGAAGCACGATGAGCCGTTGATTCTTGATCATTCGAAGCATAGAGAATCTAGAGAAGCAAAATTGGCGAGCGAGGATCTCATGCTTTTCATATCCTTTTTTTGGGATGATGTGTGTAGTAATGATTTTCCAATGGCATATGGAGTTAATGACGGTTCTAGCCTGAATCTAGATCTTGTCTTGGTGTGGGCCTCATGTCCCTTAAGTTTGGATATAGCAGTGGCCCCCATAAAGTAGTGGCAATTGTTGAAGAAGATCCTAAGTCATCTCGATGTTGTTTTCTCCACTATTGACAGAGCAATTGGAGGTATTGTGAACCAAAGCAAGAATGGACAATTAAAGATTGTGCTAGTAGGTCGTATAGAGGTCACAACGAAGGTTTTGGCCCCTCAAGGGCCTCAACTACAGCTCAGGCATGCAAGAGTGTCGAACCTGCGTATGAGATTGATTTTTCATTGGGTGTGGTGTGCAGCATTGTGGGTACAAGAAGTCAGGGGCGAAGTCAAAGGATATGGTAGATCCTCTCTTGCGGGTTTTCTAGTGCAAGAGGCGAAGAGAGGATGAGGCAATTTGGGAGGTCCACAACCTCAAGAAGGGAGAGAAACAATCAACTTGAGGATGGGGGAGGTCCACCTCTGTTGCTCAAATGGATGGAGAGTCTTTTCGAGAGAAATCAGCCCATTGAGCTGAGCTTGAGTTCGCAAGGGTAGTTCCCTTACCTTATGAACATTGTTGCTTGAAATATCTAGGGATTGGGGCAACCAGATCAACAAAGAGCCGTGGGTTCTCTTTTAAATGTGTGGCGAGCAAATTTCGACTGTTTGCAGGAGACAAAGCTAAAGGTTTAGGATCAAAGCCAGAGGTTAGGATCACTTCCTATGGAGATATTTTTCTTGGGAGAAGTTGGTGGATTCCAAAGTGATTCCTTTTGTAGGGGCATCAAGAAGTATTTTTGTCAAATGGAATGGATTGTATTATGGAGTTTATTGATTCTTAGGAGGAGACAAAAGTTAGATAATATGCAACTACACTGCTCTTCGATGCATGGTCATTTGGGTGCTTCTTCCAGTGCGGTTTTGTAGGATGAGCTACTTCAGGCGCATTCATGTTACTTTGATCAATGTTGGGTCGTTGGTGGTAATTTCAATATTACCTTATTTGTTGTTGATAGGCCTAGGTCTAGGGGGTCAGGATTCTAGTTCTTCCATCTTTGTTGGCCTTGTGGGCAATCGGTCTTTAGAGGTATTCGCTCCTTTATCAATCAATTCTTGGGTTCTTTAGATTTTTTAAGGCAAGGTTCTTCATATTTTTGGAGGTTTTCCCCTTAACGTCAATGCGCTTAATGTTGTAATATCAATCAAACCATAGTCCTATATATTCAGATTCTGGAGATAGCTATTATCCATGCGGTATTTTTTGTTTCAATTTTTCGTGGCTGGTGAAGAATAGGTTCTACAACTGTGTGGCCTCTGCTAGCACATCTCAAGTCCAAACTCATCATCTTGGGATACAGACATGGCCTCAAATTTGAGCGAAATTCGGTCGAATTTCTGTCGAATATCGATATCCGATCGAAATCGAAATTCGACCGAAATGACCGAAATATGGGGGTCCTAGTACAAAAAATGACCGAAATGACCGAAATTTCGGTCGAAATTCCACCGAAATTCCATCGAAATTCTGTTTTGGTCGATACCGAAATGGTGACCGAAACCGACATTTAGGGCCTTGGATACAGATGCATGCCTCGGGGCCTTGCTGCAGATGTTGATGATCTTAAAGATGGAGATCTATGGTTGTCGAAACGAGCAGTTGGTCCGAGGTGCCCACACTGACATACTTGAGGAATATCAGGAGGTGGATGTGGGGGCATACTCTATAACATCAACTTAAGGTATTGTCATCGTGATGTAGACACCACTTATTTCCCCTTGTGCTTCCGCATTGCATGATACATCTTTATTCAAGCAATTTGTTTGATGGGTGTTTGAACTACTCGTTGCATGTGAGGAAACAAATGAGTGGATTAATTATTCATAACCGTCATAGTGCTCTCGTATATAGAAAGGAGAAACCCTATAGGGTAAATTACAAAAAAATAACAAATATAGAAATACTAATAACTCTCAACACTCTCCCTCAAGATGGGGCACGGATGTCATACTTAGCTAGGAACAACACTTCTGGAATGTTCACCTTACTAGGGCCTCACTGAAAAAATATGATGTTTATTCCCCTAAGCTAACATGGGAAGTAGAGATGAAGCCCTTCTGTATCATGTCACGTATATAATGGCAATCTACCTCAATGTGTTTGATCTTTTCATGGAACGATGGACTGTTTACAATGAATAAAGCATCATGATTGTTGCAAAGCAACTACATGGTAAGAGGCGCAATCATAGCTAAGTCTGTCGGACCAGATCTGACCTGCATCATCTCAGTGCTCTCCTGCATCATAGCTCTGTATTCGAACTCAGCACTAGATCTAGCAACCACAGTCTGCTTCTTGCTTTTCCATGAGACCAAAGAACTCTCTGTAAAGACTGCAAAACAAGAAGTAGATTCCATGTCTTTAGGGCATCCTGCATAGTCAACATCTACACAAAAGATATCCCTTTGCTAAATAATACCCATGTATCTAGAGAAGACCTCAGATACCTTTAGAACATGTAGATTGTATATATGTAAGCATGTCGTGGTTGCTCCATAAACTGACTTCGCTCAGTGCAAAGGAGAAATCTGGCCAGGTAATAGTCATATAGAGAAACTTCCCAACAAGCTCTTCTTGTATCCCCTGTGCCTCCTCATGTCTTTAGGGCATCATGCATAGTCAACATCTACACAAGAGATGTCCCATTGCTAAATACTAGGACCCCCATATTTCGGTCGAAATTCGATTCGACTGGATATCGATATTCGACAGAAATTCGACCGAATTTCGCTGAAATTTGAGGCCATGGATCTCACCCTTTACTTTCTCAAAAAATAGACAATTTTAGTGGAAATATTGGAAATGCGGTGAAAAAGCAATTTTTCACAGATTAAGATCATCCTAGTTCTTAAAATAATAAATACACTCCTATATGCAAGAACGAGGTGTATTTAGGACACCAATCCACATTATATCGCACATGTCATTGCTATCAATGTCGATCGTTGATTGTTGGTTGTCGACAATGATGAGAGGTATTGAAAAGAAAATGATGAAATTCGAATAACTTAGAGACATAATGGGCATGTATTTAACGCATTAGTTTTATATCGCATCGCGTGTTATGTATAAACAAAATGTTGAATTGTATCCGATATCAAACAAATAAGCAAATGGGCATAATAACATATAGTTCTACGAGCTTATATCACTTGTGTCCATCTTAACTTCTGCAATATCAGTTATACCCCTTCCTTTTTGGAATATCAATTATACCCCTACCTTCTTGCAAATTTATCACATGGGCTCCTCGGGTTGTTGCCATCCATCCACATCCCAAATGGATATTAACTTTTGGATGCAGGTATAATTAAAAACAATACCCATGTGTAATTCCATCCCTCAACTCATCCACCTCCCACCTCCACCCATCTCCCCCTCCAGACGATTTCCTCCTATGCCATCCTCCTCCTCCTTCATTTTAGCCTTTCTTTCTTTCTATGCTCCATGCTCCCTCTTCCCCCTTCGTCAACTATGATAACCAAACCTCTAACTGACGACCACATCACATTCTCTTATATCTGCTAAACTTCATCGGAGCTTGATCAATGGGGAGTCCCTAGCCCCTGCGAAATAAGGATGAAGCTCGATCTTTGTTTTCGGTTTTGGGGTTAGACGGAAACAGATAAATGGGGATCCCTTTATGTTCGATGAGGGAGTGAAGTGCTTGCTCAGAATTGATTGAAGGTCAGAGTTGGTAGACCTAGGAGATAGAAGAAAAAGCTAACTGAAATTGGATCAAAAGATGGTGGTGGTTCTTTCGACGTTAGTCTCATTCTTGCTCGGCTCTAGGTATTGCACGATTAGGGTAATAAGGGTGGTTCTTGCCTGATGGTGCTATGCTCCAAAAGATCGAAGGCGTTCTTGCATGGGCTGTGAAGATTGATTTAGATTGTTCTTGCGTGTGATTGTGGGTCGGTGGTCTGCTACTTCTTTAGGCAATATTTGTTCTTGTGCGAATGGAACTTGGACTCCTCCGTGGATGTTAGTCTAAATGATTCTTTGAAATGGCCGGAGGTGTATGGACGGTGTTGTGGTGCTTATGTACTTGCATTAGCAGATGATGCTCTCGGAAGTCTGGTTTACGGCTTTCAATCTTGGAGGCTGATCGATTGTTTGAAAATGCTGCCCATGTTTTGATCTGATACTGCACAAAAATGCTCTGAAACGTATCTATGGGTTGTAAGAAAGATTCTTTTATGAACAAATATGGATTTGCACACATAATCAAAAGATATTGCCAACTGCGTGGATACTTTATACTGGGGGATGCAAAATATGCATGAAGGATGTAAAATAGTCCTGAGGAAGAGTATCCTGTAGTTTACGTACAACGCAAAAAATTCAAATTAATTTGTCCACCTTTTTGTATCTTACACAGGAGGAAAAATTTAGAGATAAGCCTGGATATGAGCACCTGAACGAGCCCTTACATGTCCTTGTGGAGGCAGAATTTCCAGCTGAAATGATTGACACAAGATTGAATCATGCTGTTGCAATTTTGGATGATCCTCTTAAACATGTGGTAAGGATTTTCCTTCTGGAAGCTTTCCCAAATGCACGTAGATTCATCTGCCTTCTCATGTGACATGCATTTGGTTTTCAGGATGAATCCGTGGACTTCTATAAGAAGCAACAACTGAGAGACATTGCCATGCTTGATGGTACTCTGAGGCTTCGTTTGGTTGCAGGGTTGGGTTAGGGTACACCGGTGTACCCCTCCTTCCAACCCTCTCAACTCTGCTCACAGTTTACTATTCACAGGGGTACCCCAACCCAACCCAACAATCAAACGAACCCTAAGGGAAGAAAGCCCCCAGATGAGCCCAAGTGATTCGTCTTTTAACAGCTCTTCGATGATGCAAGCGAAGACTGATCGGTAGCTATGAAACTGCCATCTGTTGGTTTTCTAATCATGACCAAATTAAAGTCTTACATTCTTTATGGCCTCCAAGTTTGTGGGTGCGCCGAGCAGCAGGTCCCCATTGTCATGCCCGAATGATATAGCTGCTTCGTCATTTCCTCAAATACAAAGATCCCTGTTGTCATCAGAGATCACCTCGGGAGATGGAACTGTTGCAGCCTTGTGCTAATGGCAGATCTATGGCCACCAGAGATCCTTCTCCTCAAGCCCGAGCTTCCAAAGAAACCCATCAACCTTCGGCTGTGTTTGAGGCACGGAATCAGCAGGACTTTTAGCAGCGAAGCACCTTCACCCATGAGTAGCAGCCACTGTGAGCAGCAATAACAGCACCGACATAGCCCACCGGCGAAGCAACTTCTCCGGCGGGTGTCGACATAAATGAGCTCGAGTGAGAGGTATTGGGACGGGAGCTAGGAGGAGGAAAGGGGAGTTGACAATTATGCATCTCTTAACCACACCATGGTTTGAATAACCCATGGTTTATTTCAACTTATTGATGGTCAAACACACGGGAGGGAACAAGTGATAATGATGCAAGAAGTCAGTGGCACAACTGATATTCCTAAAAAAGGGAGGGACATAACTGATATTGCAAAATCTAAGAGAGGCACAAGTGATAAAAACAATAATTTTACAGAACATTTATAATAATTACAATTATGAATGATAGAAGATGAAGTTAAATAGATTAGAAACAACTTTCTAACTGAACTAAAGAAAGTCAATGGCGATTAAGTATGTCGTGGCTATATAGTTATGCATGACTATATTACTATTACTTGCTAAGTGTCAACTTTTAAATAAAGTTGTACAGAAATCCATCAATTTTGAGCATTATGGCTTGATATATCAATATCTCACAGATCGATATCCTTGAAACGGTATGCAAACGGATATCGATATCTCCATTTCATTGATGCCTATAAATTGGTGATATCGTTGATATATCGCAATATCTTGAACCATGCACTCATTATACTCTTATAAGAAAAATGTATGTGTATTTAGCACAGTAATAAACATCGTATTTCTCATATTGTAATATCGTATACACAATACCCGGTTGAGCGTTGACTATTGAAAGATATTTGAAGCAAATGATGAAATTTCTCTATTCACAAATGTATAGAGTGCATCTTTTACAATAATAAAATCAAATATATACTTTAATAACAAAGTAAAATCTTATTAGATGACAATCAAAACCAAGAGTTGTGTGGCAATTCCACATAACATATCCTTCTTTGTTATCGTGCATGTTGCATCACTAACTCGTTATCGTGCATGGTGCATCACTAACTCTGTATACTCAAAGTAATTCTCTCATGTTATATAGATGTATGTAGCCTTGTAATACATCACGTGCGAGGATAAGCCACTACAACACTCGAGTTGGAGATGGCATCACTCGTGGCATAGTAGGTTAATGAAAGATCTTAGGGACCTCGTAAAGATAAGGATGGAGCATGAGATGATCACGATGGTCGAGGTGCTCATTTAGGAGGAAATCGAACAACTAAGATTCTATATTATGATGGTAAAGAGAAATAAAAAAATCTAAAATAAATATGAACAAATACACTAAAAACTCTAAAAACCATCTCCTCAAAACCTTAATAAATAGATGCAACTGTATTATAACACTAGAAAAACTCAATAACAAATAATGGAAGAAGAAACATACAAAATCAATATCAGTGATATCTGAAATGCATTTAAATGGACGAAAATCACCTCAGGGAAGTCTTATCTAAACCCAAGAAGAAACTGCATGCAACATGATATGACGAGATAAAAAATCAACATCGGCGATATTGATCGATATGGAGGGAAGCCAAGCTTGTAAAAGTCGGTCAACTATGCCGACTAGTCGGCCCGACTAGTTGAGTCAGGGGGTTAGCCAATTCGACTAGGCCTAGTCGGCCATTAGTCAGTCAACCCGACTAATTTGACTGACTAGTTTGCCTAGTCGAAGGACTAATCGGCCGACTTTTACATCAAGCTTTTTGTTTTTTTAAGTTTTTTGCCTTTTTTTAAAAGCAAACTTATACTAATATGCTTAATGTTATATCTAAAGTCAACTACTTCTTTTGTTTCGTCATGATACTATAGAAAATGTACAAATCTATGATAGAATAAATGTATAAAAAATATCTTATATATTTAAAATAATCAAACAAATCCACCGACTAATGGCCGACTAAATCCGCTTAGTCGCACGACTGCCAATTAATCCTTAGTCAGTGACTCCGCTGACCGAGTACCGACTATCTCTTTCTGCAACCTTGAGGAAAGTTGCATTCAAAATTTAAAGTTCTGGTCGAAACTCATCAATATCCCGATATATTGATGACATCTAGCGAGATATCGACCAATATCCATGAAAATGACATACATAGTAGTATCAATATCAACCTATATCCGTTACTTGATATATCAACGATATATCCTGATATTTGAATTCATGCTATCACGTTTGAGAACTTCTAGAGAAATGCTATGGACTCTGCTTAAGGTAAAAAAGCCTTATGGAGTCTACATATCTTTTGACACTCCCCTTATCAGCAAACCCAAGTGGTTGTTGCACATAGACTTCCTCCTTCAGGTCTCCATACAAGAAAGCATTCTTGACATTAAGTTGGAAAAGTGACCATTCTCATATCATTGTAACATACATGAGGATCCTAAGAGTAGAATTACAGGCATGGGCAAAAAATTGTCCCGATAGTCCAACCCATATATCTGAGTGAACCAACATGCCAGAATCCTAGCAATCAATATTGCCATCTGCTCTCTGCTTCACAATAAAGACCCATTTGCAGTAAACTACACAAGCTCATGCTGGAACAATAACCAAGCTCAGTGTCCTATGTGACTGGAGTGTAGCCATTACATCCTCCAAAGCAAGACGCCACTGAGTATCTCACATAACCTACTGATACATGTGTGGGATCTCTACAGCTGACAGTCCCACCACAAACGTCATAAAATTCTCTTACACATGCCCTAGTGCAACATGGGTTGCAAGAGGATATGTAGCACAAGTATGCCTCCTCTTCCGAAGAGCAATAGCTTGATCAAGATCCTCCGGACGATATGTCTCTCGTATAACCCTCTCTTGAGGTGCTGCAGTCTAACATGTAAAGTTCCATGTTGTACAGACATATCAACATAGTCATCAACAGAAACCAAGTGCTCATAATTTGTTGAGGTTATTATAAATCTTTGATGTTATTTGTCTATTTCTTTTCTTCATGTATTTCTTGTGCTATTTACCCACGGGTGTTTCCCCTATATAAGAGAGCCCAGGGGTCTTATGAATATTAAGTCATTCATTTTCCCTAACATGGTATCGGAGCAACGGTCCTACACTGGGTTCCCATATCCCACCCTAACCCTATACCCCCCTCCGCGCATCGTCAATCACCACCGTGCGTTGCCCGCACTGAGCGCATATACCCTGTGTTGTGCCCTTGCCTGCGTTGTACGCCAATGCTCGACGACTTTAGCACGCATGTGCCTCCAGCGCGCATATGCGCCTCCAACGTGTCTGCAGGACCAGCACACAGTTGCTCAGCGCGTACCAGCGTGCATCTGTGCACAATGTTACAGAAAACGATATTCGATATTCAATCGGAGGGGTCACTGAATAGAGAACTATGTTCATGAAAGCAGTCTGTGCGGCCGCATATGCCTAAGCGGCCTCCTCCACACATCGATTACCCGAAGCCCCACTTTATGTGCCATTTGCGCATATATGACCCGCATATGCAGGCTGTGTGGGCGTATATGCGCTCCGTGTGCCCGCTTAAGATCCAGTTGGGTAATTGAATCCGGATCGTAAGATCCGGATCTTGTATTATTTTAATTCTATATATTAAATCAGATTATGTGATACTATCTTTGATGATTTTGATACTTAGTTGTATTGTTTTGAGCTCTATATGAAACCATTTTTTCTAGATCTTTCTGTTGGACTGCATTTATTCATAAATTCAGTTTAGTTGTAGTCACTTTGTAAATGCTTATTTATTTTTAAATAGAAAATAGAAAACCGCGTAGAACCGCATATACCCCGCATATACCCCCGCATACCTCATAATCGCTATTTGGTGACCTGTCCGAACACATACGCATACCGCTTTCCTGAACCTTGATAGAGAATAATCGGTATTCGGGCGACTATTCGGATTATTCGGTTTTGTATTTTTTAATATAAAAATTATTTATAATACATATATTCTTATATTTTATACATATATGGTCATCATTTAACATGAATCCAAGATAAAAGTACAATCAATATAATAGATATATAGAATTTGACATTTATGGCGATGCCGTGGATAAATGCAACACATAAAAATTGAAAATTGAAAAAAAAATAAAAATATCAAAAGTCAAACTCCAGTCGGCCTAATAGTCGGACCAATCGGCTGAATAGTCAGTCGACTAGTGCCCGATTGGAGGTCTGTTCAGTCGGGAACCCCCCCGCACCACATAGTCGGACCGACTATCCGGGATAATCGGCCGACTATTGCAACACTATCTGTGCATGTACTCCAATGCACAACTGCGTGTAGATTTGCTATCCTCGAGTACATACAGCCAGTGGCCAGATCTTGGTCGGGTTTCATGATTTTTCATCATATAAATCACGATTTCTGCATCTAGCCTACAATGACAAGAGAAGAGAATGGTTGTATGAGTCTACAAATACAACTGATCCTCCAAATATGATTGTGTAGACTCATTCACAATAGTCTACTCATCAGTTTGTTCCAAACTGCGGCAATTTTTGTTACCATGTCAGAAAACAAGGGTGATGTTTTTTCATCGACCGGTGCCTTCAAGGGCCCGGCTCCCATCGTGAAGATGGATGGGACCAACTACAAGTTATGGTCCATGCAGTTTTACACCCTAATGCAGTGCCATAACAAGGAGCACATTCTGACGGAACCAAAGTCGGGAAACAAGACTGGGGCTAATGCTTCTTAAAAGAAAAATGATGCCTATGCTCGCATTTGGCTCCCCGGGGTGCTCACCACGGAGATTGCCAATGACGTTCTCAATCAACCCACAGCAAAGGCTATGTCGGATATTTTAGCATACAACACCTTCTTCCATTTCTTAACACAAATGAAATGCGGGTTTCCTACAATCTCCTCCGCCCAGGCCTCATGTATGGGCAGGAAAAGAACGAAAGCAAAATTCTACAGTTACAGTTTGATATTTTTTCGACCAAGCAGAATGGTCGACGTCTTCATGCACATTTCTCGCATATTAGAGGCATGTTTGAGCGTCTGCATAGCTTCATGCCCATAACTACTAGCACTGAGCAGCAACATGCATATCGGAATGCTATCATGTTAGGAGTCGTTCTGTCATCTCTTGACTCTGAGTACGATGCAATACATACTTAACTACTGATTGGAGAGACGATACCTCCAATGGAGGAGGTCTACAAGAGGCTGAGCAGAATTAGTACTACTGTCGCTCTAGACTCCCTCTACTATGGCAGCCACTCGCGACAAAGGGGGTACTACAGAATTTCGTAGTCGAGGACCACGTGGGTGAGGAGGACACCGGCGAGGTCCATGGGCACACTGCCACTGTCCTGGTCATTCTAAGGAGACATGCTATCATAAGCATGGATATCCTGCGACTTCGTGGGTTGCAGAGCAGACCGGATGATGCAGCGTGGAACCGAAATATAGGGCCGCATAGCTATTTAATTTTAGCCGTTAATTTTATTTACGTTTATTTGAATTGTCGTAATTTTAATTAAATAACGAGATCGCCTGTGATCTCAATCAATTAGTTAGAGATTTGAATTTCAAAATTAGTCGATTAATTGGTTAGAGTCAAATTAGGATAATTGGTTTCAATTTGAATTTAATTTCTATTTTTGTAATCTCACCCCTCCTATATAAAGGGATGATGGTACATTGTTTTAGTCAGTTCATTATTTTTATAAAATTGAGATTTATTCTCTCTCTCCTCTAATTCCTCTCCCTCCCCGTGTGATCTTCACATTCTTCCTCCCCTAATCCCTCGTGTTCTCGACAAGTTTCTATTCTCAACCCCTCTATTTCTCTACCACCGAAAAACCACCGTTCAGATATTTTTTTCCCGCCATCGCCGGATCTTAATCCGCATCATTTGGTATCAGAGCATGGCCTACAGATCGTCCTCACGACCTGACGATCCGTCCAGACATTCGCGTCATGCGACGAAACACCATCGTTCATCGGAACGAACACGACGATCCAACGACGCTTACAACAAGAAGATGGACGCACTGTGTGATTTCCAGTCCACATGGCATGATTTCCAGTCACAATTTCGAGATTGGATGGCTGACTTCAAGACCCTATGCGCGCCGAATTAAGATCTTCCACTACCGTAGCCGTTGTCCAGACTTTTGATGAAGAAAAACTCGCCGTCAAGGACGATTCGGTCGCTGTCCAGGCCGTTTCAGAGGAGAAAGACGACGGACTCCTCATTGTTCAGCCCATCTCAGAGGGAAAACATGCCGTCGCCAAGGAGTTATTCGTTGTCCAGCCCGTTCCGGAAGAAAAAAAAGCCGAAACGCTTGCTGTCCAGGTACTTTCAGACCTGCAGATTCCCCCGGAATCAAGCTACGCCCCACCCGCTGCACCCGTACCTCCTCCTGCTACACTCGCACCGCCATCCCCTGCACCTCCGGCGACCCTCCTTGCCCCACCACCACCTCCGCCACCTCCCGGCTCCATCTCCGCACCACCAACCCCACCCGCTGCACCCGTGCCCCCTCCTGCCGCTGTGACACCAGCCACCGCTACAACTCTATCATCATCGCCACCCGCCTTTCCCACCACCCCCGCAACCCCAAAGCATTTCCCAGCCCCATCGGCCTCTCCCACTGCTTCCCCCACCCCCGCACCTCCAGTTCCCCTTCCCGTTGCCACCCTCGCAGCCCTAAGCCTACCGCGGCCGCCTCTCATCGCTACCCTCGCAACGCACTCCCCCTCCATAGCGGGCCCTTCCGCCACCCCTGAACCTCGGGCGGTGCAAGCCCCTGCCCCCATACCCCCTCCCGCGACCATCAACTGGGAACGACTTCCCCTCGTGCGAGGCCAGTGCAACCACGACGCGAAGCAGCTCCATCGACAACTGGTTCGGCGCCTTCGAACCCGCAGCCTGGGACGAGACAACCCTTGCGTGCGCAAGGGCCACCGCCTCCCAAACCCGCATGTGCGTCCTTGTGCGCAACTTGCGCGGCCCTCTTGACGCCGCTGCCACCCATGGCCCTCCATCCCAAGCCCGCGCTGCCGCCTCTTATCTTGGACGCACAGAACCCTAGCAAGGGATTTCTCGGCAGCCGTTAGTGAATCCCTAAAATTAAGGAATGAGGGTTTGATTTGGAGAATTTGCAAAAACTTACTCCCACAAAAACCTTTTTATTTAAAGGTTGAAGTTGGGGGGTAAATTAAGGAGAGATATTTCAAGTGAAGAGGTAGAACAATTACACTTCAACCCCCTGCTCAAGGGCCTCTCTCACAAGATTTGTTTAATTAAAGGAGTACGAAAATTGCACCCAAACCCCCTGCTGCAGAAATATTTAACGAGGAGTGCTGAAAAGAGGAAATCTGGGAATCCTCCTTATCCAAATAGGACTAGGACCTTGGGTTTCCCCTATTTAAAGGCCCCATGGCTTCATTCATTGGACACATCTCCTCCTCTCCTCTCCTTGTGCTATTGTTTTTCTATGGACTCTCCACGGGCCGAGTTGATCGTCATGAAAATGCCTCATCAATTCTTCAAGCATCACGTCAACGGAAAGAAAATCATATGGACGCCCGCCTATGCGTCGCACCTGCTCTTCCACCACGAAGCCCACGACGCCAACGACCGCGTCACGCAAGTATGGATTCCGCCATTCGCTCCACACCAATTCTTCCATGGGCTGACCGAGACTGCGGAGACAAAAGTAGCAACCTCCAAGCCTGCAGATCCAACAATTCGGTGGGAGACGAATTCTTAAAAGCGGAGGAGAGTTGATTCAACGTGGTACCGAAATATAGGGCTGCGTAGCTATTTAATTTTAGCCGTTAATTTTATTTACGTTTATTTGACTTGTCGCAATTTTAATTAAAAAAACGAGATCGCCTGTGATCTCAATCAATTAGTTAGAGATTTGAATTTCAAAATTAGTGGGTTAATTGGTTAGAGTCAAATTAGGATAATTGGTTTCAATTTGAATTTAATTTCTATTTTTGTAATCTCATCCCTCCTATATAAAGGGATGATGGTACATTGTTTTAGTCAGTTCATTATTTTTATAAAATTGAGATTTATTCTCTCTCTCTCCTCTAATTCCTCTCCCTCCCCACGTGATCTTCACGTTCTTCATCCCCTAATCCCTCGTGTTCCCGACAAGTTTCTATTCTCAACCCTCTATTTCTATACCACCGAAAAACCATCGTTCAAATATTTTATTTCCCGCCATCGTCAGATCTCAATCCACATCATACATCATCTCTGTACATCCATGCGTCATGGCCCTGTATTCGGACTCTGCACTAGATCTAGCAACCACGGTCTGCTTCTTACTTTTCCATGACACGAGTGACTTGCCAACAAATATAACAAACCCAGAATTAGACTTCCTATCACTAGGGCATCCTGCATAATCTGGGTCTACACATCATGTGACGTCCAAAGACGTACCTCTGCTGAATAAAAGACCAGTACATTGTGAAGACTTCAGATATCTCAAAATCATATAAACCACATCCATATGTACCTTCCTGGGCTGCTCCATGAACTGGCTCACCTTGCTAACAACTAAGCATATATCTCGCCTGGTGATGGTAGCATATAGGAGCTTCCCCACTAGCTCTTTTTATCTCCTTTTATCTATCTCCTCAGTATCATCATCATGCAATCTCATACTTGGATCCATAGGAGTAGTAGCAGGCTTGCACCCTATCATACTTGTCTCTGATAGAAGATCAATAACAATTTCTTTTGGGCCATCACAAGACCATACTGATTTATGGCAAATTCTAATCTAAGGAAATATATGAGATTGCCAAGATCCCTGGTCAAAACTGCTGATTTAGGAGTCCCTTGGCTGCCTGAATGCCATGCTCATCATAACCGATGATAATAATATCATCAACATAGACAAGAATAGCAATTGTACATCTTTGTGTCCTTTGAGCAAAAGTGAGTGATCCGCAGTGGATCGAGTAAATCCCCGATGCTCTATCAACTGTGAAAGCTTCTGGTACCAAGATCTCGGAATCTGCTTCAGGCTGTAAATCGCCTTGTGGAGCCTACACACCTTCTGAGACTCCCCCTCAGCAGTAAATCCTGGTGGTTGCTGCATATAAACCTCCTCCTGTAAATCGCCATATAGAAACACATTCTTCACATCGAGCTGATGAAGAGGACATTCATGTTAAACTGCAACTGATAAAAGAATGCGCAATGTCGAGTGTCTGGCTACTGGAGAGAAGGTATCCTGATAATCCACCCCATAAGTCTGGGTGAATACACGTGCTACAAGCGTCGCCTTGTAGTGATCCACACTGCCATCAGCTCGGTGCTTCACCGTAAAGATCCATTTGCACCCCACCACCGATGCACCTGGAGGAGTAGAAACCACACTCCAAGTACGAGATTACAAAGCTGCCATTTCCTCCTCCATGGCAAGTCGCCAACTGCTATCCCGCATGGCCTCTTGATATGTGCGTTGAATAGTAACAGTTGATATGCCCATAATAAACGTCCTATAATCGTCTGACAAATGGTCCAATGAAACATGTGCAGCTAGAGGATATGTGTCACAGTTGCGACGCGGTTTCCTCAGTGCAATAGGCATATCAAGGTCATCAGCCTCGTTGTTCTCTGATACTACCACCTCCTGTGTATTATCCTGTGGATCAAGCATAGAATCAATGCCATCATTAGAAACAATGTGTTCATCACATACCTGGGGTATACTGGATGACGGGGAAGACGTAGAAACAGAGGGGCGAGTAGAAGACCTGTGAATGTAAAATCGAGGTAGGAACTGTGTCAGGGTAGACAGAGTTGGAGGTGGTGGAGGCAGTGGAGGTAGAGGTAGTGGAGACTCAACATGTGGAGATGGCGGTGAAACTAACATAGATGCATGAACGAAGATATCCTCACCTGAGTCAGTAGTAGACAATCTGTCACATGTTGGAGAAAAATACATCATAGACTCAAAAAAATGTGACATCAGCACCAACATATTATTTTGCCCAACATGATCAAAACATCTATATCCATTTGGGTACGAGAGTAACCAACGAACACACATTTGACAGCTCTAGGAGAGCGCTTGTCACGATATGGAATAAACTTGTGGACAAAAGCCACAAATCGAAATACCTTGGAAGTAAGGGAGAATAAGTCCTCGGGAAACGCAAACAAGAAAGGAATTTTTTCTCCAATGATAGTAGACGGCATGTGGATCACTAAGTAACAAGCATTGAGAACTGCATCACCCTAAATTGAATGAGGAGCTCGACTTTGAATCAAAAGAGTCCTTGTGACATCCAAAAGACGACGGTGTTTGCGTTCAACAACAATTTCTGCTTGGAACTGTAAGCACACGAAGTCTGATGGACAACACCGATAGAAATGATAAAGGCAGACTAATGTAAAGTAGAAAATTCCAAAGCATTGTCAATGCGAATAAATTTCACATTTGTAGAAAAAATGTTTTTGATCTCAACAAGGAAAGATTTAGTTACAGGACCAAGGACCCAAGGACCAACTTCGGACTGACTCTTTAATAGAAAGACCCAAGATAATCTGGAGAAATCATCCACAACAACCATATAGCACCGATATCCCTGATGATCGGGAACACGACTAGGACCCCATATGTCAAAATGAAGCAACTCAAACAGATGACTACTGTGACGACTCTGACGACTCGGAAAAGAGGAGCGATGGCGCTTCCCAAGCTGACACGCCTCACACTCCAAGGTAATACGAGTAGAGATCTGTGGGAGAATATGACACGCTTTTGTGGAGGAAGGTGCCCTAATCGAAGATGCCACAGGAAAAGAGAAACATATCTAGAAGGAATAGTAGCAACACTAGTGCAAGGAGGTTGAACAAGTCTGTACAACCCTCTCTGTTTACGACCACGTCCAATCACCCTGCCCGTGAGTATATCCTGAAACACAAGAGAGGATGTGTCAAATATGGCGCGACAATGTAAATCTTTTGTAATCTAGCTAATAGACAAAAGATTCATCTGAAATGATAGAGCATGTAAAATATTCTGTAGACGCATTAAAGGAGCTAGAACAATTTCCCCCTCACCAACAATGGGTAGATAATCTCCATTAGCAATCACAACTGCTCTACTAGGAGGAATAGACATGTAGGAAGTAAACTGTGCACGATCTCCACACATATGCTGAGATGCTCCAGAATACATGATCCAATCGGACAGATCTGAACTGCTGCTGCTGGTAAGTGCAAAAGTAATACCTGACGAACTCGAGGTGGATCTGGACTCAAGAGCTATATCTGAAGATCTTGATGTCGAAGTAGTAGGTGCAATCATCATCTCTGGTAGTCTCGATACAATATCATCAAAACGAGCATCATGCATGGAAGCAGGAGAAGAAGTAGACTCGGTGATGCAAACGGAGATCCGGCAATGGCGGGAAATAAAATATTTGAACGGTGGTTTTTCGGTGGTAGAGAAATAGAGGGGTTGAGAAGAGAAACTCGTCGGGAACACGAGGGATTAGGGGAAGAAGACCGCGAAGATTGCGTGGGAGAAAGAGAGGGAGATAGAGAATAAAATCTCAAATTTTATAAATCACTGAACTGACTAAAACAATGTACCATCATCCCTTTATATAGGAGGGATGAGATTACAAAAATAGAAATTAAATTCAAATTGAAATCAATTATCCTAATTTGACTCTAACCAATTAACCGACTAATTTTGAAATTCAAATCTCTAACTAATTGATTGAGATCACAGGCGATCTCGTTTATTTAATTAAAATTGCGACAACTCAAATAAACGTAAATAAAATTAACGGCTAAAATTAAATAGCTATCTGGCCCTATATTTCGGTTCCACGCTGCATCAACTCTCCTCCACTTTTAAGAATTCGTCTCCCGACGAATTGTTGGATCTGCAGGCTTGGAGGTTGATATTTTTGTCTCCGCGGTCTCGGTGTGCCCATGGAAGAATTGGTGTGGAGCGAATGGCGGAATCCATACTTGCGTGACGCGGTCGTTGGCGTCGTGGGCTTCGTGGTGGAAGAGCAGGTACGACGCATAGGCGAGCGTCCATCTGATTTTCTTTCCGTTGACGTGGTGCTTGAAGAATTGATGAGGCATTTTCATGACGATCAACTCGGTCCATGGAGAGTCCATAGAAAAACAATAGCACAAGGAGAGGAGAGGAGGAGATGTGTCCAATGAATGAAGCCATGGGGCATCAATATAGGTCAGGTCAGTTGTGACTGATCTTGTTGTTGATGTACCTCTTCCTATGCAGCTTCTATGTGATAATCATGCAGCACTATTTATTGCAAATAATCATGCTTTCCATGAATGAACAAAGCATATAGAAGTGGATTACCATTATACTAAAGACATGATTCAGAAGGGTCTCGTATCTACCTCTTATGTTTCTACTGGAGATCAGACTGTTGATATCTTCACCAAAGCACATACTAGTGGCCCTTTCCAAAGATGTTATTCCAAGTTGAGCATGATAGACATATATGCTCCAGTTTAAGGGGGAGTGTTGAAATTATTATATATCTTTGATGTTATTTGTCTATTTCTTTTCGTCATGTATTTCTTGTGCTATTTACCCACGGGGTTTTCTCATATATAAGAGAGCCCAGGGGTCTTATGAATATTAAGTCATTTATTTTTCCCAACATAACGTATATGAGTGTGCTGGATGATGGGGAAGGCACTAGAGAATGGGGTACAGTAATTGGCCTGCAAATAACAAGGCAAAGTCTGAGCCACAGGAGGAGGTGTAGTAGGAGGTGTAAGCAAAGGAGAAGGTGAAATGTAAACCTCCTCACCATATTCAAAAGAAATCATATGACACCTGTGGGAGAAAAATAGATAACAAACTCAAAGATAGTGATCTCATCACTGACACAGTATTTCCGTTTGCCAGGATCAAAGCACCAGTACCCTTTTTGGGTCCAGAAGTAGCCAACAAAGACATACTTAATAGCTCTGGGGGAGAGCTTGTAACGGCCAGAAGTCAGGCGTAACGTCCCGAGCTTAGACCTCAGTCTGCTATCGAGAAAAACTAACCGTGACAACTTGTTGAGTTTGAGCTCAATTGAAAACGTTGACAACCATACAAAATGCTTAAGCCCAAGTTGTCAAGTAGTATAACACCCACCACTTATAACCTACACTTCGTTTGTTTTGGATGTGGGACTATGTTTAGGGGTTGGGGTTTTACAACTCTCCCACTTATATTCGCAACATCCTCATTGTGACATGTCTCGTCACTTATTCGCAGTAACAACGACGATTGTACGCTCTGGATAGCCTTTTCCTCCTATCTCTTTGTAGGAGTGGCTCCACCTCTCGATTAACCCTTTTCACTATTAGAGGGAAATCGACTCTGATACCATTTGTAATGTTACGAGCTTAGGTACCCAGTCTGTTAACGAGGAAAATTGACCCTGATAACTTGTTGGGTCCAGACCCAATTGAACCCGTTGACAACCACCCATTATGCTTAAGCCCAAGTTATCAAGTAGTAAACCTCATCGCTTATGACTCACACACACACCTCACGCGATTTAGATGTGGGACTATGTTCAGAGGTTAGGGTGTTATATTAGGTGATGAACAAAAACTGCAGCATCAAAGACACGAGGTGTTAAAGAAAAAAGGTCCTTATCAGGAAAGGCAATCGAAAAAGGATCCCTTTCTTCTAACACGGAAGACGGCATACAATTGACCAAGTAGCAAGTATTGAGGACATCATCACCCCAGAAAGAGAGAAGAGCATGATCCTAGGATCTAGATAAGAAGATTTCTAGTAACATCAAGAAGGTGACGATATTTATATTCTACAACATTGTTCTGCTAAGAAATATAAGCGCAAGAGATCTGATGTACTTAACATTAGCAAAAAAATGTTCTTTATTTCAATAATGAAAGTTTGAAAAACGGAACTACCTCGGACTTGTTTTTATAAGAAAGATCCAAGAAAATCTAGAAAAATCATATATGACAACCAGATAGAAAATGCGCCCATGGTGATCAGGAACACAACTAGGATCCCAAATATCAAAATGCACTAACTCAATTAAAGAACTATTGTTATGACTCAGACAAGTAGGAAAACATGTATGTTGATGGTGCCCAAGTTAGCAAACCTCAAACTGAGAGTGGACTGATAAGGAATTTGCAGGAGGATTCTACATAGCTTTTGAAGAGGAAGATGATCAAACCGAAGATGTCACATATACGTAGAAACTGATCCAGTGGGAAGGAAGATCTTCCTGCATAAGGAGATTGGACCAGTATGTAGAGACCCCATGCTTACGGCCACATCAAAGCACTTTGCATGTGGTATACCCTTAAACACAAGAGAAGATGGGTCAAATATAGCATGACAATTCAAATCCTTGGTAGATAATAAGTTCAAAGAAAGCTCAGGTGCACATTCTGCAGATGCATAGATGGTGTTAACCAAATCTCTCCTCAATAACTATAGATCTGTCAGGGCGAAATGAACTATAGGATGTGAACTATGTTTTTTCCCCATAGAGATGGTGAGATGCTTCGGAGTCTATGATTCACACTGAAATGTTTGTCCAGCGATATCTAATAAGTGCATAGGTAGTGGCGGAGGTATTGGCAGCACTGCAACGTTGGATGGACCCAAAGGAGCACTGACAGGGCATGTGGAAGGAGTCATAATCTCCCTCACATGAGAGACAAGATCGTCGAACTTCTGATCAACAAAAATGGTAGTAGATTCAATCTGCTCGGCAACATGGGCAGACAAAAGGGAACCATACTTCTGGTAGAAAGTATCCTCAGAGTGGTCAAAACGATGGCAATATGCGCACTACAGGTGAGAGTGTGTTCATCTCATATGCCACAGACACCCCGTCCTCTGAACTATGTTGAACTTCCTTTACCGCGAGATGCGGCTATCGCAAATGAGGTTTGAGTAGTAGCTGCAAGAGGCATTGTGATCCTGCTTGGTCGTTAGCAAGCCTCCTTAATCGTAGGTATAAACGTGCCTATGAGAATTTGACTATGGGTGGTACCATACTGTGAATCAAGTGCCACACGAATCACGTGTGCCATATGTTGCTCAGTGGAAGCATTCAGATGCATGAAGCTATGAAGCTTCTCAAACATGTCCCTCAGCTAGGAGTAGAAAGCATGGAGAGAATGCCCTCTTGCTTGGTTGTGAAGATGGTGTACTGAAGCAGCAGAATCTTCGTCTCATTCCTGTCTTAGAAAATAAATGGCGACGAGGATGTCTCATATTGCCTTGGTAATGGGCTGATGGAGAATGTCGTTGTCTAACTCTGTGGTATAGGTACCAGATAGCCAAATATGTATATACACGCTATCTTGCTTCCACGAAGCATTCATCCCAGTCTTGTTAGTCAGTTGAGGTTGCATCGGGATGTACTTTATTGTGTCTCTCTATGATACTCATGAATTGCGTGGCCCAAATTTCAAAGTTGGTCACATCTATCTTGACAATGGATGCCGAGCTTTTGAAGGTTCCTGAGGAGGATACATCAACCTTGTTCTTTGACATGATGAACGAAGGACCCCCGGAAGAACACAAGTGGAGGGTATAAAAAGGGTCTAAAATAGCCTACATGATCTTAAGGGAACCGGTTATGTTTGTAGACTCAGAGCACAACCGTTCACATCAATTCCGAGTGCACTCTACAACTAGCAGGAGTGATTTTAAAGGTCTGAAATCACCTCGGAGACACCAAAATCATATTGCGCACAGATCTAGGGCACGAGAAAATGTCAAAAAGCAAAATGGGGAGGTGTTGTAGCGATCAGGGATGTCGGAGATGGAGCGGCATTGTTGAGTGACTACCTCGAGGCTACTGCAACATGTGGCGATGTCACAGAAGTCACAAAAGGGGCCCTCGGTGGCAGCGCAACAACCGCTAGGCTATTGGAATACCGTGCAAGGCAGCTACTGTGACACACAAGGTGTCTAGGACCTCGCGCGAGGTAATTAGGCAGCAAAGGTGTAATGCACGATCTATCAAATATGATCGGAGAAGGAGGAGGCGTGGGATAGGGTGGGGGCAGCAGGTGGGGTAGGGTTCTGTGGGTAACGAGGCTCTATTTTAGGACCGTCGCTCTGATACCATGTGGAAACAAATGAACGGATTACTATTTCTGAGGCCACATGACTCTCTTATAAAGAGAAGAGAAATCCTAGACAGCATACTAAATAAGAAAGGAATAAGAAATATATAAACACAACTAAGTCTCAGCAGTAATTTATTTCGAACACTCAATGTTTCAAGGCAATTGTGTACCATCTACGCTTTACATGTCATAAAGATTTTTTCAGACAATCATATAGGTTGATCTTCGACATTTAGTGTCTACTCCAAGTTATCATTGTCGTAATTGACAAAGCATTAAACATTGATTGATCCCCTTAAAATCATTTTATTTTTTTATCAGATATCTCCAAGCATATAGAGGGAGAGCGAGCCATTAGCATTGATGTGGTCAATCACTTTTGTGAGATCAGCAGAACAGTTCGCTCGGGTGGTATAAGGTGTTCGGGAAGAGATGCGCCTTGGTTATCTGAGATGCAGGCATCTACGTTGGTGTGTGCTTTCAGTGATAGTGATATCTATAATATTGTCTTTACTATGGATGTGGATGGCTCCACTGAGAAAAATGGTTTCCTGATTTTTATTCTTCCAGATTTATGGGAGTTAGTGAAGGAGAATGTTGTGGCGGTTGTGAAGGAGCTGCAAATAGAGAAATGATGTTTCAAGAGGTTGAACAACTCTTTAATTTTTCGTCTTCATAAGAAAGGATGTGGCGCAATGTGGAGGACTTTCATCATATTGCCCTCGCAAACGCAATCCATCTCGTTATCACAAAGGTTTACTTACCGCCTTTGGGATGTTTTGGGCTCCATCACGGCCCCTATACAGATGCCTTTCATTATGGGCAAGCATATAATGAAAGGTGTAGTCATGGCCTCTAAGATCATTGCAGACTAAAAGAGAAGGTCAAGAGATTGCTTTAGAAAGTTGATTTCTCTAAAACCTATGATTGTGTGGATTGATGGTTCATGCAGGCTTCAAACTCATGTCGAAGTTTCTCTGGAGGAGTCAATTTCTTGGGTGAATAGGTGTATGAGGACTACCTCTAAGTTGAAGTTAGTGAACAAACGATAGGAAGGTGACATCTTTCAATTGTACACGAGCACCAAATAGAGTTGTCTGCTTGTTTCATTGCTCCTCGTTCTAGTGGTTGATGCACTCTCGAGGATGGTTTCTCCTACAGTGGACAGTGGTTAAGTGATTGGCTCAAAATGGACCATCTTTCGACATCCCCCCGACGGTATGTTGATGGTGTTATCTTCTTAATAGAGGAGTTGTTCACGAGGCAAGGGAATTGCAATGGTGCTACTATCATTGTTGCCAGGGGCCTTCGGCTCAATGGCAATAGGTATGTTTATGACTTGTTGGGGAAGGAGAAGGCAACGGTCGAGGTTTGTATAGTCCCTTTGCGCTCACGACATGAAGAGCTCCCAGTCACTTATTCAGAATGGCCTAGGGTCAGTGATCGATTGCACCAATCCAAGTTGTTACATATTGTGAAGATCGAGCGAGAGGCTTGCGGGTTTGCAAGCATTGTACCTGACAAGAGGGGCCGCCTTGTCCTCTTTAAAGCAAATCTCTCTATTATTCATGGTTTCTTGTCGTTGTCAAGTCTTCTATTTGAGGGAGTGTATGGGTGATTGAAAAGACTAATGTGAAGGTTCTTCTAATCGAATTTCGGGGATTCGCAATATATACCAGTAAGCTAGAAGCCTAAAAGGTAATGTCTCAATGAGGATGGAAAATTGAGTGTACTTAGTCTAGAGGAGATGAACAAGGTGCATCTAAGAAGGATGGAAATTTAGATGTGATTGCCAAATGGATCTCGCATTTGAGGCAACATTTTAGGCATGCTTTATTCGTTGTAGCATAGGATAAATGGAGTTTCGGTTGGTCTTTATGTGAAGGTGGAGACGGTGCATTCCCAATCCAACTTCTAAAAGAGTTATGCTTTGTTCTTCCTGAGATCTCCCTTTCGTTGATTCTTATCTTGGGGATGGTGGCAATTTCTAATTTTGCTTAGATAACTGGACCGACTAAATGCGGGTTGTGTGATCGGTTCCCTCACTCTATCATTCATGTTAGATAAGGACCAAGGGATGGGGGTTAGCGAGACTTGGGTGGCGGGTTCTGGTCCCCTCAGTTCTGATCTAAATTTCTGGGCAATGGTGTGTTGGAGTTTTATAGCAATAAGAGACCCTATAACACTTGAATGGTCCCTCTAAAGGGTTGAATCGCTAATTCACTGCACGTGAGCATATAGTACTTTTTCTGTGAAAAAGGCCTTTAATGTGTTATATGCATCAATGGTTTTTGATCCATGGATTAGCAATTCAGCAGAAAACAAGCAATTTTAGGGACGAATCAGCAACTCAAGATCTTCCTATGACTGAAGGGGAGAGATCGACTGATGATAGATGCGTGGAGGCCTAAAATTTTTAAAGGGTTTGATGGCTCCTATCATCAGTGTGCAGAGGGCTTCGAGGACATAGATCACTTGTTCTTTTCATATGCCACCGCGAGAGACGTCTTGACAGAGACCAACCTCAATGAGGTGGCTTTTGAGAGAGCCTCCGTTTTTTTGGAGTCAACTAGCTCGTCTCTCAATGAGATGCCATTTGAGAGAGCCTCCACTTTTTTGGAGTCAATTCACTCATCTCGAACTGACTTAATACATGAGAGAATAAGGGCAACCGATATTTTATAGGCAATATGGCTTATGAGAAATGAGTTTATTGAAAAGATTTTATGTGGGGAATTTACTAGAACATGCCAGATCCTCCGGGAGTCTTAGTTGGTATAGTTTTGATACCTGAATTTGGGAATATAAAGTTTCGAAGTATTTGCCTTTACGACATCGTACCTTTTCCTTAAAAAAGGACGCATACACAAATAAAAGATTCTCTTTTTTAGGCAAAAAAGGAGGAAACACGTAAAAGTGCCCACTCTAAATATTAATGAAAAGATGTCAGGGAAATACTTCAGTAGCTGAGGCTCAAGCAGAGTCCTCATTGTAAAATGCCCCGCTCTAAAGATCACCCCACTGCATGATGGCCATAGTACTCAAATCACTACGAATAATAGCAATAGCTCTGTATTTGGGCAAAAATGGGAGTCGAATAATAAATTACAGTACCCAATGAGGTTGTTAGATGCATGCAATATGAAGATCAAGATCACTCCACGTATCCTTCTCCCTCAGACATGTGAAAAAGAGATGATCAATTGTTTCCTCCTCTTTACACAGGGTTCGATTTTTTTTGTAAACATGAAAGGGTGTGATCCCAAGGAGGGACCTACCACAAGATAATATATTATATTAATTTATAGAAAAAGGAAAAAACAATCAAGTACATTCTCGGGATACGTGTTATCATTACCAGCTATGAGTTTGGCCCGTCCATCTATTATCGGTAGTCCGTCACATCGCATTAACTAGAGAAACACCGTCACACATGTGAGGACTTTCATCTCCTAAGATTAACTAATGACCATTCCAGTTGCATCAGTTTAACCTATCTTGAAAAATCGAATCCATACGAGTTAGCTTTTGCATTAATGGTAACGACTAATGGGGAAATGAGGTTGGAAGGGTAATGGCAAGGGAAACAACTGAGTATGTGGTTGACGAGACATGACACGACATTGAGATAGTTGGAGGTCACATAGCCTTCAATTATGGTGGTTGAAATCCCAATGCCGATGGGCATCAATATCCTAGTGGCAGTGGCAACACATGATGCTTTGACAACGATGGTTCTCCAGATGCGGTCTTTCAGAGGTTGGTGGAGATGATAGTTCCCTGTGACTTTGATGATGGAGAAAATGATTGTTACACATGATGGTGGCTTTATATAAAAAGTTAATACCTTCTAAAGGATATGCCTCTTCACATAAGGCACAATTGTCCCCAAAAGACACTTCCGTAGCATGCATCCATTAGATTTACAAATATAAATAAATAAAATATATACAAAATTAAAAAATAATTGATGTCAATTCAGGTTGCATCACTTTTCAAAATTTCTCCATGTTGCAAAGAGTTGCACTTGCACCAAAGTTGTTCTCGCTAGGACTTGTTAACCAAAACACGACTGTAGAAAAACATAATGCGGAAGCGTATCACAGAATTAAGATAAAGAAAACATTAGGGGACATCGGGATTTAACGTGGAACCCTACTCCGAGAGGAGCGGGATGAAACCACGGGAGAAGCCCCTGAATTGGACGTTTCTTCTATTGAAGTTCTCAATGAGTACAGGGGGTGTGGGGCTCTTTATATAGCCCCACAGACAGACCCAACAGTGACCGCTCCCCCATGTGGTACTAAACACGTGGGTGGGCTCTTTTCTTTTCCAACACTCCCCCTCAAGTTGGTAGCTGGGTCAGCTGCAACTTGCAACAATAAAGAAAAATATACATCATTACATCTTCACTTGAAATCACCACAATAAACGTATGTATCCGCAACTGGTAGACAAACCCGCTTGCTGACGGGTATATCAGGTCACCGGAACGTATCTCTGTCGTGCCTGGAAGGTCACCGGACTGTTTCCGTCGTGCCTGCATGGTCACCGGATCTCTGTCTCAGTCGTGCCTGCGGGTCACCGGACTTTGTCTCCGTCGTGCCTTGAAGAAAACAAATCCAGTGCGGAGTTGATGTCGAGGATAGAGACACCACGACGAAGATCGATGCACAGTGAAGATGGCTTGATATTCTGTAAAATCCGGAGTGTTTGGTATGTCAGTCAATGATGTAGGATGCATATGGCTTTTACTCCCCCTTTTTCCCAAACTTGTGAGAATAATAAAAATAATAGACAAGTTGGGAGAAGCAAACATGAATCACATTTATTTATGCGTACGACTTTTTCCTTGTACGCGACTTTTTTTTTCGATTTTTTTTGTATGCGTACGGCTTTTTCTTGTACGCGCCTCTCTTTTTTTCTCTTTTTTTCGGCTTTTACTTCGCACAATCCTTTTTTTCTCTCTTTTTTTTGTTTTTTTTCTCTCAATTTTTTTTTGAAAATTGCATAAGGCCCTTTTTTTTACACCACACACTCTCTCTCTCCTTTTTTTGTTGAAACCACACACGGGCCAAAAAGTCCAAAAAAAGGAACATTTTTTTAAATAAAGCAAGGCCATTAGACCCTCCCATTTTGAGAGCCCTAAAAAAACACACTCCTCCCTTTTTTTTTGCGCCGCCAAAGGGGAGGGAGCACGACCTGCTCGTTGCCTTGCAGGATGATGCCGCCCTCGATGGGGCGCCTATAGATCATACGGGCGCAATATGGCTCGCCGCCACCCTGGAGAATGGAAGCGACGCCGATTACGCCTGGGGCTCGCCTCGCGTAGTGGGGGTTGCGTGAGTTGCAGCACGCGGGTGGGGCTGTCCCGCCTTCTAGGGCCTGGTGGGTTCGCCTGTGCTGGAACGCGTGCTCATCTGGGTTGCGTTGCGTGGCTTGAAGGAGCAGCAGTTGGACAATGGCTTGGACGATGTTCTTGCGCTGCGATCGTTCTTGCTCTCTCTGTGTCGCGCATCTGCCTGGAGCGCAATCAGAATGGGTGTCGTCCTCGTTCGTGAGAGATGGAGTAAGGTGCCTCTAGATCCGGAGCGTTGATCTGGAACTGGAGCATCGATTTGGAGGTTTCTGCCCAGAGATTTTCTGCCCAGAGATCTGTGGCATCACAAGGATGGGTTGCGGCAGGGGCGCGCAGCCGCTAGAAGGGCTCATTGGCTAGCATAATGTCAAGACCATCTGGAACTCGAAAGAGCAATGGGAGATCTGTGCGTGGCCATCTTTGTTATGGGAAACAAAATCCCTCAGAACAAAATATGAATATGAACATGAACTCGAATCATACGGAACTGAATCTTCGAAACATCAATCTTCAAGAACTCCAAAATCGAATCTCGAAAACAAAGAACATAACAATAATCCGCGAGAATCGAACCCGCTCTGATAACATGTAGAAAAACATAATGCGGAAGCGTATCAGAGAATAAAGATAAAGAAAACATTAGGGGACATCGGGATTTAACGTGGAACCCTACTCCGAGAGGACCGAGATGAAACCACGGGAGAAGCCCCTGAATTGGACGTTTCTTCTATTGAAGTTCTCAATGAGTACAGAGGGTGTGGGGCTCTTTATATAGCCCCACGGACAGACCCAACAGTGACCGCTCCCCCATGTGGTACTAAACACATGGGTGGGCTCTTTTCTTTTCCAACAACGACTAAGGTATTAACTTCCTTCATATCTACAAGATCATCACATATACATGTATAAGTTGGAAAACATGTCACACAAATCAAGCACGGTTTACATCAAGGCTATAAAAGGATGGCTATTGAGACCATGAAGACAAAAAACAAGCACAAGATCAAATCAGTAACCTTTTCCAGTCTTCATAAAATGCTGCACCAGTATGGAACTTCTTTCAATGTTTAATGTTGTCAGTGAAAGGCAGCGGACAGCTCTATAGTTTGCTATAAAGAAAAAAAACATTATAAAATCAGTATCTTTATAAAATGCCCAGGAACAGAATATCTAGCACTCAGTTTTTAAAAACCGATAACATCTAGTATGCTTTCAGCATTTTAGGTCGGTATCAGAAAACCAGCATCATAAAATCAGTGCTTGTTATAGAATGTTCAGTTATAAAATATATTCCCCACCAAATGTGTCTACACTCTAACTACAACATCAGGCATAAATCTTTCATCCTAAAGTGCTCAAACATATGCTAAATATGACGATCAAACTGCCAAAACTGCAATAGGTGCAGCTTAGTTACCCAAGCAAACAGGGCATAAAAATTACAGCAAACAAATTTGTGTATACTAAGAATCACCACTTAAACAATCTTTAGGAAGCTCGATATAAAAGCTTTTGTACATATTAGATACAAAGTGTTGGGACAGTAATCCGGCAAATAAAGTGAAGAATAATGGTCCAGTTATAAACAGTTTAGTACGATTTTGTTTCATATGCGAAAATGGTGAAGCCTTCTCCCATTTTAAGTAGGGTTTGCTACATGAATTCTTGCTCAAATCCATGTCGAAAGAACCAAATATTTTTTACAATGGTTGTCGGCTACCTAAAGCAACCCCCACAAGGAGGGATTTGAACTCTAGTCTTTTGGGCGGTAGGCATACTGCACTACCACCAGCCCATTGAAGTGGGTACATTTTGTTTCATATATATTTGAAAAATGTGCAATGCACCTACAAGCATATGTGTATTAATCCATCATTAACATCACCCTCTGGTCGCGAAATGGATGACAACGTTTTGATCCATTTTCATTCTTGATCTTGGCTATGAAAGGACTTTCAGGCCCAGTCTTCTTGCTATCTTTCCTCGCTGAATTCCAGATAGTAGACCACTGTCGAAAGCCAATACATCACAGTCTCTGTTATGTTGATATCCCCCATTTATGCCCTACCTCTGCCCCCCCCCCCCCCCACACACACACACAAAGGATTGGGTGACGTTCAAGGTTTCATGGATCTCCTCCAATTGCAAACGTCCTCGCTCATAGGCACTTCCTCAATCTGATTGGGTTAAGGTGATCAGGAAAGTAAATCAACTTAACTCATTAGACTAGGAGGAGGGGAGAAATGCAAGAAAACAATGGCTCTTATTGCGGGAGATTGGGACTATCTCATCGGCTTTACCACTAGTCGGACTTGATACATTATTTCTTTTATGCGAGTCCAATTAACTAAGAGGTCAGAGCATTTGGAATGTCATTTGTTTCAACTCCAATACCAAGCTTCCTCAAAATCAGATTCAGGGAATTTGTTGAAGTCTATTAATAGTGAGGATTTCAATGTATGCACGAGACCAAGGTGTAGAGGCAATCTCTGGCTACCTCTTTGAGAGGATGGAAAGGCCATTTATGCTCACCTCAAAACATGACTCACTGCTAGGCATGTCTCCCGTCTTTTCCATCTCATATGGGACTAAATATCTATAAGGATGAGCATGTGGCTTAAGCGAGAAGTTGAGAGTGATTTAATAAGGATAGAAACCTACAAAGATTGAGACATGCTTACTAGAAATGCCAATTAAGTGGTGGGGAAATCCTTAAGAATTGGTCTATGGAATGGCCCTAGTTTCAAGATATTTTATTAAATTGCAAAGTTGGCAAAAGAGGCTCGCATTTTTCAGAAGGTTGAAAAAAATATCTTGCAGGTAAAAAAATTCAGGAAAGCATTAAACTAAAAATTGTAAATTTGATGCTGAGAATCGTGAAGGATAAAGTAAAGTCGACTGGATAATTTTGATCTGTCCAAGATCCTATTTACACACCTCATAAATGTTTAATCCCACATTTTCTGGTGGTAGGCTTGAGTGTGTTGGTGAGACTACGAAAAGAACCTAACACCTCGTGTATTCCTCGAAAAGCTTAACATGAAGATCCAATCTGGAGGACCCTTATCATGTAAAGTCAAATGATGACCATGACCGTCATGAACCACATAAACCATGCCCGTTCTTATTTCTTCGTGACCATAATGATGCAGTTACATAATATCAAAACAATTTGGTTGAAAATAATCATTTAAAATTTTTGTTATACATAGATTTATTTATTTTTCTTGAAGTTCTAGGAGGCTTTCGAAGATTATGCAGGTGTCAATGGCACTTGGGTAGATCATGGCAAAGGATCCAAGCCGCGAGATCATGTCTTGGGCCTACAAAATGTGCAAGATGCGTTGATAGAGAAGAAATCGAGATTACCGTTGACTTTGGTATTAATTAGAGAAGCCTTAGGCGAGGAAACCGCATCACCTCCTAATCGCAAAGAGGTGTTGTTGGTTCCAATCATCGTGTAAGGTTTTGTGCATCAACTACCCTAGGAAGCAACAACAACGGAAAAGAAGTTGATCAGCTCAACAAGTTGACACCAAAGACAAACATGTGAGGCCTACATGATAGCACACTACATGGTGAAGGCTTTTGAGAGGATTGATAAAGAGATATAGTGGGATCAAGAGAGTAGGTCAAAGAGGATGTATTGTGATCGAGCAAGGATGCTCATTAAACGAGGCTGACAGTTGTAAGAGGCCATGAAACTAGAGGCAATACACAATATAAGTATGGGCACGGCATGTTGAGAGAAGCTAACTATGGGGGTGGCAATGGGAAACCTACACTTGTTAAAGAAGATATTTAAAGGATTAAAGTCCTCCATGTGCTTATAGGTTTTTAAATTTCCTTTTCTATTTATTTTGATAAGAGCCGGTCAAAAGGAGAGAAAATTAAAAAAACATGTCAAAAAAAGAAAAAGGTAGTAATAAAAGAGGGGAAAATGGTCCACGAAAAGAACTTATAGCTAAAAAAGGTTAGACAAAAATAATTTTTTCATCCCATTGTTTTTCTCCTAGTATTCCAATAATTATGGGAGAAGGATCATTTAATTAGAATTTTCGTACACTACCTTTCTTCGAGTTCTCTAGAGAGAGATTTTTGTTTGTCCCAATGGAAGTGATGAGATTCATGTCCATCCACGTAGAAAAGTCTCAAGCTACAATATCCATTGTTTGTGACCCCTACTACGAGATCCTTTCATGGATGAAACTAAAGAAAATATGTTTTTTGAGGTCTTTATGTGAGAGACTCATTCTAGATATTCATATGGAAGAGGCTCATTCCAAGGTCTTTATGAAAGTGTCCGTTTTCGAGATCTTCCTATGTGCAATCCCACGATTCATTCATCCGATACAGAGATGGGATCATATGCCATTGAGGAGACAAGTTGTGGCTTAGAATCTCTAAAGCGGAGACTTATTGCAATATTAGAAACTCAATAGACACAGATCCAAAGAACAAGCACCTTGTCACTACCCGGATTGTTGAACAGATCATCATTCCAAACTCAAACCCTTCGATCCCTACTACATACTAGCATGACCTCGAAGGCATCGTTGCCATCATCAATAATAGAGTATGCAAGGAATCGAGATAATACGATCATAATGTATTATGTGTACGAGTGAGTAGAGATTTCTTTAGTTGTCGGCTGAACATTACATTATACAACTTGAGGGGGAGTATTGAGAATTGTGCAGGTTGAGTCAATTTATTAATTAGATATGGCCAACATCCAATTACATAACTCTCACTTGTTTATTCTCACAATGTCTAATTGTGAGACTTGGGCATGTTTATGGGGCTACACAAAGAGCCACAGATTTCTTATTGTTGAAATCTAAGAAGCAGGAGCATAATCATAAAGAGAGAGAAAAAAAGAAAGTTGAACAATGACACAGGGATTTACGTGGAACCCTACTCCCTAAGGAGCAGGATGAAACCACGGGAGAAGGCCTTAAAGGACCATGTGTCTATTAATCTTCTCAACGAGTACAGGGGGTGAGGAGTTCCTTATATAGCCCCTCAGACAGACCAAAGTCTCACCGCTCATCCATGTGGGACTAAACATGAGTGAGGAGGTAAGTGGATCCTGGAGGGATCCAGTTACCTCCTCTATTACATTCGCCAACACTCCCCCTCAATCTGGAGCTGAGAAAGCTGCAGCATACAACAAATAGAAAGTATACAACACATCTTCACCCAATAAATCACAAGAAGGATATATGTCCGCAGCTGGTAGAGGATCTCACACGAGGACGGGTCTGTAGCGTATCTCTTGTTGGATATGCGAGCCCACGACGAGCCATGATGCAATAAATGTTATTGCAAATATCATTCCCTAAGCTGAAATGAAGAATAACTAATTTGCATAATAGGTCCCTCAATACAATTAGGTTTATGTACCATGGCCATCTTAATAATCATACAGTTGTTGATTCAACTATTGCATCATAGAAGTTGGTGCTTGGATGAATATATAAAGGGTTAGATTGAGGACTCATCAAGCACCGTCAAATGATTGTTAAGAGATGATCTCCAGCCTGAGTAGGAGATGGCAATCCTTTCTCACTTAGACTGATATTTGACCGATCTCTTTATGTAGGTCCTCTGTATAGGAATAGAGACTCGGAGATGTCAGATTAGTTAGGTCAAAGAGTTGACTTAACGAGATCGAGATAACCAAAGTCCTATGTTGTATGTTGTCATGATATAGGCACACATCCTCTGATCGGAGACAGATGTGTTATTATATGTCTGAGTATGTACATTTGGTAGACCAATAAGTTGATGACCTAATCAAGGTCTATACATCGGCGCGCTGGTGTGCATGTAAGGGCATATAAGTAATACGATCTCTCAAAGGAATCATATAGGTTCAGTTACTGAACCGGAAGACATGAGCTCACTCATGAGATATTGGGAAGAATCAAATTCCGTGCACGGTCGTCTCGCTTTGGAAGCTTGACTGAATTTGTAGGTTTGATATATACTTTTGGAAAGTATATGATCGATACTGACTCCCAATGATCGAATGAGAAACTTACTGATAAAACCATGAGAACAGTATAAAGTCGATCTAATACTTCGGGTTTATTCTGAGTCTTCCAGTATGCAGGATGTACAGGTATTGGGAATACCTGAAGGCGATGTGATCATAAATGATTGTATAACCATGACGCTTCCATTCCTAGGGAGTGATGAAACGGGTCTGAATTTTAGTGACTCCTCTCAATAGAGAAGTAATCTGATCTTAGTCCAAATGTTGGACATTGATCTGAATGTGATTCAGATGCAATGAGAAGATTAGATTTGCGGTTTTGATTTAATCAAGCATCTATGGGAGGCCTGCGATTTGGATTAGAGATGTGATCTTAATATCCAAGTCACTATACATGGAATAATATAATCGTCATGTCCTTATCTCCAAGTATCTGCGGAGAAAGTGCATTATCCATGAAAGGGTTCAGGATAATTTCATTGTTGATATTATGTATCCGAGCATTGAGAAAATTAAAAATTAAATGTGATTTAATTATCAAAGATGTGAATAATGTGAATGTGATTCATATAATTAGGACACATGAGAATAAGAGATCCAAGATGATTAAATGTGATTTAATTATCATGGATATGAATAATGTGGATAGAAATATCCGTATTAATCATATATATTATAAATGTGATTTATAATATATAAGAGAGAGCTATTTATAACTTACATTTGTTAATTAAATGTTGATGTGAATTGGATTCACATTGGACAATTAATTGAAAATGTAATTTACATTTTATTTTGGGTTGTGAATGTGATTCACAATTTTCCAATGGCAAGATTGCAATATTCACAAAATAATTATGAATTATTGTTGTTGAATTATTTACAACAAGTGTTGTTGGAAATCTTGGAGATTTCCATGGAATAATGTAATCTCATGAGATTACATGAGATTGCCACCAAATCCCATATTATGGAAGGAGGCAATCTTCTTTCCAAAATCTCCATGCTTGATTGATTTAATTTGAGATTAAATCATATTGATTTATCAGTATATATTTAATCTAAATTAAATTAATGGTTGTTCGTTTTTACCAACACAAATCTTAGCCATTAAAAGAGATATAATCAATGAGAGCCATTGGATTTGTGTTGTCCATGGATTGAGATCCATGGATCCCAAAATATTATAAAAGGAGAGGCACCCCTTTGCTCTTCTTTACACACAAGAGAACATAAGTCTCTCTCTCTCTCTCTACATGCAGCCCTCTCTCTTCCTCCCTTATGGCCGTCCACCATGGATGTCCTAGAGGGAGTCTCAATCGTCGCAACGTCGTCGTTATGATGCCCGATCGTTTGCTTGTGGATCTCCGTCTGCTTCGGTGCGCCTCGCTCGTGAAGAAGACGTCGGATCTCGTTTGTCAAGATCAGGAGATCCGCCGCTTGGATCATCAACATGGATTGCGAGAAGCACGTGTTTCATCAACACGCTCGCAAGCATCTCCTCCGTCAGATCGGATTGGAGAACGGAGGTCTCTTTGTTTAGAGATTCAATCGCAACCACGCTTCAAGAGATAATCCTATTACTTGTTTGTGGTTTAGACGAAACGATCGAGAAGTGTGGTTTCGTCACATGAAAATTTTTTAGTTTCTGCTGCATAGAACAACTAGTCCGACTAGTCAATCTTCGTCTTTCGTGATGCGCTTGAGGATCTAACCATATCCTTCAAGTGGTATCAAAGCCTTAGGTCGAAGGTTTTGGATGCGATCCATGAACCGAGGACGACTTGGGTTCATTAGGGTTTGCGAAAGTTTTCTTGCATTTCATTTTCACATCTCTGTCTTGAGATTATTTTCGGCCCTGTTTAAATTGTTTAACTACGAAAATAATATTTAAATCATGTTCCCCATTAAATAAGGAAACCGTAGGATCTGAGTTTACGTAATTTAGATTCCGTATGCTCGAGATATGATCATTTTAGTGAACATGCATCCACTGTTTCGGGGACTGCAGATCATGACGTAATTAAGATGTTAATTGCGAATTTGAAACGCCTTGAAATGCGTGCAAATCACTTAGGTTCTGTTGTAAATCAAATTACCAAACTTTTAGAAACTTATTTTGCTTAATTTGGATTTAAATTGATTGAGATATGATATTTTTAGTGAGGGTCACTGCTGGAAATACTTTCCTAATCAAGAACCTAGTGATTGTCATTTAATCAATTAGTGAAATTAAATTGTTTAATTTCCTGGAATAATTGTGCATAAATATTTGTGAAATATTTGATGATAATTATTCCCTTAAATGACATTTCCTTAACTAATATTTGATTAGATGTGATCTAGATCACTAATTGGTTACATGATCTACATTTCAACAAACATGTTGCTTGAATGGGTTTTGGGATTTGTTTAGCAAATCTCATTATAATGTTAATCAAAATTATTTTGATTATTATTATATGGTACAATTTCGGTTGAAGAACCGATGATCATCTCAAGTACAAAGTGGTCTATTTTGCATTATCCTTTCCCGAGGTGGATATGGTGTCTAGTCGGGGAGCGTTGGGGTAGCAAGTTGCACCGTGTGCGGTCTGTCCCACTCCTGTCGGTATTGGCCATGACAGCGGGTAGGGTTAGTATAATGCTTAAGAAATCATGATGTATTTCTAATTATTAAAATTCGAAATAATACGTATTTCAGATAATATCATAATTCAAGTAAGTATTAAAAATGTTTGTTGAATATTAATTGGATCATTAATTTTATATGATTAGATTAATTGAAATCCAATTAAAATTAAGACACTTTATTGTAAATAGATGTGTTATTTCCCTTGGAAGAATTAATCACAATGAATATGATTCATAATGATTAGCTAAATTTGAATATGATATGGATGATCACATAAGTGACATCCATGATCTCCTGTCAAGGCGAAGGGTTCCGTCGTCAGGGATTGTATGTAAGAGACGCCTATCCGAAGTGACAGCTCCTGTATGCAAGCGCATCTGGATCGGGCTCTTTGCTTCTCGAAAGAGTAAGGTCGTATGCGTAGTGACCCCAATATCGATCCTCATATTATTGGGGTGATATTGGATTGCGCATAGCGAGTACTATTCCTGATGACGGTTGGTTCAATTAATGACGAGTCAACATCACCTTAAGGGTGCTGGGCCCAGGTGTTAAAGATCGAATTGGGAGATGCAAGTTGAACTTGCAAGGTGGAATGTGTTCCCGCTTCTTTTTATCTGAGTTGCAGATTCTCATATTATTGGGATGTAACAAAGATAAGGAAGGAGATCCCAGATCTTGCTGAGATATGATGGTAAGTATATCTCTTACATTGAAAGTGATTAACGGAATGAACTTTCACTGTTGACAAGGCAAGCAACTTTGATAAGAAAATTCCTAAATCAAAGTAAAATATATATTTATATATTTATGCAAATTTCTTATTTCAGATAATCCTTCATTAAACCCACTCAATAATATACTCAATAATAACCAGTAAAATATCATGGATTGGACCCATGATCTAGATATTGTACTTGCAGTTGGACACATAATGTATGTGGTTGCAATGTGCAAGTTTCCTCATAATAATGAGGAATGACAATTAAATAGATAATAGGACTACAACCCTAGAGTCAGTATGCCTCTATAGTCTTGATCTCTCATCGGATGTACTTTGAAAGTGGCATGTCGATGATGATCGCAATTGTCAAATAATCCTTATAAAATCAATGAAGATATTCTGGCATACATATGTGCTCTTGACATTTATCATGAATGAGATGGTTCACTGCATCATGCAGAATGGTGGCACTATAAGAGATGATGTATTCAAAATGTTTGAATACCTACCTGAACCAATGTTTTAAGAGTCTAGATGGATGTAGACATGATGAGTGGCATCATTCTACTGTCTATACTCTAGTCATTCATGAAGCTTCATAATATTCATATTGTATGAATTGAATAAAGCATGTAAAAATGTTGAAGTGCTCTTATATTGAAAATCTTTTGAATTCAACATAAGAGATTCTTTGTCTTGAACAATGGTTGTTTATAGATGAAAAGAGCGCAGTGGAAGCATGGGTCAGACCCAAGATGAGAAGGATAGTCAAAGAGTTGATTGTACTTCTATGACTTCCATATGACATCCAAATAGTTGGATAAATGCCAATACTGTAATAAGTTGATGTGTTGATAGTATGACTATCAAGTCTGTCTAGAATCCTTAGAGAAGGACTCGGATAGAGCATCAAAATAATCTACATAAATCATTTAAATTAACTTTCTTATTTGATAAGATAAAGTCTAATAATTTATCTCAATCTTTTAATGACACTTGCAACTGGTTGCATATATATTAGAAGATTAGAAATTTGATCTTAAGGTTTAATGGTCATCCATGTTGGAATTGATGCAATTGTTGCAATAATTTCCATTGGATCAATAGACTTCATAATTTCAGTGGGAGAGCCCTTGATCTTAGAGAATGTCTCTATGACCTAGACATTAGAATACACTCATTGTTTGTTTCTAAATGTTGGAAATAAACATGAATTCTGGAATGGACCTATCATAAAGAGTTATGATGGATATATTTCAGAAAGTAATCTAACATCCAGAGGACTTTACTGAATTAGAAAAGTAGTGAATGGTTCATTAACATTTCTAATACTGAATGAAGATTATTTGACAATGATCCAGCATCAAGCCTTGGACATTTGTCTATTGATTTGATCAATAGACTAGTAAGAGATGAAACTTTAGAATGTCTAAAAAATTCAAAACTTACATAGTTATGAATATTGTATTCAAAAGTAAAATATGTCCAATACACCCTTCCTTCGGAAAGATGTAAGATGTCAAGGTATTTAGGATCTCATACATATTGATGTATGTGGATCATCTATATCATAGTAAACATTATGGATATGTGATATCTATTGATGATTATGTATGATATGAGATTTCTTCTCTTCACTCAAGAAACCTTTGAAATGTTCAAAGATTTCATAATTTTGGTTTAGAACCAATGTTTGAAGGAAGATAAAATTAATTTGATCTAATCTAGGTAGCATGTACCTGCTAGATGAATTCAAAGAATACCTTATGCAGATATGAATATCATTTCTATCTTAATCCTCCTAACACACCGTAACTCAATAGAGTTATAGGGAGATACAATTGGGTCATGTGTGACATGATCTTATCAATAATGAGTTCTAGCATAATTATCCCTTAGTTTCTAGGTATATATGTGTAGTAGAGACTACAATATATATCTTTCATAAAGTTCCATGCATGTAAGCTGGAATCTGGCACTTGAGAGTGCTGATTCATTAGGAAAATAAAGGATGGTATTGGATACCTACTTTATGACCTTGAGATTCTTAAAATATCTCATCTCTGAGAATGTGATTCTTAGAGGTTTAGACTCTTGAGAATCAAGATGAAAATGAAGTAAAGGAACTCATTTAATCTTGAGATGATAATAAGGTTCCTGAAATCAGAAACTAAAAGGACAATTAAAGATGAAACATTAATAGCTCTTCAAATAAGTTTGAGGATGTATTCCATATGTCAGTTAAGTCTGACAACAATCTGACTTCATATGATGAAGTTGCTGAAGATCATGACATGGAAAGATGGATGTTAGCAATAAAGTCTAAAGTAGACTTCGTATACAAGTGTTGTATGTAGAACCTCGTGGATCCATGTATATAGGTAAGACCCATAAAGGTGTAAATGGATCTTCAAGAGAAAGAAGTCAAGATTGTCATTCCTCTCCGAGGATGTTCACATGAAGTAGCCCCAGGGCTTCATGGTTGAGGAAAGCAAGATGTGCAAGCTAAAGAAATCCATCTATGGACTCAAATAAGCTTCTTGTAGCTGGAACATAAGATTTAATGAAATTATAAATGTTATGATTTCAGATAGAATCTTGATGAACCATATGAAGCTTAGTGAGAGTGCCATTTGTGTTCATCATGCTAAATGTAGATATATCCTAATCATTTAGAATGATATAAGGATGACAATAAGTGTTTTATAATCCGGTTGTTCCATAACTTGAGATATAATCTCAAAGATGCCTCTTGGATCTTAATTCTGAAGGTGTTCAGAAAGCAAAGAGAAGAGGGTATCGGGACCGTCACATTTTGTAGTACACCTTGGACATATTCCATTCTTGGAAACTCCAAGAAAGGCTTTCATGCCTTAAGATATGGTATTGACCTATCTAAAGGGATAACACCTCAAAGAGTTGAGGAAGTGAATGCTAAAACTGAATGCCCTTGTGTATCAGTTATGAGAAGCCAAATGTATGCTAGATGTGTACAAAAGCCAGATGTCTGCAATGCAGTGGGAGTAGTAAACTGTTACTAATCCTACTATGGAGATAAAACACCAGATTGTGGTAATGACAATATCTTCAAAGATGATGAGACTTTCGAGATAGTGATCTCTAAGTCTTATCGTCAAGAAATTAAGACTTTATAGATAGTGATCTAAAAGGTCTTAATTTTGCATACCTTTAGAGATAGAGATCTCCATGAATAAGGATATTCTGACAAGGATTATGAAAATACTGGTTATAACAATTATTAAGCTATAGTGGCAAGGACATTATAATAGCTTTAACAAGATTGAGTATTGGTTGCATAAGATGCAACATTCACATTAGATGCGAGCACTGTTACTGGGGATATGCAAGTGCCGTAAAAGGACTTGGCGTAGTCTCGCGGGAACAGAGTGACTGATCAGCTTACCTAGCTATTTTCTAGATAATCTATGATTGTCACATGAATGTGGGTTTCAATGATTAGCCCATTAATGGCTCTTAGGGCTAGTGGGAGATTGTTGGACATGCGAGCCCACGACGAGCCATGATGCAATAAATGTTATTGCAAATATCATTCCCAGATCTGAAATGAAGTATAACTAATTTGCATAATAGGTTCCTTAGTACAATTAGGGCTATGTACCATGGCCATTTTAATAATCATACAGCTGTTGATTCAACTATTGAATCATAGAGACTGGTGCTTACATGAATATCTAAAGGGTTAGATTGAGGACTCATCAAGCACCGTCAAATGATTGTTAAGAGATGATCTCCAGCCTGAGTAGGAGATGGCAATCCATTCTCAGTTAGGTTGATATCTGACCGACCTCTTGATGTAGGTCCTCTGCATAGGAATAGAGATTCGGAGGTGTCAGATTAGTTACATCAAAGAGTTGATTTAACGAGATCGAGATAACCAAAGTCCTATGTTGTATGATGTCATGATATAGGCACACATCCTCTGACCGGAGACAGATGTGTTACTATATGTCTGAGTATGTACATTTGGTAGACCAATAGGTTGATGACCTAATTAAGGTCTATACACCGGCGCGCTGGTGTGCATGTAAGGGCATATAAGTAATACCACCTCTCAAAGGAATCAGACAGGTTCAGTTACTGAACCGTAAGGCATGAGCTCACTCATGAGATATTGGGAAGAATCAAATTCCGTGCACGGTTGTCTCGCTTTGGAAGCTTGACTAAATTTGTAGGTTTGATATATACTTTTGGAAAGTATATGATCAAGACCTAGGTATGATATATACTTTTGGAAAGTATATGATCAATAACGACTCCCAATGATCGAATGAGAATCTTACTGATAAAACCATGAAGTAGACAGTATAAAGTTAATCTAATACTTCGAGTTTATTCTGAGTCTTCCAGTATGCAGAATGTATAGGTATTGGGAATACCTGAAGGTGATGTGATCATAAATGATTGTATAACCATGACGCTTCCATTCCTAGGGAGTGATGAATCAGGTCTAAATTTTAGTGGCTCCTCTCAATAGAGAAGTAATCTAATCTTAGTCAAAATGTTGGACATTGATCTGAATGTGATTCAGATGCAATGAGAAAATTAGATTTGCGGTCTTGATTTAATGAAGCATCTATGGGAGGCACGCGATCTGGATTTGAGATGTGATCGTAATATCCAAGTCACTATACGTGGAACAATATAATCGCCCTGTCCTTATCTCCAAGTATCTGCGGAGAAAGCGCATTATCCATGAAAGGGTTCAAGATAATTTCATTGTTGATATTATGTATCCGAGCATTGAGAAAATTAAAAATTAAATGTGATTTAATTATCATGAATAATATGAATTTGATTCATATTATAAAATGAGTTATCTTAGATAATTAAATGTGATTTAATTACCAAAGATGTGAATAATGTGAATGTGATTCATATAATTAGGACACATGAGAATAAGAGATCCAAGATGATTAAATGTGATTTAATTATCATGGATATGAATAATGTGGATAGAAATATCCGTATTAATCATATATATTATAAATGTGATTTATAATATATAAGAGAGAGCTATTTGTAACTTACATTTGTTAATTAAATGTTGATGTGAATTGGATTCACATTGGACAATTAATTGAAAATGTAATTTACATTTTATTTTGGGTTGTGAATGTGATTCACAATTTTCCAATGGCAAGATTGCAATATTCACAAAATAATTATGAATTATTGTTGTTGAATTATTTACAACAAGTGTTGTTGGAAATCTTGGAGATTTCCATGGAATAATGTAATCTCATGAGATTACATGAGATTGCCACCAAATCCCATATTATGGAAGGAGGCAATCTTCTTTCCAAAATCTCCATGCTTGATTGATTTAATTTGAGATTAAATCATATTGATTTATCAATATATGTTTAATCTAAATTAAATTAATTGTTGTTGGTTTTTACCAACACAAATCTTAGCCCTTAAAAGAGACAATCAATGAGAGCCATTGGATTTATGTTGTCCATGGATTGAGATCCATGGATCCCAAAATATTATAAAAGGAGAGGCACCCCTTTGCTCTTCTTTACACACAAGAGAACATAAGTCTCTCTCTCTTTCTCTCTACACGCCAGTCCTCTCTCTTCCTATCTTATGGTCATTCACCATGGATGCCCTAGAGGGAGTCTCCATCGTTGCAGCATCGTCGTTATGCTGCCCGATCGTTTGCTCGTGGATCTCTATCTCCTTCGGTGCGCCTCGCTCGTGAAGAAGACGTCGAATCTCGTTTGTCGAGATCAGGAGATCCGCCGCTTGGATCATCAACATGGATTGCGAGAAACACGTGTTTCATCAACACGCTCGCAAGCGTCTCCTCCGTCGGATCGGACATGAGACAGGATGTCTCTTCGTTTAGAGACTCGATCGTAACCACGCTTCAAGAGGTAATCCTATTACTTGTTTATGGTTTAGACGAAACGATCCGAGAAGTTTTCTTGGATCATGTGGTTTCGTCACATGAAAATTTTTTAATTTCTGCTGCATAGAGCAACTAGTCCGACTAGTCGTTGTTCGTCGTATTCGATACGATGCTCACGCTTTCGTGATGCGCTTGAGGATCTACCCATATCCTTCATCTCTGCCATGCTTGTAGAGTCGTTGCAATATCAGGTTACCAGAACGTATCTCTGTCGTGTCTGCAGGTCACCGGAATGTATCTCTGTCGTGCCTGGAGAATAATCGTTGCAGAAGAAGTCTAGCGCGGGGAACTGATCAGATCGTAAAAGGAGTATACGCCTTGATGAAAAATTTGATGCTCGGTGAAGACGATTGATCAACGACATCTAGAGTGTCGGCCTGTCCGTCGTGAATATGCAGAAGACGTCCTGAAGAATATAATTCCGACTCTCCCTTTCTCCCATACTTGATAGAATAAAGATCATGGATCAAGTTGGGAGAAACAAATGAATAACATAAAACGTTTTTTTGCGCGGCTTCTCTTTTTTTTTGCTTAGCCGTTGCTTATTTTTTCTCAACTATTCTCTTCTCATTTTTTTGAAAATACATAAAAAAGAGAGCATCCTCTCTGCACACAAAGTTGGGCAAAAAAATTCAGCAATTTTTTTTACGTTGAGCCTCCCTCTTTCTTCTCCCTTTTTTTATAATAACATTGGCCCCTTATTAGGGTTCACCTCAAGGGAACCCATCAAACAATGACGTCCCCCCTTCGTTTGGGTTTCCTTGTTCGTTTACCGCTGACGCTGCTTAAGATGGAGTTGTGACACCGTCGCTTCCAGGGCCTCTCTAGAGATGGAGATCGCCTTGCGCAAAATGGAGAAGCGACCTGGAGTGATGGACGCGAGGAGTGCCATCTGAAATGGGAGATGGGCCCATGTCTGAACCGCCTAGGAGGAGACCTGGGCGGGAAAAGCTCTCGTCGTTGCCTTCAATCTTTGCCTTGAGAGCAGCGTGAGCGCCGCGTGTCGCTTGGGAAGGAGGGAGCGCGAGGGCTAGCCACTGGAGGGAGAGCGAGGTTGCACGAACCTTGCGTGCCTATGCGATGCGGCCTGGGGATGGGTTGTAGGTGCCGCCAGGGCAGCTTCGCATCGTGCGATCTGGGAGTTCACGCGAAGGGAGTCGCGTGAGATGTTGCCTAGAGGAGCACAACTGAAAGGAGCCTTCTGGAGCCGTCGCATCGAGGGTTGGAGCCTAACGTGCCTGCAATCGCGCGAGGAGAGGAAGGTGAGATGTCGTCTGTAACGCACTATGTCATGAACTGGAGTAGTGCCTGTAGCCCTAGAGACTTTCCTAAAAGCTAGCCCTTCGCGCCTGGAGAGGATGGTTGTGTTGCGTGAAGTACCTGGGAGCGCTTGAAGTCGAATGTAGCGTCGTTGGAGGTACCGAAGGGGGAGAGGAGGTACGTGAGAACCCTGAAGGGCTCTTACGGTATCTTCGGTACAAGGCCACAAAAACTGCGGTATAGGAACGTAGAGGGGGCAGCATCTGGGTGCCTGGACGAAGGAGGAGCTAGGGCTTTGACAGAAGCGTTTCACGAGACAAAACCCTAGAATTTCTTGAACAACTCCAAAACTTAACATTATAATCAGACTTGAACAGATCTCTAACATGATCTTTATAAAAAGAAGATTTTCAAGAACGAACAATGATCGAATCTCGAACAAAAAAACATAAACTCCTCGAGAATCAAACCTGCTCTAATACCATGTTGAAATCTAAGAAGCGGAAGCATAATCGATAAATAGAGCGAAAAATATAAAGAAAGTTGAAACATTGACACGGGAATTTACGTGGAACCCTACTCCCTAAGAAGCGGGATGAAACAACGGGAGAAGGCCTCAAAGGGTCATATGTGTCTATTAAACTTCTCAATGAGTACAAGGGGGTGAGGAACTCCTTATATAGCCCCTTAGATGAAGTCTCACCGCTCATCCATGTGGGACTAAACATGAGTGGGGAGGTAATTGGATACTGGAGGGATCCAGTTACCTCTATTACATTCTCCAACACTTATATTTATTGAGAAGATTAATATAAAGATCGAAACTAAAGGGACCCCTCTCTCGTTGAGTAGGGTAATCACGATGGATGTCACGAACCATGTAGATCGCTTTCTATAGTCTTGTCTTATTCGTGATTGTGTGCTTATTTATATAATAATACAAGGCCCATTTCAACTGAATTATGTGGTTCTTGATTGTGAGGTTTATGTGGCCAACAAAAAAACTTACATCTACATCAAGATAACTCGACGTGAGAAGATTTTTTCTAATGCTAGGTAGTTAATATCATTTCGACGCGTTATTTTCTTAATTGACCTTGTTTCAGTGGTCAATTTAATGAACAATCAAGATTTCTAAATGGATTGTCAAGTTAGTATTAAATCAATTAAAAATAGTTGTTTATAGGTCAATCCACTAGACCTTTATCCAGATTTGATACTGTTAGAAAATAGGAATGCATAAGCGAAATGATAAATAGAGCATAAATACAGAAATATAAACATGGAAGAACAAGATTTTTACGTGGAACCCTATTCACTAAGGAGCGGGATGAAATCACGGGAGAATGTCTGAAAGGGCCATATGCTTCATTGCTTTTTCTCATTGGATACAGGAGGTCTGGGGCTCCTTATATAGCCTCCACAGAGCCTCCAAGTCCCACCACTGGTAGATGTGGGACTAAATACATGGATAAGGTAAATGGATCCTGGAGACATTTACCCATCTACAATTCAAGTGACGCACAACCAAATACTCCAACGCTCCCCCTCAAGATGGAGCATGCAATACCCAGCTTGGAAAAACAGAAAGAAACTAAACTCACAATACATGACACTACAGACAATATCAACTCAATGCACACAACTGTCGTCTGTTGTCGAGAACATTGCTTCTCATGACGTGCATGTGAGGAGGACGAACGGGCTGGAGTGTGAGTCTGGAGAAGTCTCCTCATCGAAGAACCGGGTCTCTCCCATCTGGCTTAGAGAATGGTACTCTACTCCGGAGTCCCTATGATACCACATGAAAACCCTTGCCCACATGGCATAGGGAATGGTGCTCTACTCTGGAGTCCCTATGGCTCACATGAAAACTCTGGCCGAAACAACAAAAATGATTGGGACCACGAAACAGAAGATACCCGTGCGTCTTGAATATCAGACTCGAAACATGACGTCGAGTCTGAACATCTGACAACTGTAGAGTCTGAACAATCCGGCTGGTCTGACAAATCTGAGATCTGGAGAAGACTTGTGACTCTAGATATACTCCTCCTTTCTCTCATACTAGTCGGAATACATGACATCGACTATGTTGGGAGAAGACAATAAAATTGGGAAAACAAGAATTAAAAAGTCGTCATAATTTCTCGATTTTTCCTCTCAATCATCATTTTTTTCTCAACTATTTTCATTTTTTATCCGTGTCGCATTTTTTTAAAAATAAGCCAGTTTTTCGGCTTCAATCTCTTTTTTTGCAAAAATTTTTAAGTTGTCTCCTTTTTAACGGTTTTTCCTCTTCTCCTTTTTTTGTAATTTTTTTACTTGCATGCGGCTTCTCTTTGTACGTGCCTTTTTTCAGATTTTTTTACCACATGACCCAAAGGGCTCTAGGGTTCCCACTAGAATTTTTATTTCAATCGAGCGTCGCCTCCCTTTAGGGTTCCCAGCTAGGATTTTTTTAATCGACACCGCCCCTTATTTCTGCAATGGTGTTCCCCGTTGGGAACCCTATTTCTGGAAAGCCAGCCGCCCCGATGGAGCCTGGCGAGGCTCAATGGTGGCCGCTTGCACGTGCTGCGAGGAGGGGCGGAGCCTGATGGGGCTCGATGGAGCCTCCTGGAGTTTCGCCGCCAAAGGGGGGGCACGATGGGAGCTTGGCATGCGGGGACCTGGGAGAAGCGCGTGTCGTCTCCTGCGCTTAGAGAATCGAAGAAGACCGACTGCGCTTTTTGGAGGACTATTGCACTCGCGCGATCGAAGAGGCGGAAGGGCTGGAGATGCGTCGACTAGGGCTGTTGTGGAATCTCTTAAGGTTGAATGGGTCGCCTCCTCTAGGGTTCCCGACGATGTCGACTGGAAGGAGGTGCGGCACCTCTGTCGCTGCCGCGTGGGATCGTTTCCCCCTTGGATTCCGTTCAGTCTGGGAGTTGCGCGCCATTGAAGTGATGGGGTGATGGTATGGATGGTTGCTGATGGGGCTTTTGTTGTTGACTGAAGGGTTGTTGCATGTTGATCTGGAAGATCTAGGGTTCCTGTTGTTGTTGGAAAACATGACGTTCTACATGAAGAAGGGCCTCAGCGCGACTGCCTGGAGCGTGCAGATTCTGGAAATGCGCTCGTGCATGCCGCTAGCCTGGAGCCTGAAGATGATCTCGCGTGCTTCGGAGGCATGATTAGGGTTTCCAATGAACCCCTAGGAATCAACCTGCAGAGCCTCCTTGGACGAATCATAACTCTTGAACGCAGAAATAATCTTTACAAGCAAATCTTAAAAAAACAAATCTCGAACAGAAATAAGAACTTGAAATCCTTGAGAATCGACCCACTCTTATATCATGTTAGAAAATAGGAATGCATAAGTGAAATGATAAACAGAGCATGAATACAAAAATATAAACATGGAACACAAAAATTTTTAAGTTGAAACTCTACTCCCTAAGGAGCGGAATGAAACCACGAGAGAATGCCTCAAAGGGTCATATGCTTCATTGCTTTTTTTCATTGGATAAAGGAGGTCTGGGGTTCCTTATATAGCCTCCACAGAGCCTCCAAGTCCCTCCACCGGTAGATGTGGGACTAAACACATGGATGGGGTAAATGGATCCTAGAGGTATCCATTTACCCATCTACAACTCAAGTGACGCACAACCAAATACTCCAACAGATACTAATATCATCTCCATAAAAAGTTGAGCAGGAACAAGTTAAAGAACAAGAATTTTAGAGTTTGACGTACATATCCCTCTTACTCCACCATCCACTACTCACAAAGGGAAACCCTGAGAAGGACAGGACCTACTCGCGTGAGTTAGAGAATAATCAATATCTAGGCCTTCGTCTTTTATGGGCACCAAAGTCTGACTATTTCCAATAGGTCAAATTTCTGAGAAGATCAACTTTTAGAGCTGTTACTCTATCAATCTGATCAACTTCCATTGGCTTGCTTGAACAATTGAATTGCATCAGAAAAAGCCAACCGTTGATCTTTGATTCCTTGCTTATCTCAAAGAAGTACACTATTCAAAAAAGTTATCATTCCAAGCATTGTGTAAAAAGCAGGTTACCATGTCCTCTCACTCTCCCTCATTTTGTCAACCTACGCTCGTCCTATCTGCATCATATATCCAACATAGCAGATGCTTTTCCAATATTAAACAGGTTCAATGATTAAAAATAGAATGTAATAAAAGCTATTTATGTAGAAGATCAAAATAAAGATCCAGGCAGGCACAATTTATTTTATAAATATTGTTCGGAAAAAAATGCAAATAACTTTCTAGTAAATATTATCCATTAACAAGAGTGCCATCAACTTGTGACGGATTGTTTACTCAAAAGGCAGATCAAAGAAGATGCTATCTATTAACAAGAGCAAGATATTTGAAGGAAATAATATCAAAAAGAATCAATTCAAGAAAGATAATGTTAATTATTATAAATTGTGATTCTCACCATACATATGAAAAGCAGTAAGAGAGAGAAAACAGACCCAGATGGCTAGAGGATTTCCTCCAACCATATGAGCCAGAAGCATTCCCAGAGCCATCCCAAGCATTGTTGCAACTGTCTCTTGGCTCCCTTCCTGTACATACTCCAAGACAAATCAAAAAATCCGCTAGACTCTATATAATTGACCATGTCCACCATCACAAGATATCATATGGAACATCGGTGGATGAACTGCAAACTCGGAATAGAAAACGAGTATAAAAATGACAAAAATCCACCTTGGCAGATATATCTGCAGCATTGTTCTCAAGAGAGAAATGCTGAGTTAAAGCAGCTCTGGTAGCACCACTGGCGACTCCAGCTAACAAATCATCGAGAAATGTGAAATGGCAAAAGAATATGCTGATTGGTTAATGAAACAGAGAGAATGTAACAATAAGATAGAACACAAAAATCCCTCAAGGTTGTAGAGCTTGAGAGACACCTCAAGGCAAGGCAAGTTACAATTATGAAGGAACATGAGGAATTACTTCTCAATGTTGGTATTACGCCCAGTTAGAAGTCAGAATTATAACGATGTTAACATAGGTCTCAAGAATATTCCAGGATATCAGTGTTTTTTGGCATGTCAAAGCTGCTAAAAATCGTGTGCTTGATGAATAAGAATATGACCACAAAAAGTAACCACCTTGGAAGGATGTCCAACCGAATTGGAGACCCTCCTTCCCCCTAAGCAAAACTCACCCGAAATCCCTACCCTACCATCCCGGCTCACCATTACTAAACCTTACCCCAATCAGAGCTTCATCTCCAACCAGAGCAAATCAACATCCTTGACACCTCCCACCTCTCCCTTACCACCTTCATAACACCTCGAAGTAGATCGTGTCCAAACTTCCCCAGTCATGTGGAAACTTCCTAAAGAAGATCATTGCCATTCAGCTAAACTACAATACTAGCAATAGTTGGGGTCCCAAATAGCAACATGGTACCTATAATCACATACATCCATGTTGAGATATTTTCTATCTTTCTTACCATATTGTCTATTTATTTTATCTTCTTTATGTAATTTGCCTATGTGGTTCCTCTCCTATATAAGAGAACCCAAGGGCCTCCCATAATGCAATTCATTCTTTTCCACCAACATGTTATCAGAGCGACAGTCCTAAACCGGAGTTCCCGTATCCCACCAAACTCTATCCCTATCCCCTCCCCCCCCCCCACCCCCCACCCTGTCGGCCCCTCCGGCAACCCCCGACCGCTGCGCCCGTCCGTTGTTGGCCAACCAGGCCACCACCCCCAGCCATTGCCGACCGCCCAAGCCACAGTCCAAGATGCCCCTGGCCACGGCCAGGCCGCTTCCGGCCTTTCCAGCCACCACCTAGGCACGGCCAGGCCCCTCTAGCCGCCGAGGCCCATCGCTGACCCTCTCAGGCCACCACTGACCACCTCCATGCGCCTCTACGGCTCTCTCTGCAGTCTGAATCAATCTGATTCTGATTGGAAAATGTGATTTCATACATATAAATCGTGTTTTCCGACCTAGCGAGTAGCGGAGATTGATGATTAGGGTTGTATGAGTCTAAACTTAAAACTAATCCTCCATATGATCGTGTAGTCTCGTTCATATCGGTCTACTCTCCAGAAGAGTTCCGTTGTTTGGCCGTTTGTTTTTCATTATGTTTGAGAACAAGGGTGATATTTTTTCGTCCGGAGCATTCAAGGGCCCGACTCCCATCGATAAGATGGATAGGATCAACTATGAGTTGTGGCCCATGCAGTTTCTCACCCTCATGCAGTGCAACAACAAGAAACACATCCTGACAGATCTAGATCCAACGGATAAGATCGGAGCAAATGCTTCTTGAAAGCAAGATGACGTATATGCGCGTGTTTAGCTTCGTGGGACCCTCGCCAAAGAGATAGCCAATGATATTCTGAATCAGCACACCGTCAAGGCAATGTAGGACATTTTAGCATCCACCTATGCACAAGTGAAGAATGAGGATAAAATCCTTCAACTACAGTCCGATATCTAAAGGCCAAGCAAAATGATTGTCCTCTGCACGTGTACTACTCTTCGCTCCATGACAAGTTCGAGAAGCTTCATAGCTACATGCCTACTACAACATCTACTAAGCAACAGAAGACGTACAGGAACTCCACGATGGTTGGAGTCTTCATGGTTGGACTTCATATAGAGTATGAAGTTGTGCATACTCAGCCGCTTACCGAAGCTACCGTACCTCCCATAGAGGAGGCCTATAACCATCACAGCCAGATTATCATGCCTTCTATTGTCACTTCTCCGCCCTCTTCAGCGACGGTCGTTGCTCATGGCCGAGGAGGGACAATCCAGTCCAGAGGACGCAACCCTCGTAGTAGAGGTGGTGGCGCCAACGTAGCCCTTGCACTTATTATTGTAGGCTTGAACATGGAGAGGATACATGCTACTGAGGATGAGCATTGGGCTGGGCCAGCCCGGCCCAGCCCGAAGCCCAGCCCAAAAAGCCCGGTCCGGCCCAAGCCCAAACGAACATTGGGCCGGGCTTGGGCCTAAATTTTAGGCCCAAAATTCTTTTGGGTCGGGCTCGGGCTTGGCTTGTCCCAGCCCGACCCGAAGAGGGCCCGAACCCTTTCCATATCCTACATGTATGGAAACTCTCACCTGTCATGCACACTCTATTCATGTATCCTATCTTCATACAATGTTTACAAATCAAGAAAGTCAGGTGTGTGACATATGAGTTGATGATCATTGTATTTCATTTCAGAATTAATTTTTCTTAATTAGTCTATGTCTTAGATTCTGGTGGTTGTTCTTGAAATTTTTAGTGTTTATTTTTTCCATTAGAATATTTTCTATTATTTAACCTTTACCCAATACGAGCATTATGCCCATTTTTTTAACATGTAGTGCATGGTGCACCTGTTGTTGTTAACTGTGTAAACTTGGTTCACTCTTTTAATTTCTGTAATGAGAGACGTTTATGGTATATAACATTGAGTGGACTTGTATAAAATGAGAAATCATCTTCGGTAGAATTGAGTTTGAGTTGTTTCACAAGTATTGTGGCATATGTTTTAAACAATTTTAGCTCGTCTAACTTGAATTGAGATTGACTTTAAACACAAACTCAAAGTTAATAATATATAATGGGTTAAGATGGGCCGGCCCGGCCCGGCCCAAGCCCAGCCCATAGGAATTGGGTCGGGCCTGGGCTTGGGCCGAACCAAAAAAAGTTTGCGGGCCTAGGCCCGGCCCAAGGCCCGAAGTTTTTAAGTGGGCTTGGGCTTGGGCCCTTCAGGGCCCGGCCCAGCCCGGCCCATGCTCATCCCTATTGCTACCAGAAGTAAGGGTATCCTTCTTCTGGTCGTGTAGCAGAAAAGATTGAGCCTTCAGAGACTGCAGCTTCCTAGGTTGATCACCACCTGGATGATATTGTCTCTCGTATAGAGATCATGAATCCTACTCCTGGCACCACCACTACAGGTACTGCAGCTGCAGCCAGAGCCTCTTCAAGCTCCGCAGGTATCGTCTATGCTTTTATTGGTAGTATTGGTGCAGACAAGATAGAACGGTTATGAACTCTGGTGCTTCTCACAAACTATATGGAGACGGAGCGCAACTAAGGTCCTACAGGATTATACCACATGGCAGATGGGTTGTCATTGCTAATGACGACTACTTACCCGTTATAGGACAGGGGGAAGTACATTTGACGCCGTCCATGCACCTTTAGAATGTTTTATATGCTCCTGACTTTCAGATGAATTTACTTTCCATTAGTTAGATTACTAAAGATCTGTATTATCGTGTCATTTTTTACCCTTCGTCTATTGTGTTTCAGAACATACTCATGGGCAAGGTGATTGGATGTGGTCGTGAGCAGCGGGGACTCTACAGACTGGTCCAACCTCCTCATACTGGCATGTCTACTATACCTACTGGTCCAGTCTCTCCATATATGTGGCACCTTCGTTTTGGCCACCTTCCTCTACAGAAGTTGTGGCAAGTTCTCCCTCAGATTTCTACAAGATCCTTCTTTCAGTGTGAGGTATGCCAACTTTTGAAGTATCACCTTTCCTCCTTTCCATCCCATCAGAGTCAGAGCAGTTCTCAATTGTTTGGTCTCCTTCATTTAGACATTTGGGGTCCAAGTCATGTTCCTGATCACCAGGGACAATGTTTTTATCTGGTTGAGTTCGATGATTTTTCTAGACTTTCCTAGGTCTTTTTATTGAAGAATAAGTCTAGGACTGGATCTGTGATCAAGTATTTAATTAAAGAGAGAAAGAATATTTTTCCTGCTAAAGTTAAATATCTTCGCTCTAATAATGCTTTAGAATTATGCACCTTATAGTTTTCTGAGTTTCTTGGATCTCTTGGCATTGTTCACCAGACCGCTTGTGCCTATATTTCCTAGCAAAACGGTATTACTGAACGTAAACATCGTCACTTACTTGATGTGACTAGAACCTTGTTGATACATAGTCGTGCTCCTCACGCTTACTGGGGAGGTGATGTCTTTAATGCAAGCTATTTGGTAAACTACATGCCCTCATCTGTGTTGGGAGAGAAGATTCCTTTCTCGATAGTGTTTCCCGAGAAGGATCTTTTCTCCCTTACACCTCGTGTGTTCGGATATATTGCCTTTGTTCATGATGTCTCTCCATGTCGTGACAAGCACTCTCCTAGAGATGTCAAGTGTGTGTTTGTCGGCTACTCTCGTACTCAGAAGGTGTACTACTGCTTTGATCCACTAAGGCGGAAATACTTTGTCAGTGCTGACGTTACTTTCTTTGAGTATGTTATGTATTTTTCTCCTACATAGACTAGCCCCATTTGACTCTGACGATGAGATCTACATCCACCTCCTACTGTTGTTCCTCCACCTCCATCTACTCATGTTCTACCACCACCTCCTCAGCCACCACCACCATCTCCATCTGCTCCTACCTTTACACCTGCTACCGTGGTTCCACCTCCTCCTGTGACTCAGTTTTTGATAAGTGTTTACTCGCAGGCCTCGCCGGGTTCCCCCTGCTCACATGTCTTGTCGATTATCCAGCATGCCTCAGGTATGTAATGAGCACATTGTTTCTATTGATGGCACTATTGAGTTGTCTGTACAGCAGGATTCCATACATGATGAGCGGATGCCCTCTCCATAAGGGAACTTACAGGCTCGGGACGAGATCTTGATGTGTCAATTACTCTGCAAAAGCAGAAATGTACGTGTGCTACTTATGCTCTTGCATCCCAGGTTTCCTTGAGCAGATTGACAGAGGATTACAGAATGTTTACCTCGGCACTATCAACCGGGGAGATACCACGGACATATCAAGAGGCTCTTCAGGACAATCAGTAGAGGTTGGCTATAGAGGAGGAGATGGTTGCACTACTGTCACGTGGTACATGGAGTCTGGTTTCTGCTCCAGTTGACAAATCCATTGTCGGATGCAAATGGGTGTTCCCTGTGAAACATCCTATAGATGGCAGTGTGGATCGCTGTAAGGCGAGACTAGTGGCATGTGGGTTCACCCAGACATATGGGGTGAACTATCAGGATACTTTCTCTCTAGTTGCCAGACATTTTACTCTGCGTATTCTACTTCTTATTGTAGTGACATGAGATTGGTCACTTTACCAACTTGATGTGAGGAATGCCTTCTTCTATGGTGATCTACAAGAGGAGGTCTACATGCAGCAGCCACCTGGGTTTGCTGCCGAGGGGGAGTGTCAGAAGGGTTTGCATGCTTCATAAGGTTGTCTATGGCCTTAAGCAGAGTCCAAAAGCATGGTTCCAGTAGCTCTCGAACTTGATAGAGCAGAAGGGGTTTATGAGATCGACTGCCGATCATTCTTTATTTGAGCAAAGGATCCAGAGAGGTATTATTGTCATTCTTTGTATGTTGATGACATTATTGTTACAGGGGATAACGATCAAGGCATTTAGGGTGCTAAGGACTTCCTAGGTCAGCAGTTTGTGACAAAGGACCTTGGTAATTTACGTTACTTCCTTAGACTGGAGTTTGCCAAGAACTAGCGAGGCCTTGTAATGACCCAGAGGAAGTATGTTATAGATTTTCTTTCAAAGACAGGCACGACATATTAGACCTGCAACTACTCCTACTGACCAAAGCAAGAAGCTCTATGATGACACTAAGGAGGTCAACAAGAGAAGGTACAGGGAACTTGTTGGCAAGCTACTGTATGTGACTCTACTGGACCATACTTCCATTTAGAGGACGAGACGGAAGAATCTCTTAGGAGGCTTCCTCACCACTTGAGTTTTGGTTACTGTTCTGTCAATAGGCCTTGGCAATGAAAAGATCGTTGTCAGCTGGAGTTGAGGTTGGTTACAGTTGAGTTGGCTACAGTTGAGGTTGGTTACAGCTAAGTTGGGTACAGAAATCATTAACCATCGTCAATCATCAATCATCGACAATTAATTAGATCTTAGAACTACTACTACAGTTGTCAGGAGAAGCTAGTGAACGTTTTGAGAACTTAGTAAAGATGCATTATACCCCACGTATGCCTACAGAGGCACCCCAATGTATGTCACCATGCCTGACTCATAGTGTGAGGTCACACTCAGACCAAACCACATACTACCCACTAGATTAGAGAAATTAAAAAATGTACTAAGCCTTATCCCACTATAAGTAGGATCGGCTACATGGATTCTTGCTCAAATCCATGTTGAAAGATTCGACTATTTTTTACGTTGGTCGTCGACTACCTAACGCAATCCCTACAAGAGTGGGATTTGAACCCCGATCTTTTGTGGAGTAGACATATTGTACTACCACTAGATTTTAGAAATTATACAGAAATAAAGATCAGATCAGAGACTCATCATTATCAATACCAAGTTCCATCAGCATGACCTCTAAGTAATAAAAAATAATAATCTACATATGGGTCATTAATTAATATAAGAAAATGTTATATATAGAAAGTTATGGGATGATGGGTGGTCAGGGGATTCATATACAGCATAGCTTGAAAATCCATTTTTATGCAATTATCTTATCAAATTTAAATTTCAATATCAATCTACTTGCTTTCTTTTGAAACCACTGAATTACGTGTTATTTTTTAATATACTAGATTGTATTCAACAATTGTTGATATTACTCTTGTTCCTATCATATCTGGCAGGCAAGGTGCATGCATCACAGTAGACTGACAACTGGCCCCAAGCTTCTACAGTTATGTGACGGTGCATATGCTTTAGTTTTTGTTCAAGATAATGTATTGCCTTTCCTTCTCTTCTGTCATTTTTTGGGATGCATGTATACAATGTAATTTCCTTTTCGTTATATGTAAATTATATGAAAATTAATGAAATGTGAGTTTGTGACACTTGTTAATTCCGTGGTTGATTGTTTTCCATTTATTGTGAATGTCATTTCAAAACGTGAAAATTTTTTACTAAATTTCTGTAACCTAATACGATCAAATAGTGAACTTAATATTGCGAGTGTTGTGTAAACGGGTAACTTGGATTCCGCAGGCGGGCGTAGCAAACATTAATGAATTAGAACATTTGCCCCTCGTGATTAAGGACACAATTAGGACCCAAATACTTAAATGCAACAACTCAAAAAAGAAGGTGGTGGTGGTGATGGTGGTACCATTGGGGACCCTCTATACGCACAACAGCAGTATCAAGGCTTCCGAGGATGGTGCAGGGTGACTTCGATTCAGACATCAATAGCCTTCATCAGCGTGAAGGTAGCAAGGCCAGCATTGACGATTGCACTTGGGGGCCCAACAATAGTAGAGTTGATGGTGGTGGTGATCACGACTCCTTTGAAGGTCCGACCACGAGTTCTAGCCACAGCAGTGGAGTCTCGATTGACTGCTTCAGCGATGGTGATTGGTGATTGATGGGGGTGGTGGAATGGGGTAGGGGATGTGGTCATCGTCAGAGAAAGGAGGGAGGGTCATGATGCAGGGAAGGTGGCAGCACAGGAAGTGTTGATGATAGTAGTGGAGTTGATGGTGGCAAGGCTTCTGGGAAGGTGGTGGTAAGGGTGGAGTTAGCAGTGGTGTTGGGTGGGGTAGATGATGGTTGTGCCGACATTAGGGAGGTAGGTGGCAGTGACGTCGGTAGCAGCAGTAGAGGTAGTAGTGTCAGTGGAAGAGATAGTGATGGTGGTGTTGTTGTAATAGTAGGAAGGATTGACGCCCGTTGTACAGCTATTACAGCTTCACAATGGGGAGATGATAGCGATTATACCAGTAGTGGTGGCTCCAAGACTTCACGGACAGCAACTGAAGAGCATTCTTTTCCTTTATTTCTCTGGTGTAGCCTTTGGATTCATCTTGTATGGGTTTACACAGGTGAAAATTCCATAGACAACAACTTCTTCGTAATTTTTCTTCATTAATATTCTCGTTGATGTCATGTATGGATGATACAGCATGCCCCAAGTCAATGGGAAGGAACATGTCTTCTTCGAACAATGAGTCCCACCAAAGTTGAACCTTCGAAGTAGTCTTTTAGCGATACTTCATCATCTTTCGTTTTACATATGAGCGTCCAGCATAATTCAACGACATGCATCGTCTTTCGCTTGCCAATACTCGGTAGGATCATCAAATCTTGAGGACGATTCGTAAGCCATGTTTTAATACCAATTGATGCATATGGAAATTTTTGGTGCAAAAGAAATTTAGAGAAGAAAAACATGCAAATTGCATGGGGTTTTGGGAAGAAACGCTTAGATGCGTGGAGGGGGAAGGAGAAAGGCGAAGAGAGATAATGGAGAAACTCCAATTTTAATTTAACTTGAATGGTTTAATCCAATGATCCATAGCCCCTTTATATAGAGGGGTGGAAATAAATAGGTAATAATAGAAATCCTAATTTGAATTCCTAAAATTACTCAACCAAATAAGTAATTAGAGATCACATGTGATGTCCTTATTTAAATAATTTCACTATTGTAATTGACTCAAATTGGATGGCAAACCCAGACCCTAATTAATTAGCGACTCTAATTAACGAAAAACCCTAATTTATTAAAATCCTAATTTGGACAAAATTGTGACAATCTCTAATTTTGTCAAATTTCTTGATTCCATGTTGCATCAGCAAGCCATTAGATCATCATAGATGAGCAGCACAGCTTGTTGAGTGAACGTCATTCTTTCCAGTTTCTCTAGCTAGATGAATACACAGAGAGGAACGTCGATAAAAAAAATATAATAGGAAAGAAATCAAACCTTAGAAAGATAAGACTGAAATAATCTTTAAATCTTTCACTTTGATACCATGTGAAATATATGATATGTGCAATAAAGCAAGAACAAAAAATGATTAACGTGGATTGAAATAGATACGATGCCTACCCCAATCAACGAGAGAAGAGACCCAGTGGGATTATATCTTAAATACATTCTTCCCAAAAGATACAAGAGGTGTGCGGTTCTTTATACAACTCCACGAACACACACATGTCCGATCATTAAGAAAAGAGGGAGTAAATATAAGAGTAGTGTAATTGAATTTTAAAGATAATTATTGCCCCTTAAAATACATATGATATAGATATCACATAGCATGCCCTCCGACTTCACCAACAACTACAAATGGCACCTTCGTCCCACCAAACTCACTTTCTTGCAATGTATGTTCTCCCCTACCATAAACTCACTTTCTAGCGATGCATGTTCTCTCCTACCTTCTCCAATTCGACATGCCACCTTTCCCGTATTTGTCACCATTAACCGTCCACGTTGCCACATTCTCCACAAATGAAATGGCTTGACCAAAATGTTTCCATTTACCCTCACAACAATTATTTGACATGGGAAATCACTGAGTCTTCTCGATGTTTAGATGATACATGCTTTATTCGCATCAAGTAGCATCATTGCTTCCCCGCGTGACAAACTTATGCCTTCAACGCCCCGTTACACATCTTATATTCACATCCTCCATCAAAGAGAGAGAATGTGTGTTTGTGTTCTTTCTTATTTACTTTACCTTAACTCCAATTCCGAGGTTGGAGTTTATAATGCATTAATTGGAAATCGTGAATACTAATTCCTTTTGTGGAAATGTTTGCAGTTGCAAACTAACGAAGCGAACGTGAGATTTTTTAAAATATAAACATGGAAGAACACTGGAATTTTATGTGGTACCCTATTCCATAAGGAACGGGATGAAACCACGGGAGAAGGTCCCTCAAGGGTCGGATATTCTGTTATTCCTTTCTCTCATCTGTTAGTACAGGTGATGTGAGACTTCTTATATAGCCTCACCAGTAAGACTAAGTCTCACTCACAATAGATGTGGGATTAAACATGTGGATGTTGTAATTAGATCCCTTCAGGACTTCTTATATAGCCCACCAGTAAGACCAAGTCTTACTCACAGTAGATGTGGGATAAAACATGTGGATGAGTAACTGGATCCTGGAGAGATTCAATTACCATCTACATGTGACGTATACTCTAACAGTTAACAATGTTTTATTGAAAGAGCCTCGGTTACTATGCCTACAGGGTACCGTTGATTGTGTAATTAAAGCTGTCAAGTGCATGCCTACAGGTACCGTTGATTGTGTAATTAAAGCTGTCAAGTACAGACATTGGAGCTATTTTAAGAGTCTTGTCACGTGGGGACTACTTTGAAATAAGAAATACTTAAATGGAAAGGAAAACCAACCCTATTGATGTTAATTATGGGAAATGTTTTGGCATGGATAAAGGCTTGGCTTCGGTCAAATCACAGTAGCAAGGCACCCACCATAAGACAGTTTAATTTTGGACAAAAACATATAAACTACAGAGAGAACAGAATCCCCAGAACAGTAGAAATGGACTAAACTGCAGATAGCTTACTGAATGATCTTGACAAGCTGCCTAAACAGACAATAAAAATCAGTGCAGATGGAAACAGAGGAGAAATGAGGTCCATAAGCATTCCTGCATGTAAAAGCTTGAAGTGAGAATCAGAAATGTCAAAATAGAAATTTCAAAGAAAAAAAGAAGCAAATGAAAATAGAATAGACAAACCATGTCAACATTATGTGTGCAAAACAGAAAATTTTACAACTTACAATTACGAGAAACTATGGATGCAAACGGTCTGGAACGTATACCGGTATAGGTGCCACCATATCCTTATACCTTTTTCTTATATAAATATAAATGTGGATATGTATATTGATGGATATGAAAGTTAACATATCTTTAAAAAAACAAATACGGATGTAAAACACGGTTGTTGATCGCATACAAATAAGATTAGAAATACTTCTTAGATTAGCTTAAACACACATGTATTGAATGGAATACACATGATATAAAAAATACTAAATATACTTATATCAAAAAATATATACCAAATATGGTTAAAGAAGGTATAGAATTATGTTATATATGGTCAAAAATAAATCCAAGTTATATTTATAAATGAAAACAGATATGAGTGATATCGATATTTGTATCAATTTAAAAATGGATCCGTATGTCAAAATATGTATAAAACGGATACAGTGCTAGATCGGATACTAATATATCATTATCCTTTTGCATCCATACCAGAAACCCACCAAAAAGGAAATTATCAGGTTCTGCATGCAGGTTAAATGTCAAAGTTACCAAGATATTCCTTTACATCGGATGGATGATGGCTCCACCTTCTAGAGATGCATTAGATCGGTGTGCGGCAATGGTTATGAAGACAGCTCCTATCCTTTTGCGATCTTGTGGGAAATTTGGTGCGGCAGGAATGAGGCCATCTTCCGTGGGCAATTGCTCTACTAGAAAAATGTATATGGAGCCATGTAGCATGATAATGATGTATTATCTCTCTTACTATTAATATAAGACGAGGTAGATCCCATCTCGGGATGCCCTTATTTCTCTTCTCCAAAAAAAGTTACCATGAAATGCATATCCAGACATTCACAACTACCACGTCGGCCTGTTGCTTCCTACTTTCTAGAAGAATCACAACCTGCTAAGTTACTACTCACCGTGAAGCAATCATTGTTGTAATATTTATTTATTTTTTAAAGACACCAAACTGCTCTATGATGTCCAGTATTGACAAACATCTTTTTAAAGACGAAGGTTGAGCATCAAGAATGGTGTGTATCCCATTTAGTATTTATTATCACAACACAAGATTACAATAGCAAAAACTAAAAAAAGAACTTAGAATATATGTGTGCATTCTCCGCATGACTCTCATTCATGCATACCTCCCTTTCCTTGCCAACCATACGGCTCATATATATATGTATGTATATATATATATATGCCAAGAACTTGAACATGTCATTCGGTGATTTGGAACACAACGCACCAATAGAGGCCCAAAAACTGGTCGTATAGGTAGAGTTTATCCAATTACAAGATGCACTCTGATACACTTCATCCAAACACGAGAGAAGAAAATATGATCCAAAACTCAAGCGGTGAGGAAGTCCTCTCAGAGACCCTTCTGTCTCGCCCTCTAAGTGGAAGTGTGGTCCAGTAGAGAGATAGGTCTACTCCAAAACTATGCTACTGAGACGGGTAAGAGAGACTTTCCGGAAAAGTCACTCTGGAAACCGGCCCGACCGGTACGGGCTAACGAGCTCGTGAGAAAAATTAAAACCGAGGGACTCCAACCTAGGTACCCTAAAACAGAGGGTCAGCAGAACTGGTCAAAAATCAGGATCCCAATGAGGCGTAAAAACACTGCGAGCTTGCATAAAAATCGTAAAAAGGACTGGGACCCTAAACCCGCGCACTAGACGACCTCTACCCTAACTGGGCTTCCTATCTCCCGCCCAGTTGAGGGTCACCGCACCCTCGCATAGTCAGGTACAAGGTTCATCGTGACCGGCACTCTAATTATTATCAGATATTGTAACAGATTTTGATTTGTCAATGAGATGATATTCCCATCTACATCACTTCAATATTAATCGTCCTAATAGCACACATGATTTCACTGACTTTTATATCTCCATGTGAGCTATATTTAATAGGCGCATCCAGCTTACCCAACAACTCATTTGGTTATACATGTGAATCCCATACCTAATATGCATGTCATTGCTTTAGAAATTACAAGATCCACTTTGAAATCATCTTGATCTTAATTGTGCAATCAGATTCCTCAATTTTTCGCACAATAGGAATTCCTAATAATCTCAAGAAAGAATGTGGACATGTGCATCATAGTGTTGCCCTTCTAATGGTAACATCCACATTCACCATTTGGGTCATGCCAATCAGATTAGCATTCCCGACACACACACCTATTCCAATAAATCTACTCTTTTTTTACACCCAAAAAAGGGGAAACACTCAGCGGTGTTCGCCCCAATATATTAAAAAAGGAAAAAAATAACAAAAAGAAATATACAGAGCAAAACGCAACGGCCTTACAGTAAACGCCACAGCCACCTAAAAAACGAAACCACATTGGGGTCTAAGCCAAAACACAATCATCTACTAACCTCACACAATGAATAAGAACGTTGTCCTTGTAGAAGCGTTGCCACAAGAAAAGGGCTTCATTCCTCCCAAACTAAATCGCCCACAGCCTCGCAATGGGACGCAGGATGTCCCTTCTCTCCCTATTTCTGTTGTTCACCAACGATTCACAAAAGGTCGTCGAGTCATTCGTGCACACCCAATCCACATCCGCTTCCTGCCAAACCCCTCTGACCCTGGAGCATCCGAAGAATAGATGATCAATGGTCTACACCGCCGAATCGCATAATACACATCAATTTGAGATATTGACCAGTAGCCTTGCGAAACGATCCCTCGTCATTAGCCTTTGCCCGCGGAATAACCAAAGGAAAAAACCAAGGCGCTCGGGGAGCTTTAGTCCCCAAAAGAAACCACAATCACGTACCAGCATGTCCGACCGTGCAGGCGGGGGCCGAGATATTGCCCCGTAAGCTTTCCGCGTCGAGAAGGGGCCACCCCGCCAGGCCCAATGGTCACGACCATCATTAGGCCCACACGCGTCCCCGATGGCGTCCATAAGGGCAAGAAAGTCTTCAAGCCTCTGATCCGAGAAATTTGCAAGGAAAGGCGGAAGCCAACAACCATCCACCCAACAAGAAGCGATATTGGCATCCTTATCAGCCGCTAGCGCAAACAAACGAGGGAAACGCACACTGATTCCAATCGTCTTTCCAAAATCTAAAAGACTCACCATTCCCCACAACCGGCACAAACAACGACAGATTCCTTTCAAAATCCTCCAGCACCCCCCGCCAAAACGGAGTCTTAGCTCCGACCACACCATCCCTCGCATCCAACGCCCCGCTCGCCCCGTGAATCTCCCGCAAGATGCGGGTATAGAAGTCATCACCCGGGCCCCAAATCCCGTTCGCCCATTTGAGAAGGAATGCATCATTAACAAGCTTCAACCTCCGCACGCCCAAATCACATTCATGCTTGCATCTCGTGACCTCATCCCACCCTACCAAATGCAACCCTCCCCCCGCTTCTCCATTCCTTCCCCACAGAAATCTTCGCATATACTTTTCAAGACGGTTGCGAATCCCCACCGGCATCCGACGATTCGATAAGAAATAAATCGGGATCGAGAAGAGCACCGCCTTGATAAGAACAAGCCGTCCCCCCTCGATAGCATGGCTGAACGCCACCCAGCCAAGCGCTTCTCCACCCTCTCGACGACCACAAGCCAATCCCTGATCATGTCCCTCCCCACTACTAATGGCATACCAAGGTAGTTAACAAGCAACTCACCAGGAGGAGACCCCAAGACACGGTCGCAATCGATCGCCTCCGCCTCTGAAAGGCCAAAAGGAATCATCTTGGATTTGTTCCCATTCTTATGTAGACCCGACAACTCGCTAAATAGCTCAAGCGTCGCCGCCATTCCCGAGACTTCCGAAAGGCCTCCCTCAATAAAGAACATGGTGTCATCCGCGAACTGGAGCAAGGGCACGCCCATCCCGCCCTTGGAGTAACCCGTCGAGAGCGCGGAAACAATCACACGATCAGTCATGCGAGCCAACACATCCGCAGCCACAACAAAAAGAAGAGGAGCAATGGGCAACCCTAGCGCACACCCCTTCTAGGCTGGAAGAAGCCACCCTCCGGGTGACCATTGATCAAGATCGTGAAGGACACAGTGGTCACACAACGACGCATCCACGAGATCCATACCTCAGGAAAATCACGCCTCCTCAGAACCGACCACAAGAAGCTCCAGTCGAGGCAGTCGTAAGCTTTAGCGAAATCGACCTTCCATAGCACCCCCTGCTTTCCCACCTTCCTCTAATCGGCGATCAATTCCGACGCGAGCGTAATGCAATCCAAGATCCCCCTGCCCTGTATAAAGGTCGTTTGAACCGGAGAGATTATCGTATCAAGGACCCGAGCAAGCCGAAGCGCCAACACCTAAGCGACAATAAGATATATGTCGTTGGAAATCGATATGGGACGAAACTCCTCAATACGCTCTGCCGCGGAGGATTTTGGAAGCAGCACAATGATGGCCTTATTAACCCAATCAAAACCTGCATTCCCGTTGCAAAATTCCGTGATAACCTCCAGCACATCTTCTCCCACCACCTCCCAAAAATCCTGATAGAACGCTACCGGAAAACCATCAGGACCCGGGAAACCATCCTCGTTCAAGTCCAACACGGCCGCCCTGGCTTCTTCCATCGAAACCGCCCGCGTCAACTCCTCGCATGCCATCGGTGAAACGGACGCCACCCCGCATCCCGACCACCGCCACACCCTCGGGGAGCGCCTCGCAGAGAAGTCCTTGAAATGAGCTACGATGGCATGCCCCATCTCTCTATCTCCTACAACCCGAACATCATTGATCGAAATAGAGCGCAAAACATTAGATCGCCTCCTCCCGCTAGCAACACGGTGAAAGAAAGCCGTACTGGCATCCCCCTCCTTAATCCAGGTCATCCTCGATCTTTGCCGCCACTCAGTACTCCACTTCTTATCTTCAACCGCAACCCGTTTCTGCGCAAGAGAACGCTCCAGTAATTCCTCGGGCAGCAACTCCCTACCGTTCTCGATGATGTCGAGCTTGGCAATGATTTCCTCGTCCTCCACCCTGGCGGAAGCCCTCGCCACCCTCGAATCCTTCTTGAACAAAGATAGTTTCTTCCGCAGCGACGAGAGCTTCTGAGAAAACCTGGAGACCGCGGACCCCACAAACCGTGACTGAGACCAATGCGAAATCATCAAATCCTTAAAGTTCTCCTCCTGCAACCAACATTTCTCATATCTAAAGAAGCCCCTCGCCGTAGGTGCGTCACCAGAATCCCAAAGAATAGGCGAGTGATCCGACGAAGACCGAGGCCGAGAGGTCACCAAACAAAGAGGGAAGCTCTCAAGGAAATCCCCAGAAGCCAGGAAACGATCAATACGAGAGAGGGAGTTATTATTCCTCCACGTGTAAGCAATATCATCCGCCACCAGAACCTCTAACGCCAACGAATCCACCACCTCAGCAAAGTCAAGGGAGCCCGGGTCCTGTCCACCCCTAGACCGGGGTCTATCTGAAGAATGGAGCGTAACATTGAAATCTCCCCCAATGAGTCAAGGTATCCCCTCAAAAACCCGGCTCGCCTCTCGCAAATCTTCCCAAAGATCTTTTCTTTTAATGTGACAGCAAGGGCCGTATATACAAGAGAAAGCAAAGGGCATGGCAGTATCCACACGTATCAAATGCACAGATAGCATATGTCTCCCCCTTAGGACAGTGTTGAAGGTGAAGGTCGCCGATCTCCAAGCGATCAGATTACCACCCGTCATCCCGTCCGCATCTAATGCCCTGAACTCATCCAAACCACCCGCACTAAAAGATCGCCAAAGGACATCATCGATCCCACGCAGCTTCGTTTCTTGAATCAAAACAATATCACACCCCCACTCAGAGAATCTCGAACCCAGAGTCCTCCTCTTATCCGCCTCCCCCAGCCCCCTAACGTTCCAAGAGAGAACCCTCATAAAGACAAATGTGGGTGACCCCCAATGCGCACGAGCCCAGCCGCAGCCGCAACAGAATCTTTCAAGGTCGCACAAGATTGTTGATGTGAGATGACCGCCCGAGTTCTGTTCCTCCTCCGATATCTTTTCCCCGATCTCCTCTCAGAAAGGCTCCCCGCATCGCTAACATCATCCAAATCCGGGAGAGGCATTAGACGAGCTTGGAGAAGAGACGAGATCAGAAGAGACACCACCACCCAGGTGAAGAGGGCCCACGGAGGGCCTGCTATGCGACCAACCCTCGGGATCAAAGGAGCCCCACGAGAAGGCAGACCCCCCCCCCGCATCGTCGATCGCACGACTGGAAGCGGGATTCACAGTCGAAAAGGGAGGCATACCATCAAGACACGCCTTGAAGGCCATACACAAAGCAGCTGCAGAGATGAACACAGATTCGCGGATCGGGCACTCCCGCCCCCCGGATCCGAATAAAAGACGCCCGCTGACATCCAGCGCCGCTTGACCCGATAACGGACTCGCAAATTTAATCTGGATAGCACGACCCGAATGCCAGGACCGAAAGGCAAAGGGAGAAACATCCTCGGAAGCCACCTCAGCATGCAAACCGTCTCTTGCGGGAGAATTACACGACACCTGAGATTGGAACCCGAAGGGACGTGGGGGATCCATCAAGCGAGGCGACGCTTGGGAGTAACCCCCATGCAACGCCACCTGGCGGGCAGAAGACGAGGCGACGCCATCGAACCTCGGGACCTCCGGGCCGACGACACCGGCCCTCTGCAAAAGCGCCACCTCCGGCGGAGCAAGAGGCTCGATGAACGATAACTCCACCTGAAATTGTAAGGTTCACCATGATCGGCACTCTAATTATTATCAAATGCGGTAACAGATTTTGATTTGTCAATGAGATGATATTCCCATCTACCTTACTTCGATATTAATAGCCATAATAGCACACACATGATTCCATTGATTTTTATATCTCCATGCGAGCTATATTCAATAGGCTCATCCACCTTACCCAACAACTCATTCGGTCATACATGTGAATATCATACCTAATATGCAAGTCATTGCTTTAGAAATTACAAGATCCACTTTGAAATCATCTTGATCTTGATTGTGCAATCAGATTCTTCAATTTTTTGCACAATTCTAAAGTCCTAATAATCTCAAGAAAGAATGTGGCCATGTGCATCATAGTGTTGCCCTACTAATTGTAACATCCACATTCACCATTTGGGCCATGTCAATCAGATTAGCATCCCCACCACGCACTTATTCCAATAAATCTACTCTTTTCTGGAGAAAAAGGTTCTGAAAATTTCCAGATCATG
>JAZKJV010009053.1:0-208737 GCA_037367405.1 Ottelia alismoides | reverse complement strand
TGCAGGTCAACGAAAGGTCGTTTCAGGCGACAGAGGGACACCAACTTGCAGACGGCGGGGGGATAGAGGAAGGGGAAGGGGAGGAGATCCACATGTGGGAGGGGGCTAGAGGAAGGGGAGGGAAACATCATTTTGTAAATATAAAATATTTTGAAGGACAAACTTGCCCACAATTAACTTTCGTCGAAGTTAACGGAGATTCGAAACGTAACTTGACACAGAGTAACGTCATGTAATTCACGATTATGCAGGATTATGAATGTTATTGCGAAATTACTCAAGGTTATGGGTGTAAAAATCCCTTTAAAAAATTATTTCTACTTACTTTTAATATATTAACACTATAAGTATAATTTCATAGAAAATAAGATTGGGACTCATTTGTCTCTCCCGTTATTCCTAATTCTCTTTATAAATGAAATAAATTATGTTATTTCCTTTAAAATATTAAAAATTTTAAGTAAAATTATTTAAATAATCATAGTTAGAAAAATAATACGTACCTTATTGAAAAATTCAAATAACATTGAAATGGTAAGTTTATCAAATTAAAAAAAACATAATTGAAATTATTAACTCTACTTAAAGAATATCAATTGAAAAAGATTTTTTTTTCATTTTTCACTTGCACATGATTGATGTATATACTTGGCCCCCTTGACAAAATTCCTGTTTCTTCTCCTACCATCGCCTCCCGCATCTCGTTTGCACTTCCATTACAATCCCAAGATAAATATTCTAAAATCTTTTCTTTGAAGCTTGATTGCTTCAATTGAAGGTTCCACCATCTAGCTCTAGTGATCTTGAAAATCCTCCTTTTCTTTGCCAACCCTTTTATTTGCACGTCCATGACTAACAAGCGATGTTGGGTTGTCAAACTCTCTTCTAGGATTACTTTCCGGTCTTTGCAACACAACCAATCTCTTCTCCTCAACGTAAAGTAATCTATATGTAATGTAATCTAGTCAGACTACTCTTATAAGTTATTAAATGATCCTCCATCTTCTTGAAGAGATTGTTTGCTTTGAAAACATCATAAGCCATTACAAAATCTAGAACGACTTTTACTTCTTCACTTCTATCCCCGAAGTCATGTCCTCTATGAACACTAACATACCCTGAAACATCATTTCCCACATGTCCCATTAAAATCACCACCTAGGAAAATCATCTCTCTTTCTGGGATTTCTTGCATAATCTTATCCAAATCCTACCAAAAAGCTTGTTTAATACTTTCATCTAAACCAATTTATGATGCATAAACTGAGATGATATTCATAATTGTTGGACATGTGAGCCCACGGCGAGCCATTATGCAATAAATGTTATTTCGAATATCATTCCCTGATCTGAAATGAAGAATAAATAATTTGCATAATAGGTCCCTCTGTACAATTAGGGTTATGTACCATGGCTATCTTAATGATCATAAAGCTGTTGATTCAATTATTGAATCATAGAGGCTGGTGCTTGGATGAATATCTAAAGAGTTAGATTGAGGACTCATCAAGCACTGTCAAATGATTGTTAAGATGTGATCTCCAGCCTCAGTAGGAGATGGCAATCCTTTCTCACATAGGCTGATATCTGACCAACCTCTTGATGCAGGTCCTCTGCATAGGAATAGAGATTCGGAGGTGTCAGATTAGTTAGGTCAAAGAGTTGACTTAACGAGATCGAGATAATCAAAGTCCTATGTTGAATGCTGTCACAGCATAGGCACGCATCCTCTGACCGGAGACAGATGTATTGCTATATGTTTGAGTATGTACATTTGGCAGACCGATAGGTTGATGGCCTAACCAAGGTCTATAAACTGGCGCGCTGGTGTGCATGTAAGGGCATATGAGTAATACGATCTCTCAAAGGGATCATACAGGTTCACTAATGAACCGGAAGATATGAGCTCACTCATGAGATATTGGGAAGAATCAAATTCCGTGCACGGTCGTCTCGCTTTGGAAGCTTGACTGAATTTGTAGGTTTTGATATATACTTTTGGAAAGTATATGATCAAGACCTAGGTATGATATATGCTTTTGGAAAGTATATGATCGATACCAAATCCCAAAGATCAAATGAGAAACTTAGTGATCAAACCCTGAAGAAGACAGTGTAAAATTGATCTTGATCTTCGGGTTGACCATGGGTCTTCCAGTATGCAGGATGTACATGTATTGAGAATAACTGAGGGTGATGTGATCATAAATGATTGTATATCCATGACGCTTCCATTCTGAGGGAGTGATGAAACATGTCTAGATTTTAGTGACTCCTTTCAGTAAAGAAGCAATCCGATCTTAGTCCAAGTGTTGGACATTGATCTGAATGAGATTCAGGTTTAATAAGAAGATTGGATTTGCGGTCTTGATTTAAACAAGCATCTGTGGGAGGTTCGTAAGATCTGGATTTGAGATAAGATCTCAAAATCCAAGACACTGTACGTGGAACAATACAATCGCCCTGTCCTTATCTCCAAGTATCTGCGGAGAAAGCACATTATTCTTGAAGGGGTTCAAGAATAATTCATTTGATGAACTTCATATCCAAGCAGAAGAACTTGATGATTAAATGAGATTTAATTATCAAGCATAATATGAATGTGATTCATATTGTGAGAACTATTATCCAAGATAATTAAATGAGATTTAATTATCAAGGATTGGAGAATGTGGATATTATTATCCATAATATTTGTGTATTGTAAATGTGATTTATAATATACATATATTCAAGAAAGAGAAATTTATGTAAATAATATTTGTTAATTAATAATGTGGATTGGATTCACATTGATTAATTAATTGTAAATGTAATTTACAAATTAGTTTGGGATGTGAATATGATTCGCATATTTTTCAATGGCATGATTGAAGTATTCACAAATTAATTTGGAATTAATTTTGTGAATAATTTTGTGATAATTGTTATTACAAAATTAATTAATTAAATAATAAGATAAAATAAAAAGGAGGCAAAATAACCACTTATAATAAAGGTGGCGTCACCTATGAATTATTCATAGGTGACACACCCTTAAAAATAGGGTGGTTATTTGACTCCCTTTTTTATTATCACATTATCTCTTGATGAATTTATTTATGTTAAATTAAATTATGTTGATAATGTTGCAACATATATTTAATTTTTAATTATAAATAAATGTTGTTGGTTTTAACTAACAACAATCATAGCCATTGATCTTACATAGACCAAGCCTAACCGTTGGATCTATGAGTCCATGGATTGAGATCCAATGGATCCTAAACTAATATAAAAGGAGGGCTAGGGTAGACATCCAAGGTACATCATTAAGAGTTGTACAAGGTTACAACTTTCTCTCTCTCTCTCTCTCTCATATTCTCGCCCTCTCTCTTTCTCTCCTCCATAAGATGGACGTCATCTTGTGTTGAGAAAGGAGAGACTCTCGGCTTTCGCCTTCGACGACTCGTGGATCTCCATCTTCTTTGGAGTTGCTTACTATAAAGGAAGACGACGGATTTCGTTTGACGAAATCGGGGGATCCATCGCTTGGATCTTCATCGAGGATTGCAGGAAGGAACGTGACTCATCATCGCGCCCGCAAGTGCGTTCTTCGTGGATCGGACTTAAGACATGAGGATCTCTACTTTGGGATCTCGCGATCACAACCACGCTTCAAGAGGTATTCCTTATACTTGGTAGTTCGATGAAACGATCCGAGAAGTGTTCTCGTGATCATGTGGTTTCATCTTTAGATTTAAAATTTTAATTTCCGTTGCATCTAGCATCTAGTGCGACTAGTTGCTCCGATTGCATACGATGCGATCAACACGCTTCCGTGATGTGATTAAGGATTCTCAATATCCTTCAAGTGATATCTAGCCACTGGTTGAATAAGGTTTTGGATATGATCCATAGACCTTAGACGATTTGGTTCTTGAAAGAGTTGCGAAATTTTTACTGCATTTCAATTTTCGCACCTCTGTGTAATTGAATTTTTCGGCACTGTTTAAAATATTTAAACATGAAATTTTCAATTGGATTTTGTTCTCCATTAAACAAGGAAACCATAGGACTTGAGTTTACTAAATTTGGACTTCATTTGCTCAGGATATGGTCTTTTGAACATGCCTATATTCACTGTTGCGGGAACTGCGGATTTAAACGTGACTAATGAGATAATTACGGTTTTAGTCCGCCTCGAAATGCATGAATTATTATTTAGGTTCTTTAATAAATCAAATAAGAAATCTTTGGAAACTGAGTTTGCTATTTTTGGATTTAAATTGATCAAGATAAGTTAATTTTAGTGATTGGGGGTCACTGCTAGAAATTAACATTTTTGATCTTGAACCTTGTGATAAGTCATTCAATTAATATGATGAAAATTAATTGTTAATTTTCTGGAATAATTAGTGATAAATATTTGTGAAATATTTAAAGAGATGATTATTTCATTGAATTACATTTGCCTAAACCACAATGATGAGATAATAGATCTTGATCATTGGTTCATCAACAAACATTGATTTCATAAAAACCATAGTTTATCCTACAATAGTTGTAGGACAACATTTACATGAAAAACCCTCTTGCTTGAATAGAATTGGAGATTTGTTTAGCAAATCTCCTTATAATATAATCAAAATTGTTTTGATGTATATTATATGGTATAATTTCGGTTGAAAAACCGATGAGCATCTCAAAGTACATGATGATCTATCTGGTATTTTCTTTCCCGAGGCGGATGTGGTGCCTAGTCGGAGAGCATTGGGGTCGCGGGTTGCAACGTATGTGGTCCGTCCCACTCTCGTCGGTACTGGCCATGACAGCGGGTAGGGACTGTATAATGCCAGAGAAAGTCAATGTGTATTTTTCTAATTATTAAAATTCGAATAATACGCACTTTGAGAATATACCTACTATTCAAGTAAAAGACATGTTTATTGATTAATGATTGGATTAATGATTAATTTAATGTGATTATATTAATTATATCCAATAATCACTCTATTATGAATAGATGTGTATTTCCCTTGGAAGAATTAATTATGTGAATATGATTCACGATAATTAATTATACAATTTGAATATGAGGTGGAGGATCACATAAGTGACATCCATGGTCTGCGTCAAGGCAAAGAATTCCGTCGCCAGTTGTTATATATAGGAGACGCCTGTCCGAAGTGACAGATCCTATATATGATTTAATTGGATTGGGTTCTTTGCTTCTCGAAAGAGTAAGGCCATACACGTAGTGACCCCAATATCGGGTCCTCATATTATTGGGACGATATTGGATTGCGTATAGCGAGTATTAAGCCTGTTGACGGTTGGTTCAATTAATGACGGGTCAACATCATCTTAGGGGTGGTGGGTCCGAGTGTTAAAGACCGAATGGGGAAATGCAAGTTGGACTTGCAAGGCGGAATGTGTTCCCGCTTCTTTTTATCGGAGTCGCAGGTTCTCATATTATTGGGATGTGACAAAGATAGGAAATGAGATCCCTGATCTTGCTAGAGGTATAGTGGTAAGAATGTCTCTTACATTGAAAATGATTAAGGGAATGAACTTTCAGTGTTGACAAGGCAAGACAACTTTGATATAAAAAAAATTCCTAAATCAAAGTAAAATATGTATATATAATATATATACCCTTATGCAAATTTCTTATTTCAGATAATTCTTCATTAAACCCACTCAATGTTATACTCAATGATAACCAGTAAAATATCATGGATTGGACTCATGATCCAGATATTGTTCTTGCAATTGGACACATAATGTATGTGGTTGCAATGTGCAAGTTTCCTCAACATAATGAGGAATGACAATTAAATAAGACAATAAGACATCATCTTAGGGTTTGTATGTCTCTATAGTCTTGATCTTTCATCGAGTGTACTTTGGAAGTGACATGTCGATGGTGATCGTAATACTTTCTTCTGAGTATTTTTATTTGCAGTCTATTTCTGAATGTTAGTTGTGATTGCTGAATAAATTATTGCTGAGTAACCAGATCCGGATATGGGAGGATCCGACGGCACGGGGAAACGGGGTCGCGACACTCTTCCGTGACCATGCTTAAAATCATCAGATTTTTGCTAACCTTAGCTACACAACTTGACTACTCCATCTTCAAGATGTAAGTCAAGATTGCATTCCTCTAAGAATACCTCTCTGAGGATATTCACATGAAGTAGCTCAAAGGATTTCATGGTTGAGGAAAGCAAGGTGTGCAAGTTAAAGAAACTCCATCTATGGACTCAAATAAGCTTCTTGTAGTTGGAACATAAGATTTGATGAAATTATAAATGTTATGATTTCAGATAGAATCTTGATGAACCATGTGAAGCTTAGTGGGAGTGCCATTGTATTCATCGTACTAAATGTAGATGATATCCTAATCATTTGGAATGATATAAGGATGATAATAAGTGTTTTATAGACTGGCTATTCCATACCTTGAGATATGATCTCAAGAACACCTCTTAGATCTTAGTTCTGAAGTTGTTCAGAAGCAAGGAAAAGAGGGTGTTGGGACTGTCACATTTGTAGTGCACCTTGGACATGTTCCATTTTTTGGAAATTCCAAGAAAGGCTTCTTTCCCTTAAGATTTGGTACTGACCAATCTAAAGGGATAGCACCTCAAAGTGTTGAGGAAGTGAATGCTAGAACTGTTTGCACTTGTGCATCAGATACGAGAAGCTAAGTGTATGCTAGATGTGTACAAAAGGCATATATCTGCCATGCAGTGGGAGTAGTAAAGTGTTGCTAATCCTACTATGGAGAGAAAACACTTGATTGCAGTAATAACAATATCTTCAAAAGATGAAAAGATTTTTTGAGATAGTGATCTCAAAGTCATATCTTCAAAAGCTTAAGACTTTATAGATAGAGATCTAAAAGGTCTTAACTGTGGATATCTTGGGAGATAGTGATCCCCAGGAATAAGGGTATTCTGATAAGGATTATGCAAATACTGGTTATAATAATTGAGCAATAGTGTCAAGGACACTATAAGTGCTTTGACTAGATTGAGTATTGGTTGCATAAGATGCAACATTTGCATTGGATGCAAGCACTGTTACCTAGGGATATGCAAGTGCCGTAAAAGGACTTGGCATAGTCTTTTGGGAACAGAGTGACTGATCAGCTTACCTAGCTATTTCTAAATAGCCTATGATTGTCACATGAGTGTGGGTTTAAATGATTAGCCCATTAATGGCTCTTTGGGCTAGTGGGAGATTGTTGGACATGTGAGCCCACGACGAGCCATTATGTAATAAATGTTATTGCGAATATCATTCCCTGATCTGAAATGAAGAATAAATAATTTACATAATAGGTCCCTCTGTACAATTAGGGTTATGTACCATGGCTATCTTAATGATCATACAGCTGTTGATTCAATTATTGAATCATAGAGGATGGTGCTTGGATGAATATCTAAAGAGTTAGATTGAGGACTCATCAAGCACCGTCAAATGATTGTTAAGATGTGATCTCCAGCCTGAGTAGGAGATGGTAATCCTTTCTCACATAGGCTGATATCTGACCAACCTCTTGATGCAGGTCCTCTGCATAGGAATAGAGATTCGGAGGTGTCAGATTAGTTAGGTCAAAGAGTTGACTTAACGAGATCGAGATAACCAAAGTCCTATGTTGAATGCTGTCACAGCATAGGCACGCATCCTCTGACCGGAGAAAGATGTATTGCTATATGTCTGAGTATGTACATTTGGCAGACCGTTAGGTTGATGGCCTAACCAAGGTCTATAAACCGGTGCGCTGGTGTGCATGTAAGGGTATATGAGTAATACGATCTCTCAAAGGGATCATACAGGTTCACTACTGAACCGGAAGACATGAGCTCACTGATGAGATATTGGGAAGAATCAAATTCCGTGCATGGTCGTCTCGCTTTGGAAGTTGACTGAATTTGTAGGTTTGATATATACTTTTGGAAATTATATGATCAAGACCTAGGTATGATATATGCTTTTGAAAAGTATATGATCGATACCAAATCCCAATGACCAAATGAGAAACTTAGTGATCAAACCCTGAAGAAGATAGTGTAAAATTGATCTTGATCTTCGGGTTGACCATGGGTCTTCTAGTATGCAGAATGTACATGTATTGGGAATACCTGAGGGTGATGTGATTATAAATGATTGTATATCCATGACGCTTCCATTCCGAGGGAGTGATGAAACAGGTCTGGATTTTAGTGACTCCTTTCAGTAGAGAAGCAATCCGATCTTAGTCCAAGTGTTGGACATTGATCTGAATGAGATTCAGGTTTAATGAGAAGATTGGATTTGCGGTCTTGATTTAATCAAGCATCTGTGGGAGGTTCGTAAGATCTGGATTTGAGATAAGATCTCAATATCCAAGTCACTATACGTGGAACAATATAATCGCCCTGTCCTTATCTCCAAGTATCTGCGGAGAAAGCACATTATTCTTGAAGGGGTTCAAGAATAATTCATTTGATGAACTTCATATCCAAGCAAGAAGAACTTGATGATTAAATGAGATTTAATTATCAAGAATAATATGAATGTGATTCATATTATGAGAATTATTATCCACGATAATTAAATGAGATTTAATTATCAAGGATTGGAGAATGTGGATATTATTATCCATAATATTTGTGTATTGTAAATGTGATTTATAATATACATATATTCAAGAGAGAGAAATTTATGTAAATAACATTTGTTAATTAATAACGTGGATTGGATTCACATTGATTAATTAATTGAAAATGTAATTTACAAATTAGTTTGGGATGTGAATATGATTCACATATTTTTCAATGACATGATTGAAGTATTCACAAATTAATTTGGAATTAATTTTGTGAATAATTTTGTGATAATTATTATTACAAAATTAATTAAAGAAATATTAAGATAAAATAAAAAGGAGGCAAAACAACCACCTATAATAAAGTTGGCATCACCTATGAATTATTCATAGGTGACGCACCCTTAAAAATAGGGTGGTTATTTGACTCCTTTTTTTTATTATCACATTATCTCTTGATGAATTTATTTATGTTAAATTAAATTATGTTGATAATGTTGCAACATATATTTAATTTTAATTATAAATAAATATTGTTGGTTTTAACCAACAACAATCATAGCCATTGATCTTACATAGACCAAGCCTAGTCGTTGGATCTATGAGTCCATGGATTGAGATCCAATAGATCCTAAACTAATATAAAAGGAAGGCTAGGATAGCCATCCAAGGTACATCATTAAGAGTTGTACAAGGTTACAACTCTCTCTCTCTCATATTCTCGCCCGCTCTCTTTCTCTCCTCCATAAGATGGACGTTCATCTTGTGTTGAGAAAGGAGAGACTCTCGGCTTTCGCCTTCGACGACTCGTGCATCTCCATCTTCTTTGGAGTTGCTTACTCTAAAGGAAGACGACGGATTTCGTTTGACGAAATCGGGGGAGCCATCGCTTGGATCTTCATCGAGGATTACGGGAAGGAACGTGACTCATCATCGCGCCTGCAAGTGCGTTCTTCGTGGATCGGACTTAAGACATGAGGATCTCTACTTTGGGATCTCGCGATCACAACCACGCTTCAAGAGGTATTCCTTATACTTGGTAGTTCGATGAAACGATCGAGAAGTGTTCTCGTGATCATGTGATTTCATCTTTAGATTTAAAATTTTAATTTCCGTTGCATCTAGCATCTAGTACGACTAGTTGCTCCGATTGCATACGATGCGATCGACACGCTTCCGTGATGCGCTTAAGGATTCTCAATATCCTTCAATAATTTCTTCTTCGAGCATCAACTTTAGCAAAATAATCCGATCCTCGAATCTTTACACCTCAACCACACAATCCTTCAAATTCTTATGGACAACCACTCCAACACCAATTCCGCCCTTATGTTTCTGCGGTTTCAAATTCTTATGGACAACCACTCCAACACTAATTCTGCCCTTATGTTTACATGAATACCAAAGTTTAAAGCATGTATTCCCGATCTCCATTGCTTTCTCTCCAACCCATTTTGTCTCTTGGAGACATATTATCTGAGTATTCATTCTTTCTATCATATCTACAATCTTCATCGATTTTCCACTCAAAGTGTCAATATTCGAACTATGTATCCACAACCACTAAAAAAGCGCGATTGACGTGCACTGTCTGCCGTGCACCGGGCGAGCACAAGTGCTCGCTCAAAGCCTAGTGAGCACTTAGGCTGCACAAGTGCTCGCCAGCATGATCGCCCATTTGAATCTGGAGGCACGGTTAAGTTTTCGTAAATGGGTGAGCACTTTAATAACACATGTGCTCGCCCGATTGTGCTCGTCAAGTTGAAATTAAAGGCGTGGTGGAACGGGCACGTGCCATTTTCGGGACGAGCACCTAAAGAGCACGGGACGAGCACGTAAGTGTGCCCGCCCGCGCCCGTAAACAGAACGTCGGACGTCCCCATCCCCTCATTCTTGCGCGAGTTAGGTTCTGTCTCATCCCCTCCGGTGACGAGAGCTCCGCCGATAACGCATCGAGGGCTTCCCTTTTGACATTCAATCGCACATACACCACTCTTTATATATATATCTTATCATCCTTTGTCTTTGTTTTGCGTATTTCATTCGATTTCATAGTTGTTGTAGTAGATTTAGGGTTTTGATATTTTTATTTTTTTGTTCTTAAATTCAATCTCACTAGTTGTTAATCTTGTTGCTTATGCTTCTTATAGGTGTTTAATATGTAGTTTTTTTAGTTTTGAGTAAAATTTTGTCTAATATAGATGAAATATTATAGGCATGTTAAGTGCTTGATTAAATGACACAACAAGTAAAGTGCTTAAATAGTGATGTAGGTGAATGTTGGAATAGATGGGATGAGAGATACATTAGTTTAACACTAGGTTCATATATTAGGTTCATTGAAAAGTGTCATAAGACTAGTTTAATAACATTAGGAATGTTGATATATAGAAGTGCCATAACACTAGTTTCATAACATTAGATTCACTGAAAGAGGTGATGGGAGATACATATCCTTTGAGAATAAGAATTATTTTGTGAATGTAAAATTAGACATTTATTTAAGTTCAAATCATTGGTACGTGATATTTATAACTATAAACAAAAATTTTGCTTCTGTGATAATTTATTATCACATTAAATTCTAGTTAATATGATTAGGTATATCACATTAACTTATAGTTAGGTTGATGATAAGTCTAAACCACTATTTATTAATTATTAGAAAATCGCACAAAATCATTCACACACAGTGCGTCCCTCCACACCGGGTGGTGTGTGGCTCTGTACAACGGGAGACGTGTGCAACACATTGGAGGATTTGATCATCTCTAACCGTGTTATATTTTTTATTTTTTCACAGCACTATTGGACTCACTTTGGATGTTTATCCCAGACCAATGGTCGTGGATTTTGATGTTTGCAGGTTTAAAATTCGTTTTTTTGCAGGTACCCATCAACTATTAGTGACCCAAGCACTGTATTAGGTACTAAATTAGGATCACACTTATCCCTATCTCCATCGTTATCCAACCAAATTTACGTAATTTCCCAGCTAATATAAATGAGTAAATATTTTAAGATTATTTTATAGTCCCATTTGTAGCACGTACAAATTTATGACGTAAAGTGATCTTAAAGTATTACATTTATATTAGCTTTCCTTAGTTCGGAGATCCCGGACTAAGGGGGTCTGTAAGGATTCAAACTTATTAAAAGGTGATCGTTGTCACAAGCTCTTTATTTCTTACGAAAATTCGGTTCATAACCCCTTCCTCTTCGGTATACCAAATCAATCATAGTTTACTATCGAAATAATCACTAATATGATTATTTTGAAAGTTGATTGCGATTGATTTATAAGGTATACGGGAGAGGTGCAGGGTTATGCTACCGAATTTTTGTTAGAAATAAAGAAGCTTGTGACAACGATCATCTTTTAGTAAGTTTAAATCCTTATGGACGGGCTCAAGCGATAACATAATTAAGACACTTCTCTTCTCATCTTTTATCTCAAAAATGGGATACATTTAGGTATCCTCACATATTTTTCTGGATTTGATATTATAAATTGTTTAATTCAGGTTGATCAATATGACAAATAGAGAGTGGATGTAAAACCGTGTAGTAGATCGACGTATTGCATGTACCTTTCAAAGAAGTGTTCAGGAATTTATACAATTTGCTTACACACAAGGTTCCCGTGTCGTGGATTCATATGGAACTATCTTGTGTCTGTGTAAGAATGTCGTCTAATGAGGAAGAGATCAAAAGATGAAACTCAGTTACATCTTTATAAAATGGGTTTCATGGAAGGATATCAGATTTGGTGGAGGCATGATGAGGATTACAGGGACAGGATGAATGATGTGGAAGAAGATGACAATAGTAATCCTTTTTGCAGATATGGTTATGGCCGTTGCGGGCCCAGATTTTAATGCTACTTTTTTAGAAGATGAGGAATCCTATGGAGAGTCTGTAGAATTTTACGAGCTGTTGTAAAAAACGGAAGGGCCATTGTAGTAGGGTTGCAAGACATATTCAAAACTTTCTACGGTTTCGGATCTTCTATCGATGAAGATGGAGTATAATATAACCGATCGTAATTTTGATGCAATGCTTAGGATTATCAAGAAAATCTTACCGGAAGATGCAAAATTACCCGATAATTATTACAAAATGAAAAAGATGATGCGGAAGATGGGTTTAGCAGAAGTTAAAATAGACTCTTGCATAAATCACCATATTTTATATTACAGTAAACATCAGCATTTACAACGGTGTCCTGAATGTAACGAGCCAAGATATCAATAAGCTAGTAAGAGTGGGACAAAAATCTCGAGAAAGATTTTACGTTATTTTCCGTTGACTCCGAGATTGAAACGACTATATTATTGCAAAGAAACGACGAAGTACATGACATGGCACGCAGAAGATAAAGTCGATGAGTACATGGAGCATCCCTCCAAATCTGATTGTTGGAAAGTATTGATGTCAGCTTTTCCTACATTTAACGAAGAAAAGAGGAATTGTGTTATACGTTTATGTACAGACGTGTTTAGTCCTCATGGAAGAAATAAAGATTACACTTGTTGGCCAGTAATAACAAGACCATACAATCTACCCCCATGATTATGTAATAAGCGACAATTTATGTTTTTTTCGTTGTTGATACCAAGACCTACACATCCGAAAAAATATATCGACGTTTATTTATGTCCTCTTATAGATGAGTTGAAAATGTTATGGATCGATGGAGTTGATACATATGATGCTAATAAAAGTCAAACATTTAACATGAAAGTAGCTCTACTTTGGATGATGATGAACGTCAAATTCGCCTCGATAATAAATATATCTTAAGTCGTAGTATAGGAGGCGAATTTTGTTCAGCAAAAGCCACAGTCTTTGAATGCTGTGGAATATTTATACTTGGCAAGTGTACCAAGGTCGAACACAGGGACACAACTGCTTAATCATAGCTTTTGAATTTTGATTCATGAAGTTCAATGTCAACTAATCTCAATTTCAGGTCCATATGCAAATTATGATGCACTAAGCTATTTACAAGGTAATGCCATGATGCATGCATTTTTTTAGATATTTTTATGCAAGTTAGGAGATGCATGTGCGAATATGCAAGAGAAATTATACACAGATTAAATACTACAATTATACCCCTTAAAAATTATGAGCAGCATGAGAAAACTGAAACTAGTGTCAATTTAATCGCAACAATAAAGAGTGGTCATCAAATTCAAGCAAGGCAAGGAGGGCAGGGTCCATTTGCCACATAAAAATTCACTTTAATTAAACAGGAGCAAATAAGACAATTAAACATGCTAGAATGTAGAGGACAAAACAAGGATCAAAACGACACTAAATTATGCAATTTGGACCTACGATGCTCAAGTTATGCTAAAAACAGTGCAAGGGCATAAATGTAATAAAAATGCAAGAAAAATAAAGGATAATTATTACATTTAGGTCCCTAGAAGGACCTAAATGTAAATACCGAAAACCGCCTGGGCCTTTGAATAATTTTTCCAAGCGCGCAAGGGCCTTTTTGTAATTCTTCCAAACCTTGAGGGCTTTCCTGTAAAATAACCCAGGCGCGCACGTGAGGCACGCGCCTGGGGACCTTTATGCAATTTCCAAAATGTCCAGGGTCTGTCGTGTAAATTACCCAGGCCCTCACGCGCCATGCACGCGAGGGACTTAGGCTCGGAAGGACGTTGAGGCTCGGGAGACGTGGCATCACGAGGAGGCTCGGAGTTGGGCTCGGGTCACCCGAGCCTGTTGGTCTGGTTCGAGGCTTGGGCCTCCACGTGGTGTCATCGCGGCCGTCCGATCCAGATGATCGGACGACACCTGTAGCTTCTTCATCCGCCGCTGGTCACCGGAGAAGGCGGGGCTCCGGCGACCTGCCAATTGCTCCGTCGTGCCCCTCCTGTCGAGAAGGAGGTCCGGGGAGCTCGATGGAGTGCTGGCGGAGGTTCCTGAGCAAGTGCGGAGCTCCCTAGGTGTCTGGAGCTGCTCGGCGAAGCATGGTCGTCGGCGGAGGGGAGCTGGAAGAAGCTCCGAGATGAGGTCCGGCCATTGAAGGTTCCTGTTATTATTAGTATAGCCGAAGCACAGAGCAAAAGGTGCGTGAGTGGGTGAGGTGAGTGGAGACCGTGGAGGCGTCGAGAGGCGGTGGTCTGATGCTTCTTCTCCGGCGAAGCGGAGGAGAAGGGGTTTGGAGCGGAGGGGGTTCTGGAGAAGAAGAAGGGGGTCGGCGGAGGTGATGGTGGTTGGGAGAAGCTTTGGCGATGGTCAAACGAGGATGAAATTGGTTGAAGGTGGCGTAATTAATCGGAGAAAATAAGGAGAAATAAAGATGAAAATCTCCTCGCCGGAGCGAGGAGTTGGCGGGAGAAATGGCCTGGGAATGAGCTCATCGGAGCTCAGGGGGTCGTCGCCCAACCTGCACGGCCTTGGCAGGGAGCTCGGAGGTGGCCGGAGCCACCGCTACTCGGCGGCGGAGCGCTGAGGGTCAACACCGAATCAACCTCGTCGTCACCTCGACGTTCCGCCCCTCCGCTGTCACCGGAGGGGCGGAGGAGGCTAGAGGAAGATCCAAGAATGGTGGACCACGATCCTGGTGGCGGGGGAGGGGCTTAAATAGGAGGAGGTACCCGGCGGTTACGGTGGTGACGACGAGGGTTTCAACGGATGAAATGAAGAAGAGGAGTAATGGAGATGGCGTTTGATGGGGTTCGCGAGGGTGGCGGAAGATTGGGCTTTGAGAGGGAGGCGTTACGAGAGGGGTTGGGTGGCTGGGACGGTGGCTAAAAATGGAAGGGGCCGGGGGCGTTGCAAGGAGTAACGGCCGGGGCTGGAGGTTGACGATGGGTGGCAGCCGTTGGATCTCTTGCGATCCAACGGCTGGGATTGAGGCGCGGGCGGATGGCTGTGATCAGATCCAAAGATCTGATCACACGGTTGGCGTTGAGGCGGTGATGAGCGGTCCAGATGAGGAGATGGGTGAGATCCAACGGTAGTGGACAGAAGGGCGACGTGGCGCAAGGATGGGCGTGGGATAGGAAGCGGATCGAACGGTTATTGTAGGGGCGCTAAGGAGAGGTCGAGATTAGATCTGATGGCTTGATCTGACGGTCAAAGATAAAGTGGGTGATGGACGGTGCTGATGAGGGTGAGCTGAGATGATCCAGCGGCCCAGATGGGTGCCGGATGGCGCGAGGAGAAGCGGGCCACGTGGACGACCCAGAGGGCGCCACGTGGCCCAATCAGATTAATGCAAACAAAAAATACAAAGAAAAATATAAAAGAAATAGCTAGAGGCCGAATTTGGAAAAAGTCAAAACATGAAAGTTGTTCGTCTCGACGAGATCTACAACTTTCATGTTGGGTAAAAAGCCAAAAGAAGTCATCTGTACAAAAGCTATTTTTGGGGGTATTTTTAAGGGGATAAAAACACCGGTTTTGTGGTTTTGAGTTGTTTTTGTATTTTTTATCTTTTTAAGGGTCAGTGAATTATAGACAACTTATCTACCTACTTTTTAGGGGTTTTTGAGTTATAAAATAATTACAGAAAAATAAGGGCAATTAAATACACAATAATTAAGGGTTAATTATACACAATATTGTACAAGATAAAAATAGAGTTTTAAAGGATATTTTTATTGGCTTGTTTAAGCAGGGATTTTAATAAGTGTCTTTTAGCATGATGAATACGAGATTCATCAGATGATAAATGACTTCTCGGCATATGGAATGTTATCTGGATGGAGTACGCATGGACGTAAAAGTTGTCCATATTGTATGGAGAGTACTAAATCATTCTAGCTTCAACAAGATCAGAAACCATATTTTTTTGATTGTCATAGACGGTTTCTTCCAAACAATCATCCATATCGAAGACAGAAGCAGTCATTTAAAAAGAATACACTTGATCTTTCATATCCCCCACCATTCAAGACATGCGATACGATATTATCAAGCTTGAAAGAATTGGAGAAATCAACCTTAAAGAATGGAGATAAAACAAAAAATCTTCCTGGTTTTGGTGACAGTCATAATTGAATTAAGAAGAGTATATTTTGGGAATTATCATATTGGAGTAAGTTACTGATACGACACAACTTAGATGTTATGCATATAGAGAAAAATGTATTTGATAACATCTTCGATACTGTTATGAATGTAACCGGTCGATCAAAAGATAAAGTAAAGTCTCGTCGTGATTTACAAATCATATGCAATCGGCCAGAGTTGCATATAAAGGAACATGATAATGGAAGGGTTGAACTTCCTAAAGCGAAGTATACCTTAGACAGAAATCAAGTTAAGCTTTTCTGTTAATGGACAAGCATATTGAAGTTTCCAGACGGATATGTATCAAAATTTTCCAATTTGGTCGATTTAAAGAAGTTTTCATTTAAGGGAATGAAAAGTCATGACTGCCATGCTTTTATGGATATCGATAGCATTTAGATGACTGTTATCAAAAAACGTTGTCGATGTTCTTTCAGATGTTAGCAGATTTTTCCAAGTTCTATACTCATCACGCATACACCGCATGGAGATGGATTATCTTCATAAAAATATTCCTCTGATTATGTGTAACTTGGAGAAGATATTTCCACCGTCATTTTTTGATTCAATGGAGCATCTGATGATTCATATTCCATATGAAGCAAAAATATGAGGGCGATAAAATATCGTTGGATGTATCTATTTGAAAGATAATTATAAGTATTTTATACAATTTGCATTCTTTACTATTTCAACAAAATGTTAACCTATTTCCATGTAGGTTTATGTTCTTTCTTAAAAGAAAGGTCCGAAACAAAAGTAAAGTCGAAGGATCAATAAGTTCGCAATGTATATATGAGGAAGTCACAACATTCTAAGTTAGGTATCTTCCAGAAGATGTGAAGACTATCCACAACAGATTTAGGAGGAATGAGACAATTTACTCTGAGGAAGAACCTTGTATCAGTATCTTTTGTCCATCCACTCAGCTCATAGGAAAGGCAACGGAACGTTTCTTATCGAAACAGGAGAATGATGCTGCAGAGTTATACGTATTAGACAATTGGAGGAAATAACACCATATGCTCACTAAGAAAATTCTGATGTTCAAATTATATTACTTTATGTACATATTCAAATTGTATTTCAAATAATTATGATGTTCCTCTTACTAATTTTAGGGAATTTAGGAAGAAAATTATCGAGGAAAATCCCATGTATTCAGATGACGAAGTTCTGGGTGTCTATAGGAATCAATTTCCAGCTTGTTTTAAGGACCGCTCAAAACAGTTGGACGGTATTGATTTTTATTCTCATATTTTAAAATATTTTGGAGAAGGTCCTGTCTATAAGGTCCGATCTTACAACTCTTACTGCAGCAATGGTTATCGTTTCCATACCTTCAATTCCGGTAAATATTTAACAACTCAGAATCATGGAGTGATGGTTCGTGGATCTTGTTATGAGGAAGATCATATGAATTATTATAGGATTTTAAAGGTGATATTAGAAGTGGAATATAGTATACCAGACCCGAATAAAGTAATTCTCTTCTTGTGTGATTGGTATGAACCCAATGGAGGTGTAGTACTCGACAGAAGAAATAACAGTGTCGACGTGGTACCAAGAAAAATTTATATGTTTGAACCATTCGTCTTAGCTTCTCAAGCGGATCAAGTATGCTATCTCCCACAAGTATCAAAGAAGAGAAAGAGCGTTGAAACTTTAACTGTTGTGAAGATAAATTCTCGAGGTTATATTTCTAATGATTACACTCATCATGAAGATGATATAGATGAAACATTCACACTGACACATGAACGAATAGACTTAACAGAAACAATTCCAATCATTGAATCGATTCGATCGACTGATAATGAAGTTCTTAGTGTTGCCCTACAAAATGATACCGACTCAAGAAATGATGATTCAGAAAACTCAGAAAACGAAGAAATATCCTTTAATCCCACCGAAATAAATGATGAAGATTAGTTGTACTTCTAATACACAATTATAATTGAATTATCTAAAATCTTTAGTAATAACTATGTAATTAACTATTACATCATCATTACAGTCATGCAGGTTTTGGACGTGGCAGGGCTCATGGATCACATCGATCCAATCGACCATCATCCTCAGACACACCTTCGTCCAGTAGGCAGCCCACCCCGGATGTTGTTTTAGATTCACAGTCCGACGAGGTCTGGCGGGTCATAGCCTACTACGAGTCTCTTGGTTATCCTCCACCACCCTTTTATGTAGGTGGCTGGGGAGCCATCTACATCAGCCACTCCTACTGGATTCCCGATCCCGTCTCCATACCAGCACGGACATCGATGGGTTCTGATTCTCCTTCTTCTGGACGTCCGAGCACCTCCATGCCTTTACCTGCTGCATTTGGACAGACTTCGGCGTCCCACCCTTTGTTGGAGGTTACGACAGATGAGAGGTAAGATTTTATAAATGTAGTCATATAAAAATTTTCAAATATTTATAAATTGTATCATATTTACAAATTTTACTAAAAAGCAGGGATTTTTTGATTAGCAACAGGGTGGCAAAGGAGATAACCAATATAATCAAGACACACTTGACTTGCATGCAATTTAGATGGTGTCGCATCCCTGCTTTAGAACAGGAGAGAATGTTTGAAATGTTACTCGTAAGAAAAATTTCTAATAAGTGATATATAATTTTTGATCAAGTTTTTTGGATCTGATATTTTTTTTTGTAATTTTCATAGTAGGTTTCGCCTTGGTTCTGGTCTGGGGAAGGAGGCTTATCGTCGAGCCTTTATTCTTTTGGAGGAAAAGAGAATGAGCGATATATTTTTCAAGGCAAGGAGAGACTCGCATGCGAAGACGGGATGCGAGGAGATGGATTTTGAGGAGATGAAGAGGATCCCACCAACATGATGTATAGAGGATAGGTATTGTATTTCTTAAAGAATTTATAATAAACCATTTTAAAGTAATCCTAATCATAACATATTCCTTACAGATGGGCAGGTTTCTGTGATGCATTCGTTGCTGATGCGGAGTTTGGAAGAAGATCCATGGCAGGAAGGACAAACCGTCAAAAACAAAGGATTAAATCGACATTGGCTCTAAAAGCCACAATCAGATCAGAGCGGAGATGGTATTACAATATAAAATTTATTTTTTGAAATCTATTTTAATATAATGCAATGTTCTTATCACATCTTAAAATTATTTTTCAGGCAGCTAGGTTGGAAAGAGAACCCTCTTTTCAGGAGTGATGGTCGAGGTCCCACATGAGTGGGAAAGAATGAGAGTCGCAATGGTCCACTCCTGAAGCAGGAGAATTATTGGTAAGTCTATCAATTTATTTGCAATTGAATGATATATTATAACTTATTTTTATGTATTTCACTTTGTATTTTATGATCGTTATTTGGCATTAGCTGCAGAAAAATGGGGTGGTGATCCAACTGGAGAGCAACCACCATTTGATAAAACAATCTGGAAGCAGGTATAGATAAATATTATCTTACTAAACAATGAAAATCTTATAAGGTGTTGGAGGAGAGGGACGTTGTGGCGAACAAGAAGCAGACGTTTGGTGGTCTTCCTCCATACTATGTGGAGGAACATCGTCATTCCTATTCTGTATACTCTCAGCCGTCGTACATATAACCACATCCGTCACAATCATCAATTCCAATGGAGTCGCAGATGGCGATGATGATGGACCAAGTGACGAAGCTCCGAGAAGATTTCACGGCGTACATGTAAGTATTCTACTTAGAATGAGTAATAATTTTATATTTCTATATCTACAAAATGCAAGTAACATGTATATATCTTCCATATATAATATAGGTCACAAGGGTGTGCATCTCAACCTGAGGAGATTGAATCCGATGACGAAGAGGAGGAGGAGAACGACCCTGAAGAAGAGGCACACATGTATGCTAGGTTCAAAGAAAAGGAGAAGGAAAAAAGAAATCAAAGCAGGGTTTAATGTCTAAATTTTTTAGATCAAAGAAGAAGTAAATTGTTGTTAGTATTGACTTCTAGTGTTGTTAAACTTTTAGCACGTATTCCCTTTTATATGAACTTTGATAGTATAATTTGTTGTAATTTTACAAGACGTTGCTTCGAACATATATTTGTAGTATTTAGATGTTAAATTTGAATGTTTATTTCTAGGTTCATGTATATTGCGTGACTTTGACTTGTCAGTGCTAGTCATCTTAGTTGACGAACTGGTATACTATATATACGCTTAGCGAGCTCTAATAAGCACACATGCAGTGGTTTAGTGGCATGCTATACAGGTTTGACGGGGAGTCAAAACCCCGTCGAACCTGTATAAATATTTTCCTGGCGGTGCTCCGTGTTTGATCGCAATGTTTAATAGGGGCGAGCATTTTGGCGTGCACATTTGTGCACGCCAGCAAGTGGGCGAGCACATAACATCTCAATGTGCTCGTCCACCTGCCGGAGCGACTCTCGTATAAGCGAGCACAAGCTGAATGAACACATGCGCTCGCCCATCGCCTAGGGGTGCACATGACGTGCACTCGACGTGCACATTACGAGCCATCATGTGCACGCCAATCCCGTCATTTTTTGTAGTGAGCTTCCTTTGCGATCCTCTTTTAAACTAACTTATTTACTCGCATGCCTTTATCATGTGAGAACCCTTATAAGTTTTGAATCGGATCCTAGCGATAATGCAACAAAACTAGCTTATTTACTAGCATGTGTTCCTCATGCGAGAACCTTTGCGAATTTTGAACTACATTTGGGCAATGATGTAGTGGCCTTTGCCACCTTCTCATTGCATTCGGGTAATGCAACGTGTTGCTTGAAGGGAATGCCTCAATGAAATCTAAATGTTTGCTTAAATCCATGTTGAAAAGATCCATAATGTTTATTTTAAGAATACTATTTAGTAATTTGTCTCTCTTACATTGGCTATCGGTTACCTAACACACAACCCTCCTCAATTTACTCGAAATTGGGACCATCCATCGCTGAGTTAAAATTCAAATAGTGAAATTCAATAAATTTTACCTTTTTATCCCTGAAATTTACATAAAATCAACCTTGGCTCTAAAAATCATGAAAGAATTCTCCTTGATAAAGATTTTGTTGCTTTGCTCAGTGTCGAAAAAGAATTGCAAAATAATGAGTCCTATGCCTAAAATAAATCGCAAAATGGTTTTATAATAGATATTTTGTATTTATCCTAGATTTTACTTTGCGATTTTTATTTCCACGAAATCATTTTCAAAAATTCTCAAAAGTAACCTAAGTTCTTTAGCTATAATTTAGGATCTTAAAAATATTTTTGTCCCATTTTTTGCATTATATTTTAAAATTGAAAAAACATTAGAAAAAAACACTACATGTATTTATACTTTATTTTCAAAACATATCTTCCATTCATCATTCATTTTGCATTTTGCATAAAAATATAAAAAATTACATTTTCTTGGAAATCCGATTCACCTTCTTGTTCACTTTGAATTCTTAGCAATCTTTTCATCCATAGCTAATATATTCGAATCACTTGCATTTGTAATTACCATTGTAGTAATTTTCCACTCTAAGGTTAATTAATAACTAAACTTTTTGACTTACAAGATTTTTTGGCATCCACGTTAAGATTTTGGAGTCTATTTATGATGTTTGTAAACCTTGTATATAATTATAAAATAGTTTGTCCATTGTTCATTCTAAATAATTGATATCCTTGTTTTATATTATTAATGTGGGTTCACTTTACATTACTTGTACCTTCATAGGTAACATTGAGTTTGTTCTAGATCTCATGAACAATCTTGCATGCCTATATACGATTAAACTCTTTATATATAACAAGGCGTTCATTTCCTTGAAATTGTATGTAGCTTTTTGCCAACAATAGTGAGTACATTGTCTGCATTTCTCGACACATGTATATTTTGATTCGATTTTGAACCATAATTGTAACACCCTAACCCCAAATATAGTACCACATGGAAAACTCACAAAGTGTGGGTGTGGTATATAAGTGGTGGAGATTACTACTTGACAACCCGGCTTAAGCATTTTGGGGTGGTTAATCGGGTCCGTATGAGTCCGATCCCGAGAGGTTGTCAGGGTCAGTAATGCTCCGTTAACGGACCGGGGACCTAAGCCCGGGACGTTACAATAATACTTTGAAGTTCATAGATTTTAAGAATATCCGCGTCTGATTTGTAAACCTTGCATATATTTGTCTAAGTGATTATAATAAATAATGGCATTTTTAATACAAATATGCTAACACGAAATAACAAGCATCAATTGCATGGTTAATTATCGCGGGAATCCCTTAGAATGAAATCCACGATCTAAGTGTTCCCAACTTAAGGTTCTCGATCGACCTTGTCGATTAACTAATCCATTTTTCAAGTTATTTATCTGTGGATAACCAAATCAATTACAATATTGATTTGGTCAATAGCGAACGCTTGTTCACAACTTCAATCACAACACAACAACATAGAACAAAGTAAAGGATTATATAGCCTATATGTTATGTAATATATTTCTAAGAGTAAACCATAACAGCGATAGATAAACAATGATAGCGCTTGAACCTATGGTGATCAATACGATGAGAAGGGTCGATTGAGAAACGATTTTTTCAATAAATAGTAGAAAATTGAAGTATTTAGCAACAAAGCGAACATGACTCAGAGAGATTTAGAAAGCCCACTGAAAATATTTTTGTATCTATCAATGAATATAGTGTATACAATATACACTTGTCTTTGGTACATGATGAAGTGTGTATTTAGAGTATAGAAAGGTAAATAATATATAGATTAATTTGTGAACATTGGAGCTCAATAGAGCCATTGTAGTCGATTTAGGAATTAAATCAACGCCAAAAAATTTCTTAAAAAACAAGTGATCTACATTTACACACAAGTGAATAATAGGAACGACAAGTTATCGACCGGGTTGTTAATCGATTAGTCTAGTGGCTGTTATGATTTGAAAAGTAATATTGTAAAAGTGATCAATTAGATCTTGAATGTGACATATCAACCATGGGACAATAAGGTCAAGTGATCAATTAGACGAACTTAGGTGATATTCAGAAAATAACAACTAGTAAAAAGTGATCGACCAATCCATAACCAATGATGTTAAGTGACAATTCTAAAGAAAATGTAATCGACCGGTCTTTAACTTGTACTAAAAGTGACCGATTACTACTCCAGAAGTGATCGATCACATTTAAAAATGGTCGAACTGCCATCTCTCCACGATGGGTGTCTGGGCCAAAGCCTTAATGGGGTCCATCTTCATAACAAAAAAAAAACAATAGGGAATTACTTCCCGTGGGCCCTCACTATCACATCTTTCAATAATCCTTGCTAGCTCGCTGGGGGCGACACGACACATCTTGCTAGTAAAGAAGATGAACATCGAGTGCCAACAATCTCGACATGAATGGGGCTTGAAATTGGGAAATATTTATTATTGTTTTTGCTATATATTACTTTCATTGTTTGCTTTCCATGTCAAAAGAGGCAAGAAACAACTTTTTCCTGAGGTTTTTCCCACTATATAAAATTCACCTACTTCAATAAAAAAAAAGTTCTAAATTCATCCTAAAAGCCAAGGTTTCTTACTTGTGCATTAATAAACAAAAAGAAGCATTTATGGATTATAAAAGTAGCTTGGCAAGCACGTCTAATCCTAAACCTTATGTGCTTTAACTAAAATATATTAAAGTATCGGCTTAAATTCGGACTCAATTGACTTGTTATAGATACAAATGACAATCTTTAAAAATAAAAACAAAACCTATGTAACTTTGCACGTGAGGGCTGTTAGTATTCAAAGCTAAAAATCTCACACACTTAGCAAAACGACGATTCCAAATTAATGCATTAATTAATTTGTAAAGATGTTAAATAAAATAGAATAAAATAGGGAAAGGAAGGACAAGAAACCATAGCATATAAGAGCATGGCAACAACATGTCTTGTTTCCCATGGTACCAACTTGTTCCATTTGGAATCCTATGTGTGATTAAGACGAAAATGCACACTTTTTTTTTGCAAAAGAAGTCCTCATATTTTCGTGGTTTCGATGTCATTATAGCTTTATATTAGGAGTAAAATGCAAAAATAACCTAAAGTTTGGAGAACATATCAAACATATTAAGATATATAATTTTATTTTGGGACCTTATCATTCACTACGAGAAAGTTAATCCATGGCAATGAGAAAATTGAATATTTATTGTCATATCTTTCGATGGTAAATATATAACAATGAGTATCATACATGACAAAGATAATTTGTTCCTGTAATTAGCAATGAATGCCATATTCATTGCTAAAGATTCATATATACGACGATGATATCTTCATTGACGTATGCATTACAATTTGTATCAATCGTTGCTAAATTTAGCAAAGAGTAAAAGAAAAAGTCCAACATATAATCATTGTTATACGGTTCATTTATAGGAATATAGCAACGATTACAATAATCATTTCAAATTTAAAGAATCAATAAGTAAATATTATTCATTGTTATATATTTAACTATGAAATATATGATAATAAATGTTACTTTATTTATTGCCTTAGGTCAATTTTATTTTGGTGATTGTTATTATTATTATCTTAACATTTATGTCATTCCTTCGAGGAAATGATGATGATGATGATGAATATAAATAAATGACATACTATCAATCGAACACTGTCTATGAAAATCTTGAATTACGTAGATTGTATATACAGTTAAGACATGTGTCATCATTTTCAAAAAAAAAATATAATGCCTATGGAAAATTATTACAATATTGGAATTCATTTTTTAGTAGGACCTTTGTGTGTGTGTGTGTATATATATATATATGTTTATGCAAAATTTAATAGCTTTTAATTTACTTTTAATTAATTGTGCAGCGCCACTGTAGAATAAATCTCTTGTGAATATGGAATGTCTAGCTTTGGAAAAGAATTTCTTTTGTCACAAGCTGGAGAAACATTGTGGAAACAAAAAAAATCCTTTTTAGAATAAGTTGAATATAAATTGAATAAGAACAAAGAAAGCAAAATAGAACTAATTATTAAAAAGATGTAGCAATAATTTGTCATCAGATTCTCTAATTATGAAATCAAAGTAAAATTTGACTTGTGAGGATTTAATCGTTCGGCAAAATCTATTGCCAAATGTATGGCAACCAAAGAATTATAGTAACAATGTGTTCGTTGCCACTGCTCTAAAAAACTGTACTAACCGTTCTCCCACTATAAGTAGGGTCGCCTACGTGGATTCTTACTCAAATGTATGTTGAAAGATTCGACATTTTTTTACGCTGGATGTCAACTACCAAACGCAACCCTTGCAAGAGTGGAATTTGAATAATGATCTTTTATGTGGTAGACACACTGAACTACCACTAGACCATTAAGTGGGTACTTGTTGCCGGTGCTCTAGCAACGGAAAAATGGTTGTATGTAATGCCTAATAAAATTATAGTCAAAATACCTCTTACTACGTGGTATCAAGATATGTAATTTTTTTTTTGAAAAAAGACATTAGTAGCTAAAATTTTTCTGTGCTAAAATCACTAATTACTAGCTAAAATTCGTGGTATTTTTTTTGTTGCCACAATTAATAATTAGTACTATAGCAATTAACTTGTTGCAGTGTATAAATACTTTTGCTCATACCTTTTGACAGAAGAAAAGGATGGAATCCTTCCGCATTAAAAAACAGTTAGAAGCATGTGACACTTGGCATTGCTTGCCAATCTAAAGCACGATCATTTATGAGCATTAAATGCATGGCATTATCTATGACCGGTAAATTTATTGAGGAATCAAGTTGCTCCGCGTAATGTCAGAAAGAAAATAAGTAGTATAAGCTTGAGCTCGATGAGCTCAACTCGAGTTTGGCTCGTTGAGGGCTTACGAATCGGACTTGAAACCTTAGCGAGCTCGAGCTCGAGTTGGGTTTATGGCTCGTTAGCTTATCAAGTCGAGTTCGAGTTGGACGTTGTTCAATTCAGAAACCCGACTCGATAACTCGTTTCCCCTCTTAATAAAAAGTTGAAAACATATATACCGAAACTTCCTAATTGAGTTTGATATAAAATAGAGGTTAACATTTTACTTGCCCAAAACGCTGCAGAAAAAAGTATAAAAAATCAAAGTTATAAATAGCATTTGCATATTTAATGTATAAAATGGAACAATGACTCGTTAAGAGGTTCAAGAGCTTGCTCATTTTGAGGCTCGTGAGCCAGCTCAGAAACTCATGACTCAATAAGAGGCTCGTGAGCCAACTAAGCTCATGAGTCAGCTCGAACTCGATGAGTTCGAGATCGAGTTGGTAATCCAGGGCTCGAACCTTATCGAGCCCGAGTTCGAGCCTTAGGTTTCTTATCGAGTTCGAGTCCGAATTGAGGTCAACTCGACTCGTTGAACTCGATAGACACCCCTAGTAGTATATCTCGTCATCTTTCTTGCCCTCGTCCTGTACATCAATACGTTGAGATGTTGATCAGAACATTATTTCGGGATTGTTCATAGATTTTTCAAGCTTTCTGCTTCCTTCAAGGTAGTGCTGCAATCGAAGAGAAGCATCTAAAAATTCCATATAACCCACCTGCTATCAGACGACCATAACTGCTAAGAATCTTAGATTTCCTCCCCCCATATAGTCTCTCTCACGCGTATATCTCCAAATCTCCCCACAACATATGCAGACATTTCAACGAGATCGAGACAACTTAGACACAACTCTACATGGATTCTTCTACAAAAAGGTGAGATTATTAATTAATCGATCACTAGGGTTCACAGGCCTAAATAAAGAAGAAGAACACAGCCCATGCAGCAGCAGTAGCAGCATCCACTAGTATAACAACAAGGTGTGGCTTTTATGATCACTACGTACACACAACACAACGCAAACCCCTTAAACAAATCCACACGTACTGTACTCCCACAGCAGTACAGCTTGCACGTTAACCAGAGATGTGGATATAGACAGAGAGATCGAAACATGCAGCAGTGTGTTCATGTTATGTATGAGCAGAAGAAAATATGACGACAAGCCTCCTCCTCTCTCTATCTTCATTAAACAATCCTTCCCTCTGGTCCACTTTCTCTCTCTACATCTCCCTGGTCCTCACGGGGACCTTCATGGAAAGAGAGGGGTATTGAATGGCCCTGCACAGCTGCCTGCCCTTGTTCTCCATTCACCTCCTATGCCCTATATATCTCAGTAGCTGTTTGTTCTTCCACCCAGTTGTGTTCAGATTAACGGGAAAGATGGAGAAACAAGAAAGATGTAAAAGATCATGCAGGGAGTGTGGTGAAATAGTGGCGTCTCGAAGTTTGGGGTTTGGAAGAAAGCCAAGAACAGTAGATTTTAAAATAGGGAGGTGAAAGTTGTCGTGGTAACAACTACTGTTCCGATAGCTTTGATGGATACTGCACTGCGCTGCAGCCTTCAGTCGAACGAGTCAAAGGTAATTACTGTTCATATCTACCTGGATTTGACCCCTTCTAACTAACTACTTTGGATTAACTGGATGTGAGATTAGGTTATTATCAAAGGAATAAAGTTATAGCTTTGAAACTTATCCACGGAAATCAACGAGTGGTCGGGAGGGAAAACAATATGCCTTCACTTTAAAAGACTCGGGTTCGAATCTCAGTGAGATACTCCGAATCTCCGAATTCCGAAATTACAGAGCCTACTATTAAAAAAAACTTATCCACACATTCTACGTGGGGTAAAGAAAAATAAAGTGAACCGTGTAGCTAACAGATTGTGTATAGTGTACGCCCTATAATATATATATATATATAGAGAGAGAGAGAGGATAGGGAGTATGCACCCAGGTGCATGTAATTCTACATGCACCCAGGCCTATAACTCCTAAATTTTTTTACTTTTTCGAAAAATACCATCATGTATATTCATCTATATATTCCTCCTATAAGTCATTCCAATTTCGTCAGAAACAGAGACCCCTACATCCTCCATCCAGAACATGTCAATTACAACAATTCTTAGACCGTTAAAATAATGTGATCTAGATGGAGGATGTAGGGATCTCTGTTTCTGACGAAATTGAAATGACATATAGGAGGAATATATAGATGAATATACATGGCGGTATTTTTCGGAAAAGTAAAAAAATTTGGGAGTTATAGGCTCGGGTGCATGTAGAATTACATGCACCTGGGTGCATACTCCCTATCCTCATATATATATATATATATATATATATATATATATATATATATAGGAAAAACTTGAATTGAGGTGCCACCTTTCCATGAGTATGGTGCGGCACACCTTATCAACCGTTCGATATTGATCAACGACCCTCGTCAAAACCACTTACCCATATCAAAACCATTCTCGAAACCGGCCACAATATGTCATTTTTAGAAATGAATATTTATATTCCTTCTAATCCCGGATTTCATGGCAATATGCCATTTTTAGTCACAATTAGTTCAACTTTTGTTCTCAAAATAAAGCGGCAACATATGGTAATAAAAAAGCATTAGTGGAATTGGTGGTCTCGTAGAGATTTTAGGTCCATCCTCGTAAGATCAGGTGCGTAGACAATGTGAAATCCTAGACTTCTTGCTATCAGTAATGATGAATCTTGAATTGAGATGTTATGTCCATGACGATCTGAGCGGAACGGGCAAAGGAATGACATCGAGGCCGCAGGTAAGTCGCGGATGAGGGGGTTTGGATTTTAGAGATCTCGTGATGGATTTGTTGTGCACGTTTGGAGTAATGTTTGGGGTTTTTTTGTGGAATTTTCGTTTTGTATGGGTTTATGTACAGATCGGGGTCGGATTTGCTAAAAATTGGATCTTTCGATTGGTTTTTTTGCCTATGACCATTTTGTAATTCTTGTTTTCTGGATTCATGAGGTTTTGCCGGAGAATTGGATTCGTTTCCCAATGTTTCTATGTATATTTGAATTCTCACCTCGTAGGTTTTGCTAAAAGCTACAACTTAGTTAATTGTTAATAGTTAATTGTTATATTTGAATTGGAAATCTTTATTTTTTCCATTACAATCTTTATATATTTTGATACCTTTTAATGTCACGTTTTAATTGATGAGGAGGATTTCTCGGTTCCTTTATGTATTGCATTTAAAAAATATGTTATTTTTAATTTCGTTTATGCTACTTTAATTCTTTCATTTCTGTTATACTTGTTCCTGATATATACATTTTTTGGACCAATCTGAATATCTATGTTACATTTTTTCACAAAGTTTTATTTTTATGTGCTATCCATGTTAAATAAATAGTACATATTTCACTTTCATATACCTTATTTTACATTCTGTTTATAAAGTTTTACGTTCATTCAAACGCATGACCAACACTCGCTCAAAATGAAGACTCGCGGTACATAGCTACATCATTTCATTAACATATTTTACAATTGTAAAGTATGTTTTACATTTAACTCAGTTATTAAACAATTATCTGATATTTTCTTACAGTTATTTCCATGCGTCTAATTGAATATTACTGATTCACTTTATTTTTTGCAGATCAACATATAAATTTTACAATGTGAGCGGATTTTACAAAATATGCACAAACTTTACAATGGCTGGCGAATTTTGATGGACTCACGACGTTGGGAAACATATTGGATGGACATATAAAATAATTTATACATTAATAATAAGCAATCTATTTTACGAACATCACATGAATTTTACAAAACAGAAACAGATTTTACAAAAAAGTATCACAGTTTACAAACATTGCTCTAACAGAATGTTCTCAAATAAGACTACAAAAAGTTTCAAAATAAATAATGCGGTTTAGAAAAAAGATTATGAAATTTACAAAAAATGTAAATATAAAAGCACATAATAAAAGAACCTTATATTTTAGGAAACACATCTACACAAAAAATACAAATCTTCGTCAGATTTGGACTTTTTGCTGATACTAGTGGTTACGCGTTTGTAATTTATAACTCAGAATTGTAAATTATCTTAAGCATTTGTAAATTGTTAACGGTTATTTCAAAATGTGGACATTTATTTCATTCGATATTTCTGAAAAATTCTGTACGTCACTCGATATATACCTAAATATAGAATGATCAATGACGTGTAATTTACCAAATTAGCAATAATTTAATCCAGCGCCATAATAGGAATGTTAGTTGGCACGAAAACCACCTAGTGGTTTCAATCTCATTCGCACACGCATCATTCGACGGCTTGAGATGGCACCTTTCCATAGTCAAGGAAAGGTGCCACCTCAATTCAAGTGCACCCTATATATATATATATATAGGGACCCTTTCAAATGAGGTGGGGTCTCATAGAGATTATAGTGAGCCAACCATAATTACGGTTGGATTAAGAACGGATGGATGAGATCAAAACCACTATCATTATATGGAATGGTTTTGATAAAAAACTATTTCTATATTTAGAGGATACAAACCTGCGATTTTCAGGGGAGAGTAGAGGAAAACACGGGTCTACAAATTAGGCATAACTAATTTATTAAAAAGAGATTTATGGCCGACTATTATATATATTAAATACCAAATAGTTCAAAAAATGTTACTTTTTAAGGATACTTTATTGAATAAGGTTTGAACGAATTGCTATTGTAAGTTACTTTTTTAAAATAGAGCAAATAAATTTACAAAAATTTGTTCATATTTTGTTGGCTTTATTAGCAACAAATGTACTATATTTATGCCATTATGATTAGTTAAATAGTTTAGGAGGAAATAAAATGGTATCCAAAGGTTAATGAGGTTTCATTATGAACAATTTCAATTATTGAACACTGTAAATATGTTATGGTTTACAAAAAAACAAATGTATTTTAAAAAAAATCAACAACAATTGATTAACAGTTTTTACAATTAATTTTTACGTATAAATTTGAATAGATTTTAACAAATTTGAAATTTGAAAGCTTAATTATACAAACAATTGATTGGAATTCGAAATAGCATATATTACTGAATTTAAATTTTAAGCAAATTTAATATAAACACATGATCTCAACATTGTATACTCCGATGTTTGAAAATAATATTAACATTAAAAGATTTGTAATTTAATAATTATATAAAATTGAAATTTAGTTAATTTTTTCGTAAATTTGATTTGATTTATACAAATATTTACATAAGTTTTGAAATAAAAGGATACTATATTACAAAATTCATTGGATTAAAAAATATATTTCCAATTGGATGGTTCCGACTTTGCAATTAAAAATTAACATTGAGTTATAAATGGAAAAAATTAATTGAGTAATCATGAGGAGGTATTAACGGGTGCTTGTGATAATAATAAAAGAAGGAAAGTATTAATTAACTTCCGTAAAGGGGAGCTCACGGTCAGCTTCCAAATACAACGAAATAGTCGGAATTATGGTTAATAGGTTAAGAATTTCCATAAAAAGGGAGAGAGGGCGGTTTTGATGGTGGTTTTCTATTGCAAACCCGGTTTTAATCATGTCCATCGATCCAAATCCAACGGTTGTATATTGCGGCTCATCATAATCACAATGAGACCCCGTCTCATTTGAAGTTTCTCCTATATAGGGACCTATATATATATATATATATATATAGAGAGAGAGAGAGAGAGAGAGAGAGAGAGAGAGAGAGAGGAGGGGGGGCTTATCCAATGAGCCATGTGCCCATTTGAGTTTTGATGAGCACCAAATGTAGGCTCTCCATGTGTACTTCTATTTTAAAGGTTACCTATTTTGAAGGAGCACGGTTTTGGAAGGATATTAATACGTTTAAGTCTCTTATATTTCCAATTATACCGATTCCTTAAAAAAAGGAAGACGGTTTTGGAAAGATACATTCAAATAATTAATTTCGTACCGAAGAAATAATCATTGTACATTTGATCGGTAATGTACATAATGTACTCAAGTAATTATCTGTTGCGAGATCAGTAATACTGAAACAATTGTTAGTATTTTACATCTATAATATTACAATGTACAAAGATTAGTAATTCATTCATGTTACTCAAGTAATACATATTCAGTTCTCAAGTAATTATTGTTGTGAGATCAGTAATTAAGTATGTAAATTACTAATGTCCATACAATAAGTATTGATTACAAATGCCCATTTTACTGAAGTCATTTTGAATGTTACTAATGTTATCGTTACTTAATACTTTGAATCTTACTGAAGCACCTCTTATTTACTTATATAACTTTTTTAATTACTTATAATGCATCGAGTGTTACTGATAGCAATACATAAGTTACTGGTCTCATGATTTTTTATACTTATTCCAACTTACTTATTCCATTATCTTTTTTTACCTACAATTTATTACATGTTACTGATGCTTCTATATATTGTGCTTGTTGTATTCTTTGTTTTGAATTACTATCGAATCAAAACCTTCTTTACTTATGTAGCCTATTTAATTACTTGTAATACGTCAAGTGTTACTGAAAGCCACACATAAATTACTTAATTATTGTTATATGGTGAACAATCAAATTTCAACTGTTGTCTTCTAGTTCATTTAGATGATGTTGTTTTGCTCTCGCTCCTCGGCATAACGACAGCTTCTTCAAGACACCAAATTGTTGCATTGTTATGCAAGAAATAACAAGTTAATTGACCATTTAAAAAATTAAAATATCAAGAAATTGGAAAAGAATACACATTAATTACATATTTTCAATAATGTTTCAGGAGGATACTTGCTTAAGTACTATTTTATATCCGTGAATAGTAAGAATTGTATAAAGAAAAGTAACTCAGCAATACACTCGCATCAGTAAGAATCATTCAATGACAAGTAACTTATAATGAATTGTTAGTAATATTTGTTATATGACAAGTAACTTGTAATGAATTGCATTTATAAACTTACTGATTATTATAATATAGTTACTGACAACCAGTGATAAAGTTACAATGTTATCAAAGTATTTGTTATTATTATAAAGTTACTTCTACATGCTAAAAAGTTACTGATGGATAGTGTAAATATTACTTGTTATATATGTAAGTTATTAAATACTAGTACAAGTTTACAATGTTATCAAAGCGTATATTAAGGGTTATTGGTCATTGTCCAATTTTTACTAGTACAAGTTATATGGAATTCCTTACTAACGTATATATAAAACTTACTGATACATGTAATAAAGTTACTGAAAGCCGATAATAAAGTTACAAATTTATTTATCTTTCAGTCGTTCTTACTTCTAATTTTTACCATATGAATCTATATTACGTACAATTAACATCAAAAGTATTTTGTTATATTTTTCTAAATAAATTACACCATAAAAAGTTATTAAATGATATAGGATTCATAAGAATAATAATTGATACCTGATCTTTCGAAGTTATTGATCTCATAAATCATATCAAAATGACTTTCTTCAATATTGAATTCATGGATATTACTTTCACGTGCAGTAGCTTCAAGGAAATCGTTTTCCGTGATTTCTTCTGAAATAGCCGATCAAAATCCCCCCTCGAATTATCCATTCACGAAACCTAATGAAAATATGTTAGCAACGAAATAAAAAATTAAACATAAATATTAAACATTCTCAATATCTTTTATTCGAAAGCTGCTATCGCCAAAAGAATCAACAACAAATTTTTTTCCATGAGATCGATCGATCGCAACGCTCCAGAATTATGAAAGATCGTTCAAATGACATTGCCACACATTATGTTACCAAAATGATACTATTACTATTTGTGGAAATCATTAATTTATAAAATTAATCGATGCTAAAAACGTGGGATTGAAAGTTAAGATTGGACGGATGAAAAGATGGGCTCATGGAATCGCAAATGGGCCCTGTGCGCATTGGATAAGTATCCAATATATATATATATATATATATATATATATATATATATATATATATATATATATATATAGGATTTTTATCCAGAGGGCACTGTGCCCATTTGGATAAAATGAGCCCGTATTATCCACCGTTAGATTAAATCTCTTAATCCCATGATTTTAGGAACGGCAATGGTAGTGACAATGCTTTTAATTTTGAATATTAATGAATTTTCCAAAATAGCAGTAGACTTTTTTGGTATCGTCTGATATTGTATTGAGAAAAAATCCATTTTGTCACATTTTGAGAGGGGATCGAGCGATCGTTCTCACGAATCATTGTGTTTTATTATCGATTGGAGACGATTTTCGCTCGCCAAAGGTATTGTATTTCAATTGTTGATTTTATATTTTCATTGATCCTGCGTTTTAATTGTTGTTTTTTCTTTGATAATATTTTTTCATTAGGTTTCGTTCATGGTTAATTCGCGAATGGATTGTGATCGGCATATTTCAAAAGCAATTACGAATAATACATATTTTTGATCGTAAGCAATATTTATTCGAGAAGTATGATTGAAATATGAGAAATGGTATTCACAATATCATTTTTATTCATTTTGATACACGATTTGTAGTCCTAGTTGATTTTGTATCGAAGGTATTTTGATTTCATATAATAAAAAGTTACAGTAAATACAATTGTTATTTTTTATGCGTTAATTTGAAAATATATTGAGTTACTGATATATTTAAGTAATTTACTAATGAGATATTTTATGTTACTAATGTTAACACAATTGTTACTTGTCGTATAACAAACGTTACTAACAATTCATTACATGTTACTTGTCATTGAATGATTCTTACTGAAGCGAGTATATTGCTGAGTTACTAACAATTCATTACAAGTTACTTATCATATAACAAATCTTACTAACAATTCATTACAAGTTACTTAGCATTGAATGATTCTTACTGAAGCGAGTATATTGCTGAGTTACTAACAATTCATTACAAGTTACTTGTCATATAACAAACGTTACTAACAATTCATTATAAGTTACTTGTCATTGAATGATTCTTACTGAAGCGAGTATATTGTTGAGTTTCTAACAATTCATTACAAGTTACTTGTCATATAACAAACTTTACTAACAATTCATTACATGTTACTTGTCATTGAATGATTCTTACTGAAGCGAGTATATTGTTGAGTTTCTAACAATTCATTACAAGTTACTTGTCATATAACAAACTTTACTAACAATTCATTACATGTTACTTGTCATTGAATGATTCTTACTGAAATGAGTATATTGCTGAGTTGCTTTTCTTTATACAATTATTACTATTCACGGATATAAATTAACTTATTGTTTCTTGCAGAATAATGCAACAATTTGGTGTCTTGAAGAAGCTGCTGTTATTCGGAGGAGCGAGAGCAAAAAAACATCATCTAAATGGACTACAAGACAGTTGAAATTTAGATGTTCACCATATAACTATAATTAAGTAATTTATGTGCGACTTTCAGTAACAATTGACGTATTACAAGTAATTAAATAGGCTACATAAGTAAAGAAGGTGTGATTCGATAGTAATTCAAAATAAAGAATAAAACAAGTAAGATATATAGAAGCATCAGTAACATGTAATAAATTGTAGGTAAAAGAAGGTAATGGAATAAATAAGTTGGAATAAGTATAAAAAATAATGTGACAGTAACTTATGTATTGCCATCAGTAACACTCGATACATTATAAGTAATTAAAAATGTTATATAAGTAAATAAAAAGTGCTTCAGTAAGACTCAAAGTATTAGGTAACTATAACATTAGTAACAATCAAAATGACTTCAGTAAAATGGACATTTGTAATCAGTACTTATTGTATGGACATTAGTAATTCGCATACTTAATTACTGATCTCACAACAATAGTTACTTGAGTTCTGAATATGTATTACTTGAGTAACATGAATGAATTACTGATCTCTGTACAATGTAATATTACATATGTAAAATACTGACAAGTGTTTCAGTATTACTGATCTCGCAACACATACTGATCAAATGTACAATGATTATTTCTTCGATACGAAATTGATGATTTAAATGTATCTTTCCAAAACCGTCTTCCTTTTTTTAAGGACTCGATACAATTGGAAATATAAGATGCTCAAAAAAAGGAATTAAATTGCGAGTAATGTGCGTTGGGTGGTTATGGCAACTCATTGTTAGCGCTAATTTTAGAAATTAATCAATTTTACTCAGAACTGCTTGATCATCATCACACGGATGATAACGCGTGCTTAAAAATCCTAAATGGGCACAGTGCCCTCTGGATAAGCCCTCTCTCTCTCTCTCTCTCTCTCTATATATATATATATATATATATATATATATGGAAAAAATGGGGCTGCCCCCTGGGGGCAGCCAACGTGGCTGCCCCCGCCCCGTTTTTCGGCATTTTTTTATTTTTTTTGAAAAATAAAATCATGTATATTCATCCATATATCCCTCCTACATGCCATTCGAATTTCGTCAGAAACAGAGACTCCTACGACCTCCATCTCGATGGTATCGATTTAAAAAAATCCCGTTACCGTTAAAAAATTACTGTCCGGATGGAGGCCGTAGGAGTCTCTGTTTCTGACGAAATTCGAATGGTATATAGGAGGGATATAGGGATGAATGTAAATGGTGTTATTTTTCAAAAAAAAATAAAAAAATTTGCCCAAATAAGGCGGGGGCAGCCATGTTGGCTGCCCCTAGGGGGCAGCCACATATGACCCTATATATATATATATATATATATATATATATATGGGTAAAATGTGTATGCCTCCTAGGGGGAGCTAACTTAGCTCCCCCCGTCCTTTTTTCACAAATTTTTTTATTTTTTTTGAAATCTAAAATCGTGTAAATTCATTATTAAATCCCTATATTATGTCATTCAAATTTCATGCGAAACAGAGACTCGTACGACCTCCATCCAAACGGGGTCGATTTAAAAAAGGAATTTTATCACTTGTGCCCCTCCGAGATGTTGCAATATCAGTTATGCCCCTATCTTTTTGGTAATATCAGTTGTGCCCCTCAAAACTTGCTATTTTATCACTTGTGCCCCTCGGGTTAGTGACCGTCCATCTACAGTGCAAACGGACGTTAACTTTGAGGACATAAGCGGAATTATTTTTTTTTAAAAGGTTATATGGTCATTTCATCCTCCTCTTCCCCAACCTCTTCTTCTTCCTCCTCTTCCCATCTTCTTCCTCCTCCTCCGACCTCCCCCTCCTCCCTCTCCGCCCCGAGCTCCCCGCAGCCCCTACCCTCCCTGGCGCCGCACCTCCTCCCCCCCACACCTCCCTCCAGCCCGCCGCCCCCTCCATTTCCAATCCAAAGAAGGGAAGGAGGCACAAGGGGCGCCATCGCCGTCACGAAGATCGGCACACGGAGGGGAGCGACATGTTGCCACGGAGCAGAGGTGGAGGCGCGGAGGGGCGCACACGCACGATCGGAGCCCCGCGTTGGCACGCGAGGGGGGTGGGGGGTGGGGAGAGCAGCGCCCCGGAGGAGGCGCGGTGGCGCCTTGGAGTAGGGACTCGGTGCCGACGTCTTCTTTTTTCTTCAAACTGGAGGGTTGTAGGGAGGTGCTAGACGGTCGGGGCGGAACGCAGATCCACGTGGGACGGAGGCGCAGAACGGCGCGTGCAGTCGCACAGCGCAGAGCTCAGCAGGGAGGATCTGGAGGGGAGGTGGCCTGGCGGTTGTCGCGCCACGGAGGTGGGCGACGAACGATCGAGGGGGCGGCCTGGAGTGCACGGGCTACTAAGGCTTTGGGCGACGCAACACAGAATGGTGCGTCTGGAGGAGGATGCGTGGAAGCGTATGGCAGCGACATCTGGGAAGGTCGTGCGAGATGCTGCCTAGCACGGTTGGAGCGGAGGAGCGGGCCGCCGCTGCGGCTAACGGCGGAGGACGCTGCCGAGGCTGCGCAAGATGGAGGCGGCACGCTGCCGCACGAGGTCGGTGGGGTACGACCGCCTGGAGGGAAGACGGTGGGCGGCAGGGGGCGGCGCCGGGGAGGGGAGGGGGCGGCGGGCTGGAAGGAGGTGCGGGGGGGAGGAGGTGCGGCGCCGGGGAGGGTAGGGGCTGCGGGGTGTCGCCGGGGAGGGGAGGGGAGCTCGGGTCGGCGTCGGGGAGGGGAGGGGAGCTCGGGGCGGAGCTCGGGCCGGAGAGGGAGGAGGAGGAGGTTGGAGGAGGAAGAAGAGGCCCCTGGACAATAATACCCCTCTTAAATGCACCAAGGTTTGAAAAAACCATGGTTAAGTCAATTCATTGACGGTCAACCTGACGGAAGGGCACAACTGATGACGGAGAAACTTTTGAGGGGCACAACTGATATTACCAAAAAGATAGGGGCATAACTGATATTGCAACATCTCGGAGGGGCACAAGTGATAAAATCCCTTTAAAAAATCATGTTATCGTTAAAAAAATGACTGTCTGGATGGAGGCCGTAGGAGTCTCTGTTTCATACGAAATTTTTATGACATGATATAGAGATATAGTGATGAATATTCACGGAAAAAATTTCAAAAAAAATAAAAAAATTGAAGAAAATAGGGCGGGGGAGCTAAGTTAGCTCCCCCTAGGGGGCAGCCCCATTTTCCTCTCTCTCTCTCTCTCTCTTTATATATATATATATATGGAATTTATCCAGAGAGCACAATGCCCATTTGGTACGAGATGAGCCTCTAATTCCAACCGTCAGATTTGTATCTCTCAATCCCTAAAAAATGGGAACCATAACCAAAATGGAAAGAGAAGCTAATTGGAAATATTAAGCAATTCTTAAATTAGTATACGTTTATGGAAACGTGTGTTGATAGATCAACGAGAGGCGGTTGATTTCGCATTTTTCGATCTAGCGATTTGCAAAGTGAGGCAATGAACCATGTAAAGAGAGGCGATCGTTTTTTATCTAATGCAAGGTATTGTATTTCGATTAGATTTTTATTTTTCATATTTTTATTTAAATCTGATAATATGTAGAAAGAATTTTTTTTGGATATTTTGATTTGAATCTGACTTATTATAGACCAGATTTTGATTTTTTTATGTTTCTGGATCATGAGAAAGTGGGATTTGCAAAGATGAATATTGCATATTTCTGCAAAGATCAAAACGAGTGAGATGATGAATTCAATAATTTCTATTTTATGAATACTGCATATTTTTTATCGTAATCAATATTTATTCGAGAAGTATGATTGCATTTGATACACGATTTGTAGTCCATTGAATCATTTCGAAGGTATTTTGATTTCATACAATAAAAAGTTACTGATGTATTTAAGTAATTTACTTACAAGATATATTTATGTTACTAATGCTAACACACTTATTACTTTTAATGTGTTACTTTGAAAATATACCGAGTTACTGATGTATTTAAGTAATTTACTTATAAGATATTTTATGTTACTAATGATAACACAATTGTTACTTTTAATGTTTTACTTTGAATATATACTGAGTTACTGATATATCTACTTAATTTACTTATAAGATATTTTATGTTACTACTACTAACAAAATTGTTACTTTTAATGTGTTACTTTGATATACTGAGTATAATGCTGAGTTACTAACAATTCATTACAAGTTACTTGTCATATAACAAACGTTAGTAACATTTCATTACAAGTTACTTGTCATTGAGTGATTCTTACTGAAGCGAGTATATTGCTGAGTTACTAACAATCATTACAAGTTACTTGTCATATAATAAATGTTACTAACAATTCATTACAAGTTACTTGTCATTCAATGATTCTTACTGAAGTGAGTATATTGCTGAATTACTTTTCTTTATACAATTCTTACTATTCACGGATATAAATTAACTTGTTGTTTCTTGCAGAACAATGCACAATTTGGTGTCTTGAAGAAGTTGTTGTTATACCGAGGAGCGAGAGCAAAACAACATCATCTAAATGAACTAGAAGACAGTTGACATTTGGATGTTCACCATATAACTATAATTAAGTAATTTATGTGTGACTTTCGGTAACACTTGACGTATTACAAGTAATTAAATAGGCTACATAAGTAAAGAAGGTGTGATTCGATAGTAATTCAAAACAAAGAATAAAATAAGTAAGATATATAGAAGCATCAGTAACATATAATAAATTGTAGGTAAAAGAAGGTAATGGAATAAGTAAGTTGGAATAAGTATAAAAAATCACTTAACCAGTAACTTATGTATTGCTATCAGTAACACTCGATACATTATAAGTAATTAAAAATGTTATATAAGTAAATAAGAGGTGCTTCAGTAAGACTCAAAGTATTAAGTAACTATAACATTAGTAACAATCAAAATGACTTCAGTAAAATGGACATTTGTAATCAGTACTTATTGTATGGACATTAGTAATTCACATACTTAATTACTGACCCCACAACAATAGTTACTTGAGAACTGAATATGTATTACTTGAGTAACATGAATGAATTACTGATCTCTGTACAATGTAATATTACAGACGTAAAATAACTATAAATTCAGTAACAATCATAATGCGTTCAGTAATATGTATATTTGTAATAGGTAATTATTGTATGGACATTAGTAATTGTCGTAATCAATAATTATAATCAGTAATTTATCTTTTCTAATTCAAACGTGGAATGATCATTCCATAAATAGAATATATGCCGACAATAATTTAAATGCGTATTTTTTAGCTTACTAAAACCGACCACCTATTTTTAAGGAAATGATTTAATTCGAATTCTTATTATGTTAATAATGCATGCACATTGTTATTGCCAAAACCGTCCCTTCCAAATAGAACCGACACATACACGTGGCGAGCCCACGTTTGGTGCTCACCACGACCCTAATCGGCACAGTGCCCTCTGGATATGCCCTATATATATATATATATATATATATATATATATATCCAAAAACTGCAACATTCCATACATATGACACTCCCAAAATTCAAAAAGTGTGAGAGTGTGTCATAAGAGCGGGGCATTACTACTTGATTAAAGCTTTTGGGTGGTTGTGGACATATGTCTAATTACGTGTAAATGTAATTTGTTGCCATTTTTAGTTTCCCCAATAATGATTCGAGCATAATTAGAATGTTTGCAAAGTAAGTAATTATCTCTTCAATAATAATGTATTTCTTTTTCGTAGATGACTGAATGTACCCATTTTTTACTCCGCTCTTTAAGTCCCTGAATATATGAATCGTCATTTTTTGTAATGGATTGTCTCATTAACGTACCATCAAATCATTTTTCGTTAACATAATGACATCAAACCCTTCTTGCAGTTTATGCTACTAAGTCAGATGTTTTATTTTTTGTACCAACTATTAAAAAACACTCTGCTTGCTACATAAAAAAAACTAAATCGTGTGTTTTTGATAAAAAAAATGAACACTTATAGTAAGATATGTAATATGAATATCACACGACTGCGAAAATATAAGATGCCATATTAGACTTTCATTTCTTAATACCATGACGAACTTCTACTTTCATCGTCTCTTTTAAATTGATGCTCCACCATCTTGTTATTTTTTTCCACTCTTCAGTTTAGTTATTTTCTTTTTAAAAAACAAAGACAAGAGGTAGTCTGAAATAAATAAAAGTTTTGACGGGATCTACCGATGATTGATAGCTCATAGATGATGCAAACAATTATCTTTTCTTTTTGATTTGTTAGATTATCATTTCTTGCCATCTTTATTACCAAATAACACAAAATCAATCAAAATTAATAATGAAATTCAAAGAATGTGATGGTACAAAATATCGCTCTCTTTCCCTTGAATAAATTCTTCATTTTAATTTCCAAATAAGTGGTCCTTTGTTGCATTGAATGGTGCACAAAATTTTTAATACAATGCCAACACACATAATTTCACCTATAATAACATTTCTTCGAGCCTTTCAACAAATTTCGAAGATGTCCGATGAAGATGAGCGTTAAGCATCATACATACAATTTAGATCCGTGTTTTGGCTCTCAGGACCATTGGTCGAGTTTCCTGTTGTAGTTTTGTTTCATGTCACGATGTCTTACTTTCGGTAGCATGGGGGTAGCTTGGAGTAGCGCTGCTAATGGAGGCAGGGCCGTCCCTGAGCCTAGTCCCGAGGTGCAATGGCCAAGGGCTCCGCAATTTTGGGGGCCCATCTTTAAATTGGCTATTATAATTAGCTTTTATTATTTTTATTTCAAATACTAGAGATGAAAATGGATCGGATACGGATCAGATATGCCTATTTCTATATCCATATTCGCTTCATCTCTATCAAATACGAATACGGATATGATTCAGATATGCATTAAGGAAATCGTATCCTTAAAAATACGGATACAGATACGAATCTGATATTTATCGAATCCAAATATGCAACGAATAAAGAGCGAACTCGATACAGACTAAATAAAGAGCTAATCCAAATATGAACCGATGAAAGAGTGACTCCAAATATGAATCCAATAAACATGGAATCTAAATACGGGTCTATTAATGGTCACATACGAATACGAATTGATATTTAATCAAAGTTTACAATGATTTTAAAAATTGATAATGAAATATAAATAGGTTACATCGTGACAAAAGGGATCATCGAGGTGGCATGCATTCTTAACCAGAAGCGAAAGGGGGGATATAGTTTCGTAACTTTTGTTCGTGCCCATCCCTAAATAAACAGAAGTTTATTAGTATCATTGATATATTGTATTATATAATATATAATACTAATATAATAACATAGGGTTGTGTCTTGTATTATATTGACTACTATATCAAAATAATATTAAATATTTTATTCTGATATCCAGATCTGGATATTCAAGCCATTACAATATATGCATCCATATTCGAAAAATTTTTACAACTCATATCCATGTCCGATCTGTATTCGATTAATATTTGGATACGGATATCCGTATCCGGTAATTTTTCGAATACTGTAAGAGGATATATGGATATATCCGTATTCGTTTTCATCCCTATCAAATACCAATCCAATGTCTAAATGATTACACAAGTCCATTAATTATTTACATTTGCACGTGTCATTTGACTCTTCATATTCCTAAATGCCTAAAAGCCTTTGAGTTCCCCATTGCCACGTTAATATCTTAAAAGTTAAAACCCACATTGAACTTAAATCTGTCCTTTGGATACAAATATGACCTCCTCCTCTTGTGATTTACGATTTCTGCCACTGCTGCAATTTCTCCTACTTCAATTTATGACTAATTGTTGTTGTTGGGCACCCGCAAATCACGGCATCAGTTAATAGTATTTTTTTACATTTGTACATTGTAATTTTTTCCCTTAGATCCACAAATCACGATTACTTTTTGGATTCACACATCTACTCACCATATTTGTATAATTGTAAATCATCTCTTATCTTTTTTCTAAGAAATTACAAAATTAAAACTATTGCATATTGTAGGGGCTTGGAAATGTGGCGTTAACCACTTGAATTGTTGTTATCTTTTTTACAAAAAAAAATCATCTCTCATTGCTCAATCACTTGACATACGTTTCCTTTTTCAAAGTTTTAATTGTCATTATACTCAGTTTTATATTTGTGTTAAGAATATTTTATGGTTGTGTAACGTCCCGGGCTTAGGTCCCCGGTCCGTTAAAGGAGCATTACTGACCCTGACAACCTCTTGGGATCGGGCCCATACGGACCCGATTAACCACCCCCAAAATGCTTAAGCCGGGTTAACAAGTAGTAAGCTCCTCACTATTTATCCCACCCGGGAATTTTGTATTCCACGGTGTGGGACTATTCATTATTTTGGGAGGTGTTACAATCTCCCCCACTTATATTCGCAACGTCCTCGTTGCGACATGGCACATCACTTCTTCCCAGTGACAGTGGCGGCTTCACGCTCCGGGTAGCCATTTCCTCCAACCTCTTTGTAGGGGCGGCTCCACCTCTCGGGTAGCCCTTTCCACTGTCAGAGGGTGTTCGGCTCTGATACCATTTGTAACGTCCCGAGCTTAGGTCCCCGGTCCGTTAAAGGAGCATTACTGGCCCTGACAACCTCTTGGGATCGGGCCCATACGGACCCGATTAACCACCCCCAAAATGCTTAAGCCGGGTTAACAAGTAGTAAGCTCCTCACTATTTATCCCACCCGGGAATTTTGTATTCCACGGTGTGGGACTATTCATTATTTTGGGAGGTGTTACAATTGAGGAGCTTACTACTTGTGAACCCGGCTTAAGCATTTTGGGGGTGGTTAATCGGGTCCGTATGGGCCCGATCCCAAGAGGTTGTCAGGGCCAGTAATGCTCCTTTAACGGACCGGGGACCTAAGCCCGGGACGTTACAAATGGTATCAGAGCCGAACACCCTCTGACAGTGGAAAGGGCTACCCGAGAGGTGGAGCCGTCCCTACAAAGAGGTTGGAGGAAATGGCTACCCGGAGCGTGAAGCCGCCACTGTCACTGGGAAGAAGTGATGTGCCATGTCGCAACGAGGACGTTGCGAATATAAGTGGGGGAGATTGTAACACCTCCCAAAATAATGAATAGTCCCACACCGTGGAATACAAAATTCCCGGGTGGGATAAATAGTGAGGAGCTTACTACTTGTCAACCCGGCTTAAGCATTTTGGGAGTGGTTAATCGGGTCTGTATGTGCCCGATCTCAAGAGGTTGTCAGGGCCAGTAATGCTCCGCTAACGGACCGGGGACCTAAGCCCGGGACGTTACAAATGGTATCAGAGCCGAACGCCCTATGACAATGGAAAGGGCTACCCGAGAGGTGGAGCCGCCCCTACAAAGAGGTTGGAGGAAATGGCTACCCGGAGCGTGCAGCCGCCACTGTCACTGGGAAGAAGTAATGTGCCATGTCGCAACGAGGATGTTGCGAATATAAGTGGGGAGATTGTAACACCTCCCAAAATAATGAATAGTCCCACACCGTGGAATACAAAATTCCCGGGTGGGATAAATAGTGAGGAGCTTACTACTTGTTAACCCGGCTTAAGCATTTTGGGGGTGGTTAATCGGGTCCGTATGGGCCCAAGAGGTTGTCAGGGCCAGTAATGCTCCTTTAACGGACCGGGGACCTAAGCCCGGGACGTTACAAATGGTATCAAAGCCGAACACCCTCTGACAGTGGAAAGGGCTACCCGAGAGGTGGAGCCGCCCCTACAAAGAGGTTGGAGGAAATGGCTACCCGGAGCGTGAAGCCGCCACTGTCACTGGGAAGAAGTGATGTGCCATGTCGCAACGAGGACGTTGCGAATATAAGTGGGGGAGATTGTAACACCTCCCAAAATAATGAATAGTCCCACACCGTGGAATACAAAATTCCCGGGTGGGATAAATAGTGAGGAGCTTACTACTTGTTAACCCGGCTTAAGCATTTTGGGGGTGGTTAATTGGGTCCGTATGGGCCCGATCCCAAGAGGTTGTCAGGGCCAGTAATGCTCCTTTAACGGACCGGGGACCTAAGCCCGGGACGTTACAGGTTGGATTATGAATAATTATCAAATAATCTTTTTAGATAACTTATTTTGTTTTCCGTAAAACTAAATTTTTATTATTTAATTTAGGTTTCAAGATTAATGCTAGTTGTGATTGAGAAGTTATTTTACTAAAATATATATGTTTGGATCTTGGACTGTTACTAGAAACTATCATCTTGACCTGATTACCACTGTCAAATAAAAAAACGGATGACTTGATTATTTTTTCCATAACTATTATTTTATTGTCTGTTTAAATCATGTATTATTTTTATTGTAATTAATTGTTTAGTGCTTCTTGCTTGAATATTATTATTCTCTAACCTTTTTTTCGGCCCATATGATATGGAAAATAGGCATTTAGAGATGAAACTCTTTATGTTTTAAATATTTTTGTTATTGTAGTCAATGGATATTTGTGCTTTTGTGCTTTCAACATTCTAAAAAAATCCTAACTTAAAAAAACAATGCCGTACATTTTTTTGATAGCTATTGCCCATAGCTTTTGTTTGTATTTACGTTACTTGAGTTGCATTATATCCATAACTGTCAATTTCGATTGTAGAAATTATTTTTTATAATATTAATTCATTACTTATTATTTGATGCTCGTTGATCATAAACACACATAGTTCTTTGTAAAAATTAAAGAACTTTATTTATAAGAAATTTACAAATTAAAAAAATTAAATTATTTTTTTATAGGGGCCCTTTTCTTCTCTTTTGCCTAGGGCCCATGAAATGTCAGGGACGACACTGAATGGAGGGGCATGCATGCTTTGAGCCACAAATAGAAGCATAGATGGTCACGATCCCGGTAGGTCGTTAGTCGAGAGACATACTGCTTGAAGCACAGATGTACTCTTTTTGCCTGGTGTACAACCTCGATTTCACATGTGTGGTGTCAAATAGTTATGTCCAGTTGTTTGTGTTTCGCTGCCTTCACTTAAGGTTGGCACTTAGATACTACTTGGCGTAGGCCACATTGATTTGTATCTTGAGTGTTAGCCCTAAGAAAGGAGTTCAGAGATATTGTGGGTTTATTTAGAAGGAGAGGCATCTGGATGGTTTTCAAGACTACAGATTTTCCAATGGTCGGCTACGGACCAGTGGATTGGTTTGCATACAGTAAAGTGTGGGGTAGATTTGACATGTGATAAAATGTGGGCAGCTAGTGAACGTGTTAGGAACTTAGTTAGGATGATGTACTTCATTGCTTGCATACAAAGGTACCCCAACCTCAAGGATTTGGAACCTTAAAGTCATCGTGTGAGGTTTCATGTGACCAAGACCACAGACTCTCCACAATGTCGTTATCACAAGAATAAGATCAAGGAATCTATGTTTTCTGGTTAGTTACTGTATGGTTTGGGTTTACATAACTATCAACTTTAGTACACTTTCAAGCCTTTAGTTCATTTTTCTTGGTTAGTTATTCTAGCACAGTGCTCGACAACTTTGCTTATGATGAAACCTACTTTCGTGAATCTAGCAGTCCTCAGGAGAAGCTGCAACGATGAGTGGCTTCATTGATTCATTTTGTCTACTGTTGGTTTTAGTTACTTTTGGCAAGTATACACTTGTGTTATATTTTTGTTGTCCTTGCTTGTACCATTTTGGGAGATATTATATGCATATGTGTATATATGTGTATGAACATTTCATATTTACATATATTTTATTTTTCTGGAAATGGTAACATGATGAATAATGTAAATGAAAAAAGTTCATTACACTTTCTACTACCTTGTATGTTGTGCTTTCTAGCTTTCTTCCCATGCTTCGAATGTAGAGTTGTATACGTGGATTGGATTGCCAAGTATCTAGATACCGAGAGCATCGCACATAGGATCGATAGACCTTTTGTATCTTATGAACCAAAGAGGTATGACTTTAGACTATGATCATCTCAGCATCAATCAAAAATCTCAAAGGGATTCCAAGAAGTCATGGTATACGTTCATTCAAGCCCTTAGCCCTTTTTTGAGATTCATTGATATTGAATCAATCGAACACATTTTTAAGACCTCTTCCACTTTTGGAAGAGCATCCATTATGTCAACAAATCTCAATTTTTCATATATATTTAATTATTGTATCTCCTACGTAAAGGACTTCTTCAAAATGACAAAGGATAATAGTTCATGGGGTGACCAACAATGGATCTTATTACTAAATATTCCGCATGGATAAATAGAACTTACCTGATTTTATATATGGTTTGCATTTGAATAAATATACATTTTCACAAATAATGACCAAGAATAATTATGGGAGAATGTACCTCACAATAATCGTGATGTAAAAAGTATTAATTCATTTCCAACTAGATTCAAACGATGTTATTATTACATGGGGGCGAGATTATAGATATCCTATTTTTGTCCATTAAACAGCACTTAAGTATTTATGTTTTTCTGACAAAGTGACGATGGATGCATAACTTGTACGAATCTTTTCAATTCCAATTCGATTCGATCCATTCATTTGTACGATCATTTACCAAACATTTAAGAGACACCTCTAATAGAGGAAGAAATAATCAATTTAGAAAGAACTCGCCATGTCTTTTTCTGATATGGACCATATGAATCAAACAAGAAGAACTTGCATCAGTTTCTGTGTCATAATTTAAACATCGGTGAAATCGGACATACTTTGTTCACTTAACTTAGAACTTAATTTAGCATCTCTTTACAAATGAGTTGAATGCAAATATTCCCCTGACAAGCTTCAAGCCCAACGGGTTTTTTAATAGAAAAGACATTTGACGATATGCTTGTATCTACTTGAACATATCATCATAAAATATTTAAATATGTCATTCATAGTACATAAAATATTCAACTAGAGTCACCCATTATATTAGATGATAAATCGAGGAGACCTAGGACGCAAAAGATCATAATACAAGCTAAGTCAACAAATCTATGCATTCCTCTATCCATAAAGTATATTAGCTATAAAATAGCTTATGTTATTCATATTAACCTTGTGGACCTTGTATTATGGTGCTCATTACAATCCAAATGGAACTTGTGCTCATTGGAAAAACCTCCAATATAGATAAAGCCTCCAATAGGTATACACACATACATAATACACACACATATATGTCTATATGGATGTTTTGTATGTGTGCTCGTGTGTGCATGAGTGTGTTCATGCACATGCATGTGCAAGCGAGTGTGTGCAAGTGTGTTCGAGTGTATGTGTGGGTTGCATGTGCCCACATGGGTGTGTGCGTATTGGTGTTTGCATGTGTTCGTGACATACAAATATGTACACTCACATACATACATATACATATATATATATATATATAATATACACATACATATATGTGTCTATATATATGGATGTTTTGTATGCATGCTCGTGTGTGCATGAGTGTGTTCATGCACATGCATGTGCAAGCGAGTGCGTGCAAGTGTGTTCGAGTGTGTGTGTGTGGGTTGCATGTGTGCCCACATGGGTGTGTACATGGTGTTTGCATGTGTTCGTGTGTAGGTGGGTGGTTGTATGCATAAGCATGGGCGCATGTGTGTAATTTTATGTATGCGTGCGTGGGAGGGCGCGTGTTTGTACGTACGTGCATGTGTGGTGCGTGGTAGTGTGCATGTCTGGGTGCACACGCAAGTGGACATGCATGTGAGAATGTGTGTGTGAGGAGGTGGGGGGAGGGGGATGTTTGAGTGTATGCGTGCGTGAACGTGCACATGTGTGTCCATGTGCATGGATGTGTGTACACACGTTTTAAGGTGTTCGTGCATGCGCGTGAGCGTGTGTGCAGTGGCTTGCAAGTGGGCATCTGTGCATTTGAGGGTTTATGGGTGTGTAGCGTGCAGGGGCACAAGTGTATGTGTGTGTGCGCGCATGTCGGTGGTAATATTGCATAGACATGTATCCCCACCATAACCAGTACCAAAAAGCTACCGCTCATTGTCACCCTAACAAACAAACTAATGACAGTTTAACATGTTCCGACAGTTAACAATGTTCTGAAAGTAACTTAAAGAATATTTGGAATTACACTCTATCATCCCTATTGAGGAGACACTAACATTCATGTAAAGGCTCAACCGCGAAATATCTCAACACACGCCAAAATACAAGGTATTAACCCATCTTCAAATTGCCGATGAGGAATTGCTAGGGTTATCAATGCACCTAAAAATTGTTAATTCAAAATATAGTAAAATGTATTTATAACTAAAAAAATTATAGTCGAAGAAAATATTCTTAAAAGATAATTAAAGGAGGATATAATATAGCAACGGCCCTTGCTGCAAATGCATGCTTCTATCTGAATAACAAATAAACAGAAATAACCAATCAGCTGACATACAAAAAAGAACCTATCATTAACTAAACAGTTTTCTCGCCATATTTACATTCCTGAGCTGATATTCATTAGATGCGACCAAAGTTCCCAAAAAAATCAAAAGTATTTTCTTACCCAATGTAAGGAAGGGAGTCGATCGTCTGCTGTAGCCCCTGCTGCAGTAGACTCTGCAGGAGGGGCTGGAGTTGCTCGATCTTGAGCGAGCGGTTTGCATGGATTTGCATGGTAGAGCCCCACAAAAAGTGCAAATCCCTGTGAACCGCTCGATCAAGATCGAGCGGCTCCAGTCCCTCCGGCAGAGTCTGATGCAGCAGAGGATCCTCTCGCTATCAGGAAAGACTAGATCGAATTATGCTGTACATTGCCACACTGCTTGCTTAATAACCTTATAAACAAGGTGGTGCGCTGCTATAATATCTGGAATGATCCAACTACAAGTAGCAATGAAAAACGTAAAATGGTGATAACAGACCTCTCTGACAGGCATCAGCTGACATTTATCTGAGCCTTTTTTATTGTAATTGTAGGAAGAAAGCCCTATTTTCAGACAAGCTAAATAGCAAAGTTATCATCTGAGTATTTACAGAAGACAATCTGCATCTCTCAATGAATAAGGCAGCAAAAATTTCCTCATACATAGACATAAATGGCGGCACTCCATGGCACAGACAGCCTATGTCAGAGAGAGTAATTCGTTAAATCTTGCAATGCTTTTGTCATCGGAGGAAGTCATACACATGACAACATACAACTTCCAAATGACCCAAAAAAGATGTCGTGGCGAACACAATTAGGCTTGTGAGAGCATCAAACTCAAAACCAATATACTCAAGTAGAGAGAGTGCATCATCTGTTTTTAATTACTTCATAATTTTCAGACTGTTAAATGCAACCCCTGCATGTGCCCCTCTTAGGTCCTTGCTGTGAACATCTCAAAACTCGTAGGTGACTTGACTCTTAGACCAAAGTGACTCACAATGGTATGTGAAAACATCCAACTTAGACTGAATCTACGCATGAAGATGCCCAATAATTCATCATTAACCATTCTTAGTTACACAATTTGGAAAAACGACGTTCATCTCAACAAGAATTTAACAATTTTCGAAACCGAGATCATATTCAAGTTGATGCAATTAAAGTAGGTTCATGGCCTAATTGGGTTAGTTGCATCCCCATTTATCTTAAAAGACCCGTCCCTGTATTTTTAATTGCGTTCAAAACTCCAACTAAACGTTTGAGTATATATTTAGCTTACCAGTTTCTCTTCTTCCCTGTGTAACTTACAATGAACTGAACTTCCATGTGAGAATCTCAACTGCAAAAACTAGAGATCTTGAAGGTTAATACTAATCTGCAAATAAGTCAAATCCTACATAGCACAAGCAATGCCAAAAGTATAAGCTAAGTAAAACCACTTCTACAGCAAGTCCATGTATGATTCGAGCCCACAACCAATCAATCTAGACTGATGCCACATACACTTACACTAGCGTGTATACTCTGGCAGAAGTGCGAGGCGCACAACCTCCCGCAAGATCAGAATGCAACAAACCAGGGGTTCTCTTCATCACAATAGCGCCACAACTACATGGATAAGTACACGTACCCAAGGAACACAGACTACAGATCCATAAGAGTAAAACAAGTTCATTAAACTCATGAGTTTAAAGAATGTCACTAGCCACATAACTTGGTTCTATTAGTTTACTTAAGTTTCTATGTATAACCTGCCTTGATCCCATGACATCACTATTAACCTAGGCCCTAGATCTAAGATTAAATATGTCTTCCTATTGATAAACCGTTACAACCCAATAACAAACACTTACATGTGTGAAGTAAACAAAGTTGTACCTAGTTGCATTTCTCGCACAGTAGTAACTCCATCAATTGTTGTACAACATCTGCAGTGCATACACAACATATATGTCATGCAAGCTTAAGAAGTTAATTTATCTAAATGAATGTGCAATTTGAGTTACAAAACCTTGCAGAATCGGAGGTGTGGTCTCAAACTCCCTCAAAATATTTGGATAGAATGCAAGATCAAAATTCAGGAACCTGGCAGCAAGAAAAGCTGCACCAGCAGCAATATGATGAGGCTTAAACTGGAGCCATAGCGAGCTTCGAAGCCTGTAGAACAAGATATTAGTCATTCAAACACAATATAACAAATTCACAAAACACAAAACGGAAAAAAGAAGCCACCTCTTCCAGCAGATAAAATTAGGAAATGTAATTTCTCATCCTTAAAGCAACATAAATTTTGAAGTGTTATCCACATTATTAAGCAAACGAAAGCAGAACAGACATTTATTTTTTCCTCTTACCAAATATCAAAGTAGCCCATATGATATACTTCTAGAAGGCTTCTGCAAAAATGTTGGCATGGAGCTAATCTAGAGCAGTAAATCCTTTCAGAATACAATGCATCAACTCCTAGATCAAACATGCTCCATGGGAAATGCCATTCCAATAAATCATAACAAATTATTCAGAAGGATTATGGAATGAAAAATGTAAGTCCTTCCAAATAATCTTTTTTGCTTCTCACAAGTAGCAGATTGTTCCCAACATAAGTATCCAAACATATTAACCACCATCTTGCAAGCCATAACTGCAAATTTTCCAACCATCCAACAGCATATGGACCTATAAAATTCAGGCTTGTAACCACAAACAGTTAATTGCAACGGAAAAAATTCAAGAACGTGCGGTACATTATAAAAAAAACTTGTTTTTAGCAAGATAGTTGCACTCGTTATCGATGTATACAGTAATGGACACCAAGCCATTTCCCACTTATATGTGGGGCCAGCTACACAAATTTGTTTCTTTCAAACAAATCTATGGGACATAGCCAGACATAAATCTAAAATGCATTCGCTGCAAATACATACATACATGCATGCATGCATGCATATATATATGGGTAAAATGGGGCTGCCCCCAGGGAGTAGCCAACTTGGCTACTCCCACCCCTATTTTTCCCTCATTTTTTTATTTTTTTTGGAAAATAAAAATTTGTATATTCATCATTATATCACTCTCACATTCTATTAAAATTTCGTCAGAAACAGAGACTCCTAAGCCCTCCATCCAGACGTCATTTTCTCAACAGTCGTAGGATTTTTTAAATCACCATGTTTGGATGGAGGCCGTAGGAGTCTCTGTTTCTGACGGAATTTTAATAGAATGTGAGAGGGATATAATGATGAATATACAAATTTTTATTTTCTAAAAAAATAAAAAAATGAGGGAAAAATAGGGGTGGGAGTAGCCAAGTTGGCTACTCCCTGGGGGCAGCCCCATTTACCTATATATATGTAGGGAAAAGTGGGGATGCCCCCAAGGGACAGTCAACATGGCTGCTCCCACCCCATTTTTCGTAAAAATTTTTTGGAAAACTATCACCGTATATATTCATCCCTATATCTCTCCTATATGTCATTCGAATTTCGTCAGAAACAGAGACTCCTACAGCCTCCATCCAGACGTCATTTTTTTAACGGTCGCAGGGTTTTTTAAATCGACCCTGTCTGAATGGAGGCTGTAGGAGTCTCTGTTTCTGACGAAGTTCGAATGGCATATATGAGGGGTATAGGGATGAATATACATGGTGATATTTTTCAAAAAAAATAAAAAAATTTACCAAAAAAAGGGGCGGGGCAACCCCATCAACCCCATATATATATACTCAAAAGCAAAATATAATATAATTATTACGAATTCTTTTATAATAATGTTCTTATAAAAATAGATCTTGAGGTGGTATTTGGATGGTAGAACAAGGTAGGACGAATAGGTTCTTGATATGGTTGACATGCCAATGGAGTTATCAAAGAATAGGTTCAAATGGTGCTAGGCTTAAAATCATGGTATAAATAGACTCATAATCATATAAAAACATAAATGACTGTAATAAATGTTACCCCTCCGCCAACTTAAAGTTGTACCTACATAAGCCTTCCCAAACATAGAATAGGGCCCCCACGTTCCACCCTCCTAAGAGAGCTTCAAAACTCAGGACTGCCCTGTCCAAATATGATCCTCATGTTCTCACAATGCGTTAAAAAAAGAAAAAGACCTTCCAGAAAACAATTAGAAGGCCTTTCATATATAATGGCACTCGCGATAAGCAAACACATTGGTCAGGTGTGACACTAATGTAATTATGAGATACGTTGGTATTACCAGATTTTGGTCGCATTTACTTCTAACAGTAAATTCTTCATAAAAAATACCGAAAACATCTACAAATAGACATCCAAAATTGTATATTTCATTATTAGCACATGACCTTTGTGTATCTGTTGACATGCATATGTAGAAAACCCTAATTTAGCTTTCACTTTTTCCCTCCAATTGATTGTCACCAGCAACATAAGATATCTATCATCACTACAAAGAAGAAAAATCCATGACATAAAATGTTGAGGTAGGTTTCAAACATGTGAGTGTTTCCACAGCACACTAGTTTTCAACGTCAGGAGTTTTAAAAAAATCTTTGCATTGAACAGCACACCATTCTCCAGGCAACAATATCACCTACACGAGCGCAAATTGGCATAATCCTGCAATTAGTATCACGTAAAACAATCAATAGACCACACCAAAGAAGAAAAAGAACATTTTGCATAGATATGGAGAATTACATATGTGAAAATGGGAACACTCAGTGACTTCATTCTTCTCCTTAAACAGCTACTATATTCAACACAACAAAATCCTCATCCCACAATAGCTACTATATTCAAACTGCTTTAAAAACGAAAAACAAGAAACGTATAATCACCTGGAAAATTTTAGATATTATCAACCATTTGAGGTGCACTTTTAAGACTTAAGCCTCAGATCATATTTATGGGCAGTTTAATGAAAAGTCTGGACAAGAAAATTGGCCCCAGCCAGAAAGCAATTTAAAAACAACTGACATTCAAAACAGGTTCTGATAAAAACATTACAAGGCGCTAAATACAAAAAAAAACGGCTGCACTCATAAAGCGAAACAATCCAAAAACTGCATCTTTGGATTTGGAATTGCTTACCCTTCACTTATTAGGCTCCATGCCAAATTTACCAAAGCACTTTGAGACAGCCCTAGCTTTTTAAGTACTGATGTTAAAGAAGTATATGGGTGCTGCACATTTAGTTCAAAATTGAGAGTTGTAAGTATCATATTCTCCGCTCCAATTACTTGTTCACGATACTGCTCAAACCAGTCCTGAAAAGGGGCAAAGAACAAATAAAAACCTCAAATAAACAAAGTATCCCAACCTCTTAAAAAAAAGAAATAACATCTTTTATAGCAATTATTTAACACAGTCGGTCATTAACACAGTGGGCCTACTGAAATAGTGCATGACATTTAGCTAAAAAGATACATGTTTAATGGGACATACACACCGACACATACAAGAAAAGAATTGATAAAACTTGACCAAGAATAGCAACCATATCAGGGATATGTTTCTAAAATTTTGCAAGGGACATCACACAGCTTATATTTCTTAGTTTTCTAAAAAAATCATACACAACAACTGCTGCGTAAGAACTAATACTTACCACCGGAAGAAATTGAGGAAGAAATGAGAGGTTCTGATTACGGCATATTTCACATGCTGCAGTTAGAACATTATTTAATAGGCAGGGTGTTTCCTCCGATTTTGCCGCAAGAAACATGGCTGCAGTTGCAATCAGCTGCAGAAAGAGCAAGTTCATTAACACAGTGTATGACTCTGCAGGAATGTGATAATAGATAACCAGACTTCAGAGAATATTCAAGTTTATTACTACATATGATGTCCTCTAGGCAAAGCATGGAAAAATAGGTTAACTCATGATAACTATTTAAATGCCAGGTTTTGGCTTAAGATTGCAACTGCCCAAACGTATATAGTAGGCTGTCACCAATTTTAACATGCAGTTCCAGAAAAATGACACTTCAGCAGTGTGCAACTAATTTAGCAAACGGACGTGCATCCTCAAATGTGCACACACAATCAACTTTTTTCTCTCTTCAGAATAATCATGCTGAATTTATACGACAACTTCATTAAATGCTTGATAAGTATACCATTAATATAAATGGATCAGAATGAATAACAAAAACATGCACACCATTACTCCATCATATTATGACATAAAAGCATTTAAGACAGATGTACTTGAATAAAAAATAGACAAAACCGTCAGTCAGATGCATCAGTGAACAAAGTGTGCATAATAGGCGCATCACAGTTATGGAAGCTACCCTTTTACAGATGTTGGCGACATTAAAAAAGCATAAAAGTAGATCAAAATGCTCACAAATCTATCATGGCAAGCATGTGATCTCCGCACGAAGAACCGATGGCAAAGCACCATCGCCGTTCCAATTGTAGTCTGAGGCCTGCAGGGAAAAGAAGCTGTCTAATTATTAGATACTAAAACTAAAGCCACAAAGGCCTCAGGGAGGGATCACTCACAATTCAAGTTTCAAACCGAGGTTCTGGAGGAACGAACAATACGAGTACCGCAATCGTGTCTCTCGAATTGCATCAATTCCATCCTTTCTAGATGGCGAGCACCGATCTATCTCATCCCTCGACATGAACACGAGATCTTCCTCCTTGGCCAATATCACTGGCTCGGGGTTATTGACACGCATTATATCGATAGAATTAGCACCTCGCTGCAGCGGGGGAGCCGTTAGCAGCTGCCCGGGGAATGCACAACTGCTATTGAAGTGAACAAGCCCATTATCACCGATCCAGCACCTACCGACGGCTGCAGGGAACACGTATCGATCCCCGGGGCCGCATTCCCAGCCAGATGTTGGAAAGGAGAGCCTTTTCCTCTTCAGAGGAAGAGCTCCAACGTCCGCAGACACACCACTACCACAATTCGAGTTATGATCACGATAATTGTAGTCGACGGCGTCGCTCCGCCTCTTGCTACGGCAATTGCGAGAGAACGACATCACAGATCTTACGATCTGAGATCCAAAACGATCTAACTGTCGAAATACGAAGTAATCGATGTGAAATCCCTGAATACAGGACAAAAAACTGGAATTTTCTAACCCAAAATTCAGAATCCTCCAGAGAAGACGAGAGATTCGAGAGCAGATGCAATTGGGGAAACTGTGGAAGGAAACCCTAACCCTAATCGAGAGGAGAAAGATTGCCAAATTGGTAGGGTTGGAACAGATGTGTGAGAAATGTGGAAAAAGAAAGAGCGTTCAGATCGATCGATGGAGTTATAGGTGAACACGCCCAATCCGTCTGGATTTTTGATAATGGATCCCATTTTTTCCTTTCCTTCTGAAAAAATCCACATATTTATTACTTTTTTAGAATATTTATACAATGACCCCTACCATTCCGTCTAATTACACCATAGTTCGTAGCAAATCTTAACACCTAAGCCTACATTAATTGAAGGAGCATTTAATTGAAGGGGCATTAAGTGAAGGGAGAAAAATAAGTGGGATGGGATAGACAAGATATCGGAGTGCATACTATTCCAATGTTTATTTATAACACAAAGAGAAGGTAGGATGCATTGTTAAAATCGACTCTCAAGGCTAGTTTGGTTACTGGGTTGGGGTAACCTCCTGTGAACGGTAGCTGTTTGGATCGTTATGAGGGTTAGTAAGAGTTTGGAATAAGGAATGTGATGTGATGTCACGTTGATTTGTGAGGAATTCCGACCCAAGATTGCAGAGAGGTTTACTGGGTTATCTCGAGGTAACCTGGGGCACACCACGAACCAAACGAACCCTTAATGTATGTAATAGACCATCATTATAATATATTGCATGTAAGGTGAATGGATGTTTTACACACTTGGAAAGTATGATGGAGTCTTATAAATGATCATTATTACATTTAATATTACATTTACGTTTTTCATCCAATCAAAGAGCTTCTCATCGAAATTTTATTACAATGAAAACTCTTTTTCTATGACGGTGGGAACTAAAAGATATCACTTCCCTTGTAAAAGACAAAATCACATAGGAGCTTCCAATATTGCAATATTACGATCATAATGAAAAATACTTTTTAAATACATGAATTTTTACTAATGAGCTAAAATTCTCTATTATACTTTAACTTGCTAATGCAATAGAAAGGTCGCGAACAACAAATATAAAAATGACCCTCTACAACACGTGTTAAGAAGCTCACGAGTCAAGTCAAACTCAACAAATTAGAATCATCAAAATCCAACTTCTCCTTCAAGAATTTAAATTGTCGTGCAATAAGTAGGAAATATTTCGACGAACATGTATGTGAACTTTCCAAGTAGGAAATAATTGTGATGTGTCATGCTAGCATTTTAATTAGCAATGAAACTAAAAAATGATTTTTACAAGTACTTTATAATGTGTCTACTACTCCATACATATGTTAAAAAATCATACCTCATTACAAGTATATCTTAATTTATTATTAACCGATTTATATTCATAATTTTTCAAACTACACGCTCAAAGACATGTTTGGATGTAAGATATCATAACTTTATCATGAGATAAAGTTACTTTATTTACGGATAAGTTATCTTAAGATAAGAGGCAACATTATGATTATATCATCCATTTTGTTGTCGTTATAGCATTTAACCATTCCTTATCTCTCAAACCAACAAAATAAGAATGAAAAATAAACCTCACTTATCTATTACATCCTTATTTTTTTGTCACTCTTCCTAAAGGGATCGTAAAAGAACTATTCGAACAAAGTAGTTTTTAAAATGTGTTCATTGTATCACTTCTTTGTTGTTAAAAGACGTCTCATTCTTAGATGTTGATCAGAGAGATTTTATTGTAAGCATCCCTAATTTATGAATGTTATGAGCTTCTTTCATATGTGTCAATATGGGATCATGCATATGGTCTCTTACTTCCAAGATGGTTCAAAGCCAATGACTTTCGCATCTTGCTCAATGCTCCTTAATTGCTTTCACTATTCACATCCTCATTCTGACTCCCTTCAGAATCCCTTCTGGTCTATTGTTTACTATTATTGATCTACACATGAAAAGTAAGTCTTAGTTAAAGCTAACTTACGTTCTTTCATAATATGCTAAGGGTTTCTTTGGTTACTGGGATGGAGTGGGTTGGGGTATCCTCCAGTGAATAATAGATGTTTGGACGGTTATGATGGTTGGAGAGGGTTTGGAGTAAGGAATGTGAAGCGATGTCACCTTGATTTGTGATAGGATTTCAACCCAAGAATGCAGGGAGATACACCGGATTATCCCGGATAATCTGATAACCAAACGGACCCTAAGCAATGGTGCGAAGGGGCCCAACCACCTTAATTGATAGGAAATTTTCTTATTATCATCACAATATGCCAATTATCTATTTATAGAAGTGATCTTCCCTTAAATAGCAACTAATGTTCTCTATATTCTACATATTCTAAAAAGAAGTAAACTCCAACACATTGCATCACATAAATAGTATCATTATAAATCCATTTCTTGTCATCTTTTGTGTACAACGATTAACTCTTCCCAAAACAAGGAGTATTGTGTTTGGATGAAAATCTTGTGCAAGTTCTTGAACCACCGGTCAACATTTTTTTTCTTACTTTGTTATATTTTTTAAAAAAAATTGTTAAGTAAAAATCTTTAATCTCGCATCATAATGCGAAGCATACAAGCAACATTTTTTCCATTAATCCTAAAATGAAGTAATTATTGTAGAATCTATAATGAAAATTATCTACGATGAGATAATGAAGATTCTATATAATTGACAATATCAATTAAAAATTATAAATAATAAGTCAGTAATGCGAAAGTAACATAACATGACTAATTTTTTATTTCAGTAACAATGACAAATTGAAAAGAGGAGGAATACATGATTTTATATTTTTCATGAAAATCTATTGGTTTCAATATTTACTTTGAAAATATTAAATTTACTAGTAATTTATTCCTAAATCTTTTACAATCGTGTTTTTAGAAATGACAAAATGCTTAAAAAACTTTTGTTGACAAGACACGATTTTAAGAATAAACCCCATCTCATTTCAGGTAAAAAATATCAATAGCATAAGAATATATATTTCTACCATTTTTGGGGCCCATAAGCCAATAATCCTATCCCCATACCTGAACATGTCTAAACTATACATTTGATCATATTCTTATAAAGATGGCTTTATATTTTATTATATTTTATTACAAGAATTTCTACTCATATCATGATGATAGATATATTCATAGTGCAATTTCAAGTATATATAGTTTACCATGAAAAATAGAGGGGATGGATTTGATATCCTACATTCACTTTATTCTATTGTTAATTTTATGGTGTGATTATTTATAAAATATAGATATGGACATAAAGTATTCATCTTACATATATTTGCACATCACCAAAAAATTTCACACACATCTTTATTTTATGTTGAGATTTGCATTGATTAACAAATTTTAGATAGTTTCAATGGCCAAACTACTGATATAGTTGTTAAGAAAAACAAGATGCACAATCAACCACGACAAAAGCACATTAAGATGCAATATGACGATGATCGATCAACTCTTTCAATCAATAGAAAAGAAAATTCGATAAAAGAAGTAAAACTCTCCATTCCATCGCTATGGTGTTAGTTGTGACGGTGGTAATGCCTCCACCCATCTATATATAGCTCGAGTACAAGACTCATAGTCTTATTCCCATAAGGACTGTAAATGAAACACAACTCAACTTTGATTAAGATAGAGATTTCTCTTCCTTTAAGATTCCAAATACTAATAATTAACTCATATTTATAGTAATTCCCCTTGAATTGAGTTTCATCGTGATCTCCAAATTATCTTGGGTATATATTGATCCATTCTCGTAAATTGCAAGCTCCTCTTGCAGGAACTCATTAGTTATCATGTTGATAGATTCCCTTACCATGCCTCGTCATGGGAATGCCCACACAATTCATTTATGTGATTCTGGTGCGGGATCAAATTCTTTTGTTATGACACCACCATCCTTTGAAAAAGTGAACTGTACTCATCTTTCTTATTGCGCACTGTCATAGTATAGATGTTCTCAACCTATTGTTATCTTGTCATTCTAATTTTTTTGAGAAAAATTAGAGATCCATTACATGTTATGACCTTTTTTTGAGCTTTTTAGTATGCAGGCATCCTCATTCCGTGCAACACCGCACATACTCCTCTATTTGTTCTAAGAAATTCCCACTAATGATAACTCGATGTCTTTGAGACTTGATTATTTCTAGAGAAATTGGAATCTTTTTGGATGTAGCATATGTTTGACACATCTTAAAGTTCATACCGTCATACCAAACATGTGAGGTTGTATAAATCTGACTCCTTTGATATGGCGATCTTCTCCATCTGTTGTGTTAATAGAGCCACCATTACATGCATGTTATGTATCAATTTTTCCTTAGATAAACATAGATGAGGTGAACATGTTGAATCTATAAGACACCTTCAATATCCCTTCTTCTTTCTTTAGTATGCTTGCAAGTGTCCTTCAAATAGTGTAGTAGAATCCTCTCAGTCTGAATTTATATAACATGTCTTATTTCTCCATTTCTATTCCTGATGTTTCAAACAAACAATAACCTTATCACCCTTCTTATCACAATGTAAGAATTCATTTGAGTGGACCATGTGACTTGGATCAACATTTAATTGTCATCTTCCTCGATTTAAAATGCCTGCTTTTAGTTGCCAGCACATGACTATGATCATTTGCCCATCTATTGAGGCTCATTCATAAGCAACGAAATAATTATCTCATTCGATGTGATGGTTTCCTTACTAATGAACCCAAGTTCACATGAAAATTGAACTAAATAATTTAACAAACATTCGCATTCATGCATTAACATGCATTTTTCAAATACATGGTCGTAAACAAGAAGCACATATTAATATTCAAAAATACACTAAAATATGCACAATGTAAATCCAAAATGAAATAAAGGAAGTGGTGGATGCGTGTGCAAACTGGCTAGGAAAACATGAATATATAACCATGCAAGGTCTATTTGTGATCTTTAACCAGAGACCAAAGTATAGGGTTTGGTCAACTCAATAAAATATAGGAAAACTAAGGAGACATTTAAAAATATTCACTATTGTGCACAAAATCAGATAGCACATATATATACAAGTATGCATAAACTACAAACTGACATCTATTTTTACACAACTCCAAATGATCTAATTATTTTTGCATTAATTCAATAAAAATGAATAGAGAAATTAAAAAGATATCACAAAATTCGGACCTGTAAAGTTGTCAATATAATAGAAACCCTAATTTCATAAATGCATTTATTTTGATTTTTATATCTAAAGCATATGAAGTTGAAATTAATTGAATAAATTTAACTTTAAATATAATATTTTTAATATTTTAAATCATGAAAAATACTTTGAACTTGAGCCATGCCCATATGTGGAAAGTTGATTTCTATACCTCTTGTACAATGGTAATAACATCTTCCTCATTTTATTCCGAGCACTCATGAGTATTTTTATTTGCTTTCAATTTATTATTTTCTTTGTATATTCTATTTTCCTATAAAATATTAATCAAAATAAAAAATTATAAAAAAATAAGGGCCTCTCCAATTCATAGGTAAAACTGACCCAAGAAAAATAGTCTATATTTTCTATAGAACATTTCTTTGCTCGCAAAAAATTCAAAAAAAGATTATATGTGTGTATTATAAGAATAAATTATAGAGTATGTGTATTATGAAATAAATTAAAATTTTAAAAAGTTCAAACCATGTCAAATTTACCTATATTTAAATTTTATAACTCCTATTCTGAGCAGATTTTAGACACATGTCAAATGTATATATTTGCAGACTTGCCAACAAGGAATAAATACATAGGCATGATAGGCCTATTTATGACCTTCACTAGTAGATCAAACTCTAGGCTTCTATTGGCTCAATAAAATGTAAAGATGCAATATTGTACATAAAATCAGAGAACACATATATACACAAGTATACATAAACTAACTGACGCATCTTTTTTTGCTAGAACTTATTCTTTTTGCATTAATTCAATAAAAATGAATAAAAAACCAAAAAAATATATAAAAAACTGACATACAAAGCTACCAATATAACACATATCCTAATTTCATGTATTTACGCATTTCGAAATTTATACTCAGAGCATATGATGTCCAAATTGAATAATTTTATCTTTAAAGTTAGTATTTAAATACTTTAAATCTGAAAAAGTACTTTGAAATTGAGCCATGCCTATATGTGAAAATTTGGATTTTATACCTCTTATATAATTGTCGTAACATCTTCTTCATTTTATAAAGAGCACTTTTCAGCTTCGTGATCTCTATTTTCAATTTATTATTTTCATTGTATATCAATTTTCCATGTAAAATATAGAAAATAACAAAATCATAAAAAATATAAAAAATAATGACTTCAATTCATATGTAAAATTGACTTGCTAACAAAAAATAGTCTACATTTTCTATAGGTCTTTTCTTGCATCATTATAAATTTAAAAAATTATATGTATAAATTATAAGAATAAATGATAAAATTGATTTCAATAAAAAATAAAAATAAAAGGTGGAAAGTTTTAAACAAATGTCAATTTTACCTATATTTTGATTTCAAGTTTTATAACATAGATTTTATACTAAGTTTACAAAAATGCACTTCTACATAATTGTAGATATCAAATTTTTGAACAACTTTCTTGTTTTACATTTTTATATTTGAGGCCATTTCTTGTTTTTAAGATATTTTATTTCTTTAGAAACTTGAATTTTAATAGGGAATCAAGTGTCAACACCTCAACTGTAGTAAATTCTTCCTTGGTTCTTGTATCAAAGGTACTTGCAACATCCTGGACTTTGACCTAAGCCGTTATCGAGGATTATTAACCCATACAACTTGTTGAGCTTGGGCCCAACTGGGCCCCTTGACCATAACAAAAACTACTTAAATCCAAGTTGTCTATTAGTAAAACCCACCACTTATAACATACTCTCATATTCTATGAAACTAGATGTGGGACTATGTTTGGAGTGCTAAAATCTCCCACACTTGTATGTAATGTCCCCGTTGCACTATGGGATAATTATGGTTTCAATTTCTTGGGCAGCCCTCACCTCCTATATCTTTCGTTGGGTGGCTCTAGTTCGTGGGTATCCTTCTCCACTATTAGAGGGAAACTACTCTGACACCATCTATTATGTCATAGACCTTGACCCGAGTCGTTATCGAGGATTACTGACCCACACAATTGTTGGGCTTGGGCAACATTTGACCACAATCCAAAATTCTCAAGCTCAAGTTTTCTAGTATTACTCCCTACCACTTATAAACCTACTCTCACATTCTATGACTACTAGATGTGGGACATTGTTTAGGTTGCTACCCAATCAACACATGGTAACCATGTCATGTTCTAAGGATGAGCATCAGCCAAGCCCCTTTGGGTCCAAGATGGCACATCCCAAGGTTCGATAGAATCAATGGGTCATGTGTCGGGTTGAGACTCGAATTTTTTTCTCCTTCTCAGCCCACGACCCGACCTGAGCTGATTAATATGGGCTCGAATTCTAGTTGGGTCAACCCACTAAAAAGAGATGGGTGGAAGAATGGAAAAGGAGAATGGATGATAGAATATACATTTGCTATTGATGATACAATGAGGATGAATGCTTATATGAGGGTTGTTAGTAAATGAAACATTAATTCAAAATTAAAGATCTACAAATAAAATAGAGTGTATTATACAAGATACACATACGAAGAACAATGAGAGAACGATACTCATCATGTAGTGAAAAAAGTGATGGTACTGTGAAGATAATGAGAAAAGTTTAACCACGAGTTCATATAAGAGAAGATAGTAGACATGTATGTGTAAGCATGTAGTAAAGATTGATGAGAATATGCAGAACTACACTATTTTAATTTGAGATTACAGATTATTATACACAACATCTTATTGATCCCTTATTGGGCCGGGCTGAGCTTGACCCATTTATTTAATGGGCCAACTTTTCAGCACGAGCCTGGTTCGATATAAATTGGGTCGGATTTTGGGTCAGGCTCGTGAGTTGGGTTCGTGGGATGGGTCGAGCCAGCCCAACCCAATGTTCATCCCAATTGACAGCCTTTTTATCCATATATCAAGGGGTGTTCTTAATTTGAATTCTCAACCCCCTATACACCTAAAAATATTGTCTCAAGTTATCATCAGATCCCATATTGCATATGTTGCTAGTAATGTTGATCGAGCCTCGACGAGTGTTCTAATGAGTGATGACTGACGAAAGCAAGATCTGGAGGCATATGACGATGAGGGCAAGCGAGTGAGAGGTCCATATCACCCATTCGTGGTCTGCAACTAACGACTTACCTTAAAACAACAACCTCACAATATGATCATAGGAAGATAACATAGAACATAACAAGATCAATGTCTTATCCTCTTCATCGAAGAAAGACTGCATTTTCTTATTCTTCTCTTCAAGATATGGAAAGCTTCCTTGAAGAGAGATTCCATGTACACCTTTAGTTTTGTCATGACTGTCATCTTTATAACTCAAAGCTTCTTTTTCAACAAAAGCATGTTTGTGAGAGACTTGGACTTGTATCATCTCTCGATTTTCTTCCAGACCATCTGGGTCAATGACTTTTGTGGAGAGTGTTTTAAAAAACCTTTCTATTGTGTAGTTTACCTCATCTCTTCCCCTTTCTTCCTTAATTTTCTTTGGCTTCTTCTCTGTTGTTTGGAGTGTTTTCAGAAGCCCTTCTTCTATGATTATATTATTCACATGTTGCTTCCATGAGGTGAAGTCGTTCTTCCCATTGAAGGGTTTCCATGAAGAATGATGCAATCTTTGATGTGAACTTTGCTATTATATCTACATGGAGTAGTGTGATTTTCTTCTGTAACGAATCACTCAATACCTCAATTAAAATGGATCACCAGTGATGGCTTTGGAAAACAGTGAAATCTAGACATTTATTACTATTTAAAAATTGGAGCAGAATCATTTTGATCCAAATCATCCAACTCATATGGAGCATAATAATTAACTTTCATTCCTAATAATAAACAAACTTTAATATAATTTGGCAATGCGACAACAACGATAGTTTACTTATCTTTTATCTCTTTTAAGCTCCTTGAACCATACGTCTTTCAAAGGCATCCATTTGGGCTCACATGACCCCTTAATTCAAGTTGTTCATGTCATTCCTATGAATCAATGTCAAAATCTTAATGTTAGCCTTAATGAGGTTATTATTTTAATTGATTGCAATTCTAATTGTTGACATGGGTAAAATTATAAAATTTCCCTCCGATTCTCATAGCTATTTCAAGATTGAATACCCTATCAAGATTTGATAGGAGATAATTTTTTAGAGAAATAAAAGATTTTGATAATGATAATTAAATAAATCATATGATTGACCACCAATAAAAATTTTATCCATGCATTAAATAGAAATAAAACACGGCTGGAAGGTTAACATATGTAGACAAATTTACTGATATATTTTTGGCCCACTAATACATCTATTCAAGATCTTGTCCCTCTTTTTCGTGTGATCTACTTAAAACATATCAAATCTGATTTTATGGGAAAGATTAATGTTGTGTGTCACATTAGTTATAAAAGGCGAGGATCATTTATTCCCATTCTATATTCGCATGAAAATGAAGGTATGCTCATGACTTATGTCTATTCCTTATTGCATGACTTGATTTATCCATAACCTCATCTTCTCTTGACCACGAGGAGATGCAACTAACTTGCAATAGAGTGCATTATTCGACATTTAGGGCATGTTCATTTGGAGACTAGATACTGAAATAAGGGATCAATTTCCTGCCCAATGCAATTTCTAGAAGTACGGCTATTGTCATCCACATCCCATTATTTCACCTTATTCCACCATTATTCCTATCTTTATTCCACTGTACCTATCTTTATTTCACTTTGTTCTCCTTCTCCTATCTTTCCAGCTGAACAGAGAATAGATCATTATTCCCATTATTCCTCATCCTTATTCATGCTTATTCCCGAATTGAACACTTAGTGAATGTATGTCACCAATGAAAGAGATAAAAGAGATGGTTGGAAGTGCATGAGTAACATAGGAGAGGTGGTTATGCACTGTTGACTTGAGTCGAAGTCATCAACATCTTATCTAACTTTTTTTAGGTTCAACGCATACCTTGAGGATGCAAACTATCTGTCATAAAGGAGGAGTGTCATCTTAGGGTTGTCAACAAATTCTCACAAAAAAGACATTTGCTTCAATCCAATTCTCTTAAAAATATTATTAAGATTAAATTTCAAAAATATTTGAATCAAAAATAAACACAAGTTTAGATTTGTTTATATAAATGAATTGAGCCTGAATAAGATAGATTTGCTCAAGTTCGATTAAATTTAATTATGTGTTCGTACAGATGTATGTTCGAAATTACATTCGTATGCATGAGTATATGCATGCATATATGAGTGGAATTATAAAAAAATAGTTTAATTACTTGTTAGCTATTAAATATAAAACTTCATATAAATGTAAATAAATTTACACCAACATTTAATAAATTAAATCATTTTTACAAACCTTAATCGATGTTTGATCGAATTTTTAACTTGCCTAATGGAACCTTTGAGAATTTGAGCCTAGTCGAACCAAACCTAAATAGTATTGTCATCTTGTTGAACAATACTAAACACGAATCTTAATATACAAAGAACGAACCTAACCGTGCCTAGTTTGGCTCACTCAGGTTCGGTTCATTTACACCTTTATTCGTCTTCAACTATCTTTGACACCATTGTTCACCTAGAACTGTTGTTACCTCGTCAAGCTAAAGTTTGGCACCGATAGAAAGGAAGACCCACAAATTCCTCTCTTTCTTTCATATATCTCGTCGAGCTAAAGTAGAGAACTTCGTATGCTGAATGTAATTTTAGAGCATGAAAAAGAATCTTTACATTAATAATTGAAGTTAAATAAGAAATATAATGATGGGCAAATAATCAATCATCTTGATGTGACAACTAATAAAATAAGAAATATAATGATGTAATATGGTAAACTAAACTTCCTAATCAGGGTTTAAAAACCCTAACCGGACCAACCAGTCGGACCACTTGGATCAGGAATCAGCCTCGACCTGGTGCACTTGACGGTTTTATGTAATTAATTCATAAAAAAGGGAAAATTGGGTTCCATCGATGGTCGGATCAGATTGACAAAGTTTTGATGGTTAGGTAACTTTTCAAAAAAATAAAGGTTTAAATAATGATATAATAGAGTTTTTATCATGTGCGTCCTTCTTAACTTCTGCAATATAAGTTATGCCCCTCTCTTTTTTTAAATATAAGTTGTGCCACTACTTTCTCAAAGTAATTTTTAAAAGCAACTATAAATAACTGATTACAATATTGCATTCATAAATAATGCTAGAAAATATGGCTAACTTTTGTAGAGTTTTACTCGAAACAGACAATCATGTCATTCCATTGAAAGATTTAACATTTTAACTATTATTTCATTGATATAAATATATACTTACATATTGTATATGGTTTTATCGGTTCAAAAAATCGGTTTGACTGGTCGGACCAGTAAATTAAGTCCGGCTCGATTTTTTCCGATTCGACAGGAATGATGATGTCATTCTGACATCATTACTAGTCCAACCTATTTAGACTGGCGATCCGACTCAATTGGATCAAATCGAAGACTGATCAGTTCACCATCCAATCCGATTTTTAAAATGTTATTCCCAATTTCATCATCATTATTATTTTATTTAATTGAATTTATTGGATCTCTTTCCCATTTGTTATAATACATCCTCCTTAATGATATATATTCTAAATTTTTTTATCATAAAGAACTTGCCAAATGTATTTTTCACCCAAATTATTCTATCACAAAGGCAATCCATAAGGATGTCTAAAAGGTGTGAATGCAAAAAAGAACATCTCCGCTTCACACCTAGGAGGTCTTCTTGATAGACTTAATAGAAGAGATATTTGATGATAAGCGGATAGATCATCCTAAATTCTTAAAGTATGACTTCAATATATCAATATAATCAAATCTTCAAGACCGGCTCCTTACATGTCAATTCTATTAATGATAAGCAAAATCTTGGAGACAAGCTCTCAAAATATCTTGTACATTTTGGATTATCCTTTTAGTCGTTTGTAAATGGAATGAAGTGCAAACCAGAGCATCTTTCGCACTCTTCCATAGTCAATATGTATATTTCATATCCATGTCTAACACGATTGATACATGGACACGATGTAACTATACTATCTCGTCTTCAAGTAATAGAGCAAGAAATATATCGATTTTATGATATAAATAACAATAATAATAATAATAATAATAATAATCAAAATGGTATCAAAATGGGCTTTTCTTAATTTATCATTGGTAGATAAAATATATAATAAAATCTATCGTGGTATGTTTTTATTTTCAGTTGGGAATATCTAATAGTTATATGGATACACAAATTTCTGGTACCTCGAGAATTTTAAAGGATCCGGACTATGCATTGATTCCTAATTAAGAACATTTTTTTAATGTAACAAAGAGGGGTATGAGTTTTCAACTTTAGTGTTTAATGTCGACATAAAAGGTGAGGGAAGCTTACGAAGATATGATCCTTGTTACATTAGAAAAATGAGGCGCTTTAATTGAAAATTTGATACATGATTGAGACTTTTTTTAATTTACCTTAATTTTTTAAAAAGAGAGAACCCTGCCAAATCTCCTTTGTTCAACCCTATGTATAAAGAGAGAGAGGGGGGGAAAGGAGCCTACTTTGTGAAGTAGGTAACCTTACCTACTTCACATCCATTTTTAGCATTTTTTTTGAAAAATACCACCGTTTATTTTCATAACTATATCCCTCTAATATGTCATTCAAATTTCGTCAGAAACAGAAACTCATGTGCCCTTCATTTAGAACAGGTCGATTACCACAAATCTAATACTGTTAAAGTTACATGTTCTGTATCGAGGGTATAGGAGTCTCTGTTTCTGAAAAAATTTGAATGGCATATTAGAGGGATATAATTATCAAAATCAACGGTGCATGTAAAGTTACATGCACCGTGGTGTTAGCTCCCCAACTCCCCCCTCTCTCTCTCTCTCTCTCTCTATATATATATATATATATATATATAATATGACTTATCTAGAGGGTCCTATGCCCATAACGTCTTGATGGGCCCCAATTCTAGGTCATACACGTGTATTAGCAATAATTATATTTCTAATTATATGCTACCACATATTTAAATATTACTATATTTCCTACTATACATCGTCCTTAAAAAGGGAAGACGGTTTTGGAAAGAAATGCTTCAAATAAATGATTTAGTGCAGATGGTTAAGATCCAGTCATGATAGTAATAAAGGTCAAGTAAATGGTTGTTGTGAGATGGGTAATATCAAGATAAAGATAAGTAATTTATGTCCAAATTATTACCTTATACAAAATTTAGCAATATTTATACAATGGTCAAGTAAATGTGTGTTGCGAGATCAGTAATAATATAACAAATGGTTAGTAATACCATTGTGTATGTAATGCGCATCGATTCATTTCTATAATGTTTTTCCTTTTTCGTCAACGAAACATTCCATTAATTTCACTAATTCATTTTCCTTATGTGTGTGTGTTTAATAACTTCTTTTTCAAAGCACTATTTCCATCTTAATCGTATATAAAGAGAATATGTGACGGATTATATTTTACTTTCTTACTTGAGCAATGTTCATGCCTTACTGACCATTACTTTACTATTACTGCTCTCGTAATTGTCATTACTTGAGAATCATACACATATTACTGAACTTGTGATATATGACATAGATATATACATTATTGAATATAGAACAATAATTTACTTAAGAATTATATATATTACCTGATCATCATCTCTAAATTACTGATTTCTGTTCAAAATAATAATACATATGAAAATTACAGACCATTTGTTATGGCTTTGCTAACTTCACAATAAGCACTTACTTAACTAGTGTGTATATATTACTGAATTTTATACCATATAATAAAATGAATGTAAATTAGTGACTGTTGTTTATGTATTACTGATCACATAACAACCATTTACTTACCTTTGTATATGTATTACTAACCCGAGTGTTTGGATCTCAATTTTCTGCAATAAAATCGATTTGAACATTTTCTTTCCAAAACGTTCTTTCTTTTTTTTAAGGACATGACATATTTGGAATAATACTTTTGTTAAATCGTATTGCATATTAATCTCCTTCCAAAAATGACATCCTTTGAAACACTCAATTGTCAATACACGTGTATGATATATAATTGATGCACACCAAAACGCTAATGGGCATAGAGCCCATTGGATAAAAATCTTTCAGGGGAAAAATACACACTACCCCCAACAAATTTGGGGCAAATTACAAATCTAGAGACTAGTAGGAGACAAGTCAAAGCTGGTGAAAACATGAATGAGAAGGATGTCTTAGTCTCAAGGACATTCTTTATTGAAACCTCCGGGGTGAATTGGTCTTCACCAAGGTTTTAAAAACCGGACCGGACATTGAACCGGTTAGTCTTCGGTTTGGCCCAACCGGGTCGAACCGTCGGTCCAAACCGGTCGGACCGGTGATGATGTCAGCATGACATCATCATTTATGTCGACTCGGAAAAAACCGGACCTGTTTAATTTACTGGTCGAACCGATTTTTTGAACCAATAAAACCGGATAGATATATGTAAATATGTATTTATATATCAATGAAATAATCATTTAAAATATCAAATCTTTCAATATAAAAACATGATTGTCTATTTTGAATAAAACTCTACAAAGGTAGTCACATTTTCTAGCATTATATATGAATATAATATTGTAATAATTTATTTATAGTTGCTTTTAAAAAATTACCCCAAGAAAGTAGTGGCACAAGTTATATTCCAAAAAAGAGAGGGACATAACTGAAATTGTAGAATTTAAGAAGGGTACAAGTGATAAAAACCCTATTATTTCATTATTTAAACCTTTATTTTTTAAAAATATATTAAACCATCAAATCCGGGTCAATCCGGTCCAACCGTCCGGGTCAACCCGGTCCGACCACCGGTCTGACCCGGTTTTTTATTTTCTTTTTTTTTAAATTAATTACCTAAAACCAGCCGAACCGACCGGGTCGAGGCCGGTTCCCGTTCCAACCGGTCTGGTTTTTTAAACCCTGGTCTTCACGAACATTTCAGAAGGGTACATATGAAAATACCGCAAAAGTGGGACATCCACCGCTGCATTGAAGGGTCAACAGCAGGAGGTAGCCGTTGCGGATTTCGCAAACCCATGCGCTTCTGATGATCCCTCGATAGAACCACAGCCAGATAGGCACGACCGTTGTGCGTTACTTTCCCCTCCTCTTCAAACACTTCCCCAGATTTGGAGAGATACAGAGAGAGAGAGAGAGGGCAGAAGAGATCGAAGAAGATGGTGGCAAAGACACCACCTCTTTCGAGGGAGAAGAGGTTGCCGGCCGCCCTCGATCCGGCCATCATCAGGGAGACCATCATGAAGGTAAACCACCCACAACCCCAAATCAAGTTTCTTCGTGGAGATCCCCACATGTGTGATGGGTTACCGCTCCTCTTGTGAAGGTGGACAAGTGCGTTGCTCGTCTTCAAGAGATGCAGTTCACTGTCTCCGGAGGGAGGAGATTCGCTGGAACCACCTGCGTAATTAGCCCCAGAAGGTACCTCAGAACCGGTTTCAGGTGCTCTATCTCGAAAAAAATATGATTTTTCTGGCTTTTCTCCCCGAGATCTCAAGTGGCAGTCTTTAAATTTCCATTTCAACATCCTTCCATTGTTGTGGGTAGATTGAAGAACGGCGCGATCCAGAAATCTCCACCGGGGAAGTTCCCATCAGCCACAACAGGTATCGTAGACTGGCAGATCTATATCTAATTTAATGCAGAAGCTATGATTTGACTAAATTCGAATTTGAAAACAGGGGAATGGCGCCGGATGTCACTACCGGCAATGCTCCTCGGAGAGACGCTCCTCGAGATCCAGCAAGCAACTCGATTCGCCAAGATAGCCGCAGCCACCACCTCTGCCGTCGATCCCAAGACGCCTACCGTGATCCGACGCACGAGAGCAACAACCCGGCAAGAAACACCGGAGCTCCGATCACGGAGAGCAAGGGAGAAGCTGCTCATCCGGCGGGCGTCCCATGAAGAGTGTGAGTCGCCGTTGGCCCTCCGGAGAGCCCGGACCCGAATAAGCTTCCGGCCAGTCTCGCCAAAAGGCGTAGGAGGAGATCCATACAAGCACGCTATAGAGGCTCACCGGGTGTCGCCCAAGGGGAGCCCCTGGAGTATGAAGAAGAAGAAGAAGGCGGTGCTGTTCCCCAATGCCGCCTTCAACCCATTGTCGCCTCCGCCGCAGCAGCGGCCAGAGGCGGTGAAGAGGATGATGATACCGGGAATCAAGCGCAGCCCGCCTCACAAGTTCGTAGTTAAGTCGCCGGCGGGAAAGCCCAAGGTCCAGGTTTGTTTGCTCCTCACGTAATCACAGTTCATTCGAATTTGAATTTTAGGTAATGTAGCCGTAGAATTTGATTTCAATCGATAGCAATATCATTGGTCGGAGTTGAACTCACCAACAATAATTATAAACCAACTTATCTACAATAGCTAAAAAAATAGATTTTGAAAATTATTGTTTTACTATAAACCCATAAAAATATGCCGTTAATGATCATGTATGTATTATATTTAATGTTGTATATATCAAAATGTTTTATATGTACAATTAAATATATGTTTTTTTTATCTATTGTGTTCCTCTGAGATATTGCAATATTAGTTATGCCCTTCTCTTTTTTTGGAATATCAGTTGTGCCCTCAAGTCTTCTTGTTGCTCTATCACTTGTGCCCCTCCGTTATTTTAACCGCCAATAAGTTGAAATTAACCATTATTTTTTCAAATCATAGTGAATTAAGAGGGACATAACTGTCCAAACACTCCCCACACCCATCCTCCTCCGATGGCCCATCCTCCTCCACCGCGTGCGGCCTCCGACCTCCTCCTCCATCGTAAAGTAAAACAGGAGATTTGTTGGGTTATCATGGAGAAAAGTGGGGACCAACCGACAAGTTGGGTTGGCTCGAAACTCACCTACGACGAGGTGGAGTGGTTGATCAAGGAGGAGATCATGTTGAAGAAATTGACAACGATATTGACGTGGTCCTATGGAGGAGATGAAAGTCGAACTTCCATGGCCGATCAAAGGACGTTCAAGGGATTTGATCTCTCACCCGAGTACCATTGTATAAGGTGAATCGCATAGGAGAATCCAATCTGGTCTCTTCGATGGAGGTATAGATTAAACCAAGTTCGAGATGATGGAACCACCTCCACGTAGTTGAGGGGGCAACGCATGAACAAAGGGGTTGGAGGATGGTTGTTTCTCCTCCTACTTCGATCACCAGACCACGATAAAGATTAGGGTGGCTTCGTAAGGGATGCTGATGGAGCTCCACTATGGTACTGAAGACTGATAAGGGAAGGTGGAGCCAAGGTAAAGGGCTTGAGTCCACGGAGAGGTATGAGAAAGATGGGGTGCATGGAGTTGCTACGAGCTTCTATAGAGGGGTTGAAGGAGGGCACCGTGTGGAGCAGAAGGAGGAGGGGGAGGAGGCTGGGGGAGGAGCTAGGGGCGAAGGTGTCTAGGAAGGGGAAGGATGAGGAGAAGCCGGAGGTAGAGGGTCTGAAGGAGGACACCACATAGAGAAGAAGGTGGAGGGGGAGGAGGAGGCAAGGAGAGGAGGAGGAGGCAAAGGGAGGAGGAGCCGGGGGAAGATGTGGCTGGGGAGGGGGAGGAGGAGGTGGAGCCGGGGGCAGAGGTGGCTAGGGAGGGGGAGGATGAGGAAATGCCGGAGGCAGAGGGGCTGAAGGAGGGCACCACATGGAGAAGAAGGTGGAGGGGGAGGCAAGGGGAGGAGGAATCAGAGGGTAGATGTGGTTGGGAAGTGGGAGGAGGAGGAGGAGCAGGGGGCAGAGGTGGTTGAGGAGTGGGAGGAGGAGGTGGGGTGGTGCCGAAGGAGGGGGAAAGCAGAGGAGGCTGGGGAGGAGGGGGAGGAGGAGGTGGTTGGGGAGGGGGCAGAGGAGGCTGGGGAGAGGGAGGGGGAGTGGGGGTGGAGGTGGCTAGGGAGTAGGATGAGGGGTGGTGTCGGAGGAGCAAGGGGCGGAGGAGGATGGGGGGACACCTCAGGGTTGGTGGATTGACCTTTCAACCTCTTTTTTATTTAATTCTCCTTATATCTCCAAAGTTAATGTTCGTTTGCTTTGGGGATAGACGACAACTAACCGAGAGGCACAAGTGATCATTATGGAAGAAGTCGGTATCAAACTTGATATTTCAAAAAGGGAGGGGCAAAACTAATCATGATCTCCTTGTGTCCCCAAAAGTGAACGTCCATTTGCTTTGGGGATGGACGACAACTAACCCGAGAGGCACACGTGATCATTATGGAAGAAGTCGATATCACACCTGATATTTCAAAAAAAGGGAGGGCATAACTAATCATGTAATATCTTAGAGGGGCACAACTGGTAAAAATCCATAAATATAGACACACATTATCTATATGCACTTTAATATCTGTGTCCGGGACAAGAAATTGTTATTACACGAAGACAAATATTTTCTAAGAGATAGATATGCCCGTTTATATGTGCATATTCAAATTTTGTATTTTTTTTTAAATTTATAAAATGTGTAATCATATTTTTTTCAATTAGATTCTACAAATCTTGATTTAATACGATGTCATCAACTTGTTCAATCACTTTTCTCTCACTAATTAGGTTTAATCAGACTGAAAAAAATAAATGACATCATTATCCGATTGCATTGATTTGATTACATGACCCAATCCAATAAGATCATTTCGAAAAGGTTTACAGTTCAGTTCGTTAACTAGGACCATGGCGTAAAGAATGAATGAGACATTAAACAATGCCCCGATTCTGAAGCTTTCTTGTTGTATACAATTGGATTTTATATAATCAACATGCTCATTTAATGAAGTAATCCATTGACACGATAGAAAGCTTATATTGTTCATGGTCTTAACATGTCACAGGTGAGGATCAGGAGTCCTCCGGCCGCTTCACAGTCTCCGCCAAAGAAGCCAATGTTGACATCCCCTGCCAGGTCGCTAAGGAGGTCCTTCTCGCCATCCAAACTGGCCAGCAGACTTGTTTCCCCCATCAAGTCGAGGCTTTCCGCAAGCAGGAGAAAGAGCTGGGTGTCCGCAACTGCCTCCTCAGGTGAATGGAGCAGCATGGTGGCAACCGCGGGAGCAAAACTGCTGCCAGCAATAACAAGAACAAAGTAGTCAGAGGACAAGGAGCTTTGCAGCAAAGAACTCATTGCTACACAGCAGATCAACAACTTCCTATTGTGCTCCATGTTGTATTGTCATTGAGATCATCACAGCAAGATTGCAGTATTCTTTCACAAAGTGCACACATCTAAATTATAAAATAAATACAGTTGTTTGGATTTGCTTCTGTTTTAAAGAAATGAAACTGGTGATCTAAAAATAGCAAGTTCATCCAGAAACAGTGCAATCGAAAGATTATAGGAACAAGGTAATCAGAGGACAAGGAGCTTTGCAGCAAAGAACTCATTGCTACAAAGCAGATCAACAACTTCCTGTATGTGTTGTATTGTCATTGAGATGATCACAGCAAGATTGCAGTATCCTTTCACAAAGTACACACATCTAAATTGTAAAATAAATACTGTTGTTTGGATTTGCTTCTGTTTTAAAGAAATGACACTGGATCTAAAAATAGCAAGCTCATCCAGAAACAGTTCAATAGAAAGATTATAGGAACATTCATAGATAATGTTAATCCAATGCCAGGATCAATTACAGTCACTGATTACCACAGTACAACCATCTTTATACAAAGAATGCATACACATGTTTCACACAACAATACATACACACTTTTTTGAGTAAACCTCGAGTGACCCAATTCCATCTATAAATACAAACTCTAGTAATAGGATACCACAATAGACACAACCAGGCTCAACAACTCTGAACAGATCAAAAGAAGGAAAGAATTGCCCAATTCCATCAGGAAAAACCATGCAAGACCACTCAAAAGCCATCGTTTGCGAATACAAAAGAACGCCAGACGACGGACCAAAAAAAGGATAAGAATCCCCAAAGATCACAGGGTACATGATGGATATATTTATTAAGTACGTCTAGAACAGATCTAGCTTCCTCTTCTGCATATCCTGCTTCCACTTTGGTTGAAGATAGAAAGCATCTTTGGAGATTCCAAACACTGTGAGGAACTCAGGCTCGGCCAGATAAGCCTGTCAAGAATAGAACCCGATGGTTAAATTGCACATTAATATCAGAAATGAATACCGACTAGGGCCGCATACAAACCTCTCGCCTTTTGTAATCGATTCCTCTGACAGGGTTGGAAGACCTTGCTCTCAAGCGCTCGTAAGAGAATGTGCACTGACCTCCATCTTCATTGATTTGTGGTTCCTCAACGTTCACCTCAGGATTGTTGTCATTGCTTTCTGAGATAGACCCTTCATCATTGGTTTCTTTTTGCAAGGCAATGTCCAAGACGTCCAGTTCAGACAGAGCACCCTCGCTCCTTGCTCTTTCTGCAGAAGAAAAGGACGTCTAATTACTACATTAAATTTGATCCACGTGTAAAAAAGACGAACAAAAACACCACAGAAATTTCAAAAACAGAGGATAGTAAATCTTCACGTATGAAATGAAAAAACAGCAAGATGACTTCTTAAAATGGGACGAGCGAAATGAGGGAAAATGCATCATATAATGCTAGAACCTGGCGATGGGCTTCGACTAAGCCGTGATGGAGCTTCTGACACTGATTTCCTTTGCTCGGCTGTCAAAACACTGGATAAAGCAGCCACTGCAGCTGCCCGCTGGGAACCCTGGCCTGAAGAAGCTGGCTTGGGAATAGAAGCTTTGTTTGAAGTTGGATTGAAGGCAGATGTTAATGCTGCCAAAGCTGAAGCCCTTTGAGTTGGCCCGTCATGACTTCGCTCAACAGACCTATCCACTTTGGTCTCGCGCAAGACTGAGTTGAAAGCAGAATTTAGAGCAGCCAGAGCAGAAGCTCTCTGGGTAGGACCACCGCGACTTCTTTCAGCACTTCTATCCGGTGACTGCATGTGTATGTGGGCAATACAGCTCAATAGAAATAACATGGCAGAGTTGGATCGAAATTGGTAAAGTTCGGTATGATAATAGAGATTGGGTAAAAGAAGATTGGTCCAGTTCAGTTGACAATTAGGATTATCATCAAATACTCAAATGATTGTAGATGAAAAAAAACTGTACGAAATTGAACACAAATGAAAATACTCAATGGCGTTCAATAAATCAAAATACTTAATCTTGATCAAGATTATATTTTCTTCTTGGGGCCAATGTCGCTATGCATTTCACCCTTGTAGTTAACTTTAATGCTTCAAGCCTCCAATGATCACACGCATTAACATTTTTAACAACTGGATTAATTTTTTTATATTGGGGGAAAATTAAAATTTTGTCATAAACAACAAGAACAAAGCCTTTTCCCAAGGTTCAAAACCTCGATTTCGATTTCGTTTCGGTCCCCTCCAAAATTTCGATGAAATTTCGGGGAATTTCTTCCGTTTCGGTGGAAATGTCAAAAATGACTAAAAAACCGTTTTTCGATCATCTTTTTGCAAATTAAGATCTTCCGAGTTATTACAACAATAAATACCTTATAAATACACACTTATATCACACATATTGCTTATATATGCCCCTTATATCGCACATATCGGTCATATCGGCCAAATCAATGTTAATGTTGATTCTTGACTGATACATACTGGAAATTAATATCATCCAATCCAAGATCTTAAAACAACAACAGCTTACAAATGCATACTTATATCATACAAATCTCTCATCTGTGCGCCTTATATCACATCATATAGGCCATATTAGATGTAATGTCGAGCTGACTAATATATACTAAAAATGGAAATCAAAATAACTAAGTTAACAACACTTCGAAGACATCTTTTGTTCATAAAATTAGACGAATATTTTTTATTCTAAAATGTAGATAATGATTAATTAAACAATGTTTTGTTCATAGAAATAACCGTCGTAGACAAAGTTCGAATGAATTACAGAATTAATTACATGCTTACAATAAAGATGCATCTATTTACGAAGATAAATTATAAACGAATGAAAGGAACAAGGTATATCAAATATACAGAAGCTATAGAGTTTTTTCATCTCCATTGCTTAAACCCAAAGGGGAGGAAGCTCCTTAAGTTGAATAATCGATGTATGTACCCTCTTGTCGCACCATACCATGTATCCATGAATTTCAATCAAAATGGGTCGATATGTCAAAATATCACCGAAATTTCGGTCGAAATCCAGGAAATTTTGTACTAAAATCCATGAATTTCAACCGAAATGGGTCGATATGTCGAAATATCACTGAAATTTCGGTCGAAATCCGGGAAATCAACATATATAGGAGTTTTGATACCCATGACCTCTCGAAACCGAAATTTTGCGAAATTTAAATCATTGCAGGCTTTTCCCACAATTAAGTAGGGTCGGCTACATGGATTCTATGCCTCCATTCAAATCTATCTTGGGTCAATCTTGAGCTTATATCCAAAAAACCAAGATCCCTTTGTATAGTCTCATTCCAACAGTTCTTAGGTCGTCCTCGCCCCATCTTAGTTGGATCAACATCCCAAAACTCGCATCTCCTAACCGAATCAGCTGACTTTCTTTGCAAATTGCTAAACCATCTTAAGCGATTTTCTCACATCTTATCCTCGATCGGAGCTACATCTACTTTATTTTTGATTGCATCATTCCGAATCCGATCTTTACGTGTGTATGCACACATCCACCTTAGCATTTTCATTTTTGATGTTGCTATTCTCTGCACATGTCTATGGTTCACAGGCCAATAGTCAGATCCACAGAGTATAGCAGGTCTCACAACTACCTTCTGAAACTTTCCTTTGATTTATTAAATGAATTTTCTTATCACATAGAGACTCCTCTCCACTTTAGCCAGGCTGCATTTCTTCTATTAGTAACATCTCCATCAATTTCCCCATCATGTTGCAAAATAGATCCCAGATATCTAAATAAATCTCTCTTCTGAATGTTATAGACATTCACCTTGATTCCTTCATCATTGTTTCCATCAAAGGTATACTCCATATATTCAGTCTTAGCCCTACTTATACGAAATCCTTTACTCTTCAATGCATGCCTCCAAACCTCAAGCTTCTCATTTACTCCATCTCTAGTCTCATCAATCAACACAATATCATCAACAAATAACATACACCAAGGTATCTCATCCCGAATGTGACTTGTTTACTCGTCCATAATCAAAGTAAAAAGAAATGGACTCAAAGCTGGACCTTGATGTAAACCAATGTTGATGTCAAAATAGCCAGTCTTCCCAAACTGGATCCTTACACAAGATAAAACCCTAAAATTATGTCATGCCAACGAAAATTTGAAGTCGTAGAAAAGCAAAAACAAATATGTTAGCATGTTGTACTATCATAAAAATTGACAGCATTTTTTGAGAACACATGGCATGATGGATCTCCAGTAGAGTTGCATCCAAACATCAGCATACTTGTTTTAGAGAACAAATAACCTTTACAAGTGAGGAATCCTTTTTCCATGACATATATAATGAGCGAGTTTTGGAACCTTGAAGTGATGCAGAGTAGGGTGAGAGGAAGCGTACACCCATTGCACAAGATTTCGGAAGCAATAACAAGAACCTTGAAGTGATGCAGAGCAGTGTGAGAGGTGGTTTGTGCCCATTGCACAGGAGTTCGGAAGCAACAACAAAAAGAAAGCTTTCTCTCACAATTAAGAAGGGTCTGCTACATGGATTTTTTGCCTCCATTCAGATATATTTTGGGTCATTCTCAGGATTAAATCCAAACAACAACAAGAATCTTTCTTCTAAATGTTATCGTCTCTGATCTTCTCCTCGAGTCCTTCACCATTGTTTCCATCAAATGTGCATTTTATATATTTAGTCTTAGCCCTACTTATACGAAACTCATTAGTCTCTAAGGCATGTCTTCAAACCTCCCGCTTATCATTTACTACACCACGTCTCATCAATCAACACAATATCATTGACGAACATCATACACTATGGTATCTCATCTTGAATGAGACTAGTCAACTCATCCATAATCAAAGTAAAAAGGAACAAAGTCAAAGCTAAACCTTGATGCATACCGATGTTGATGTTAAAATAGTTAGTCTTCCCAAGTGGGATCCTTACATAAGATGAAGCCACATCATACATATCCTTTATAAGATTCATGTATAGGACATGTACTTGTTTCTTCCCCAAACTCTCCACAAAATCTCCCTTGGGACTGAATCGTAAGTCTTCTCCAAATCAGTAAAAATCATATAGAGTTCTTTTTAGCTCTATAAATCTCCATTGTTCTCCTCAACAAGTGGATGGCTTCAAATTTGAGCGACATGGTATGAATCTGAATTGATTTTCAGTTACTTTCGAAGTTTGTCTCAACCTTCTTTCGATCACACGTTCCCAAATTTTCATAGTATGACTCATCAATTTGATACCTCTATAATTCGAACAATTTTAAATGTCTCATTTATTCCTATGAAGAAGCACCTTGACGCTTCTCCTCCATTCTTCAAGCATTTTTTTGCTTTGCCAAATAATATCCCATTTGCACTTCTATTGCAATCCCAAGATAAGTATTCTAAAACCTTCTCATTGAAGCTAGATTGCTTCAATTGAAAATTCCACCAATTACATCTAATAATCTTGGGAACCATCTTCTTTACCAACCCTTTTATTTGCGCATCCATGACTAGCCAACAATGTTGAGATGTCAGGCTCTCTCCTCTGATTACTTTGCAGTCTCTGTAACACAATCGATCGCCTCTTCTCATCGCAAAGTAATCCATCTTTGTTTTAGTCAGACCACTCTTATAAGTAATTAAATGCTCCTCCCTCTTCTTGAAGAAAGTGTTCTCTATGAAAAGGTCATACCTTGAAGCCATGGCTTCCAAGGTCAATTGAAGAGAGTGTTCACCGTTACAAAATCTGAGATGACTTTTCCCTCTTCATTTCTATCCCCGAAGTCATGGCCTCCATGAATACTAGCATACCTTGAAGTATCCTTACCCTCATCTCCATTTAGATCTCCACCTAGGCAAATCATTTCTCTTTGTGGGATTCATTGCAAAATCTTATCCAAATCATCTCAAAAAGCTTGTTTAATTCTTTCCTCTAAACCAACTTGCGGTGCATAACATGAGATTATATTCATAACTACTTCCAGCACCAGATTTAGCAAAATAATACGATCCCCAGATTTTTGCATCTCAACTACACTATCTTTCAAATCCTTATGAACAACTACTCAAACACCATTTCTACCACTCTCTTTACCTGAATATCATAATTCAAACCATGTCTTCTTGATCTCCCTTGCTTTCTCTCCAACCTATTTGTCTCTTGGAGAGAGTATCTGAATCTTCCTTCTTTCCGTCGTATCTACTATCTCCATCGATTTGTCAGTCAAAGTGTCAATATTCCAACTACCTATTCTCAACTTCTTTTGCAACCTCTTTTGGACTAACTTCTTTACTAGCATGCATCCAACAGTCGAGAATTTTCACAAATTTTAAAATGCATCTGGGCGGTCATACATCGAAACTAGCTTATTTACTCACATGTGCTCCTCATGTGAAAACCCTTGCAAATAAGAGTTCGAAAGCAAGTACAAAAAATGAGTTAGAATGAGAAGAGGACACCAAGTAGCAAGATGCAATTGGAAAATATACACAATATAATAAGAAAGAATCAAGGAAAGGAGATGCCACTCAAAATTCATTATATTCACTTGCATATTCTCACTTCATATTACAGAGTGGCAGGAACTTGATTTAGCGTTCAAGCGATGTTCCTTAAACATTTTAGCTACCTCCTTACGTAAAAGAAAAATGAGAGACCTATTCACCCAATCAAAGCCATGATTTCTCTATATGAATCCATCAACCAGCTCCAAAACATTAGAATCAATAACATCCCCGAACTCTCGAAGAAGTAAATAGGGAAATCATCATGTCCCAGAGAATCATTTACATTAAGGTAAAAAACAACCTCCTTGACCTTTGAGATTGAGAACTCACAAATCAACCCATACGACTGCTCCTAAGACACCTTGAAGACACCATGACCAAACATGTGCCCTTGTGCGCAAACACATCTTACTCGGTGCTTGAAATGATCCACCATCACTAAGTCAATCACCATCTCTCAGTGGAACCATTCTACACCCACTGACACCAAGTGGATAAGGTTCCTTCAGTGTCCGTCACTAGCCGTAGCATGAAAGAACTTAGGGTTTGTATCTCCCTCACACTACTTATGTCATGATCTCTGCATCCACATTATCCTCCTCTAATCTCCTCATGCACTCTAGGGAGCTCCAAATTCACATTATCCAACTTATGACCACCTTTCATGTCATAAGCCATCATCTTCTCTCGCTTCTTCGACTCCTTAATGCCATCATCTTCTCAACCACCCTCATAATCGCCGACCCACCACCCTGATGACCATGCTAACCCCCCACCATCTTCTTGAATACATCCTCAAACATCCATGACCTCTTAAAGTAGAAGTTAAACATCAAGAGTTTGGGGCATGAGAGAGAGCCTTCGGGGGTAAGGCACCATACGAGTAGTAGGCCCGTGGGAATCAGGGGGCGAGGGTAAACGCAAGTACCCGTGGACAGAGAGGTACGTGTGGAGAGAAGGGTGGCTAATGAGAGGGTATCATCGATGGACCAAAGGGGCACCATTCAGAGTGTCGAGGCAGTGGCAAAGGTTGTTAGTGCTTTCAATGCAGAGAAAGGCACATGGCATGGAGGTACCTGGAGAAGTCTCCGATTTGCTTCAAGTATCGGTGTCCTTGGCACGAGAGGAAGGATTATCCCAGTGTTGTTGCGATGATGATGGAGGATGCCATCGAGAATGATGATCTATGGTTTCTTGGGATTCTAGAGAAGGGTCGGTCAATGGGTTGCATTGAGGACACGTGTAGACCACGACGTCATCAATGTGCTCGAGGTATCGAGAAGAAGGTTGCTATTTTCTTAGCAAACAAAGGGGCTCCTTCCCAGTGGGGGTCAAGTGGGGGAAGCCTATGTTTCGCGACAGGACTTGGGAGGTGGGGCCTAGGTGGTTGATCGCGGTGCAAGGGTTCTCGGGCGGTGTCGTGGGGTTGCAACATTGCGGGAGGCTCTGAGGCATGTCGATGTCGTGGAAGAGGTGAGCATCTTGCTAGGGAGCCATGGGAAGCGCATGTCACCATGAGGAATCCCCTTGAACCGATGCCACGTGAGGTCATCTACTACGTTGGCCGGTCTTCTTTCTAGCTCAAGCGAGTTGGTGGGGGTGGAGTTGGATGGGTCGTCGACATCCTTGGTGGTGGTGGAAAGACCGGAAGAGTTGGTTGTGGTGGTGTTGGCAGTGTTTCGACGAGGAGCAAGTGTCGTCAGTCATGACGAAGTAGAGATCACGGAGGTCTGCAAGATAGGCGGGATCCAGGCTTCACCGATGATTTGAGGTGTGTTTTTGAAAGGGGACTCAGAGGAGGTGGGGGTGGCACTGCATAAAATTTCCTTTTTGGATTCGGATGGGGGTCCTCTTTAAACCCTAGGATTGCTAGGGCTCATGTGAGGATTTTGGTCAGGTCGGATTCAAGGTTTGGTTGTGGATCCGAAGTAAGATGCCGTAGTTGCTGAAGGGTTCAATTTTGATAGCGGGGTCGAATCTTTTAGTTGCCCTACCCATAACCCGAGCATGGTTTTTTTTCCTTTGTGGCTAGACCATGTAGGATCAGGTCCACTCACAATCGTGATTCAACCTGGCCCAGTGTTGAGGGCTTTTATGATAAAGCGGAGACCGGATGGGTATTGCAGGATGTAGGAGGGCATGGTGTTGTCGATCTACTAAGGTAGTGATGAATCTCATATTCATTGTCTTTATTCTTATTATTATCCATCTATCTTAAACTACTCAATTAAATTAACAACTAATTAACTAATGTTTACATTTTACATTAGGTAAATAAGTAAGGCTAATTATTGTAAATAAATAAAGTGTTTAATTATCGTATATATGTATCTATGGTTCTTTTATTTTATGTATGTTAGTATGTTACATATTATTCAAAACCTAACAAAGATTAGTTTAACATGATATATAATATATTATTTATTATTTATTAATCAAAAATACAAAAATATTACAAAACAAATAAACGAAGTATTTTTATTCCTTACAAATACTTACAAAAATATCCGTATTTTCGTGAGAGTACGTCCGAACCCCTTCCTCCCTCCAATGACAGTGAGAGCGAGAGAAATAGAGTGACAACATAAGTCTTACCTTCGGTGAGATCCACAAACAGTGGTCGTGTCGCAGCAACCTCCCCATTGTTGCTTGATCTCCACGCTTGTCGTGTGTGTCTAAGCAACGACCAAGAGCATCCAAAGCTCCACCTCAGGCTTCCCGATCACCTTCGATTTATTCTCCATTTCCAAGTGATTCCTAGTATTTTTTATAGCAAGAGGGTAATCTCCCAATGTGGGAGTCACCGCGCAATCTTGGTCATTAAGTAAAAGTTAAGAGTACATTGCTGTTATACCCAAAGATGGTATAAGGAATTACATTGATACACTACATTTTCGAAGTAAAATATCTGATTATTGAAGATCAAATCGTTTCTTCCTGGCCAGATGGCCCACAAAACTGCAAACGGCTTGGAATAGTCATTAGTGGAGTTGCTCACCACCGTTCGAATCGACCTCCAGAACTCTTCAGCCCCTCCCGTCGCTACCCAAGCACACCTGACCTCCCTCCAAATCTGCTCTGATGTCGACCAATTGATAAACAAGTAGTCTATATCCTCCACCATACCATCACACATGTCAAACAGTGTGTCCTCCAACCGGAGCAGTCTCCCCCTCTTTGCTTTATCATTCAAGTGTCCCCTTCTCAAACACCATCGAAACACCTTTACTCTGCATGGAATCTTTGCAGCCTAAACCACCTTCATGTCCTGGCACAATTCGGCATCATGTTCCTCTGCCACATTCTTCAGTTCTTCGTAAATTTTCCTGACAGAGATTCCAGCTCCTTCCCGCATAAAATGATCTTTATCCAACGTAAAATCTCCAGGTGGTGGGGTCTCCGTCAACAATCTAAAAAATTCCCCCAAGCGCTACTCTGAAAGTTCGGAAACAAAGACCGGTGCCCGAGTCCGCCACCTGCGAAAGTGAACTTTCCTTCAAAGTCGCCATTGCAAAAAGTCTCGAAAATCTTGTCTCCAGAATACCATCTCCCAACCAATCATCACGCAAAAATCTGAATACATGTCCTTCTCCCACCTTTGGTTGCAAACTATGGGCAATCGACGACAGGACCTCTCGTATTCCTGCCCATAGCGATGATTCAAACCGCACTCTGCCAGCAACCAACTCCCCTCTGACACCATACAGTTTTCTAACAAGTGTAGCCGTTAATGAAGGTGATTGTCCCCAGATGTGAATCATCCACTTGGCGACCAACGCCTTATTCATGCACTCCACATCACGAACTTCCAGCGCCCCCTCGTGACGCTCCCTTGTTACCATGTCCCAGCTGAGCAGGTGCACCCTGGACCCGTGTTGCTTCCCCATCCGACAGGAAGAACCTCCTCATCAAAGTCTCAATTTTCTTTCTGACTCCAACCGCCATCAATTGGGTAGAAAAGAAGAATATTGGAATTGTTGAAAGAACATGCTTCAAAAGAATCAACTCCCCCCTAGACAATGTGATCGCTTTCCAGCCAACCAGCCTTTGCTCCATCTTCTGCACCACTGCATCCAAATCTGATTTCTTCAGCTTCCCCGCCACCAATGGTAGCCCCAAGTAGGAGATAGGGAGGTCCCCCATAGGGCATCCGGTCATCCCTACAGACTGGAGCGTTTTGTCTCATCCATCCCAAAAGTAACCACAGTCGATTTGTACCTGTTGATCTCAAGACCTGAAATACTACTGAAGATCTGTACCAGTGATTCCCAGTATTTCCCCTTTGTGATTTTTTTATTTTTGTCACACTCACACACTCACCTTCATGTTTATCTGATTGCTCCTCCACCTTTATTGCATATCCCTCATTAACACGGACTACTCCATTCACTCCCTCTTCTCCAGGATCCTCTCCACCTCGGTCAAAGTTACGTTCTTGCAAAAAAGGTGAACTCATTGGCTCCACCTTCGACCACCTTAGGCAACCCTCCGTTCGCCTCATTTCATCTCAAATATCTCCATCGTGCTTGGCTATATCTCTAAACCTGCAGATAATCATTTATTAGAGTTTTGAGACAATCTTCGGTCTCGGGTTTTTGAGACCATCTTCATTGACAACTCCAGACACCACTGCATCTCCCTTGGCCTTCTATTATCTTTGTCAGGCCCTCAGCAAGCTTCTCCGATCTTCTCTAATGTCAGACAAGCGTGTATGAGCAGAATGTACCTCGTCGGAGTGCAGCCCCTTGCGTCACCGCCTACTGAGGATGAGAGCCCCCTCGATGTACAATCATCGTTAGATTGAGCCTTTCTGCTCCCAATCCCACAGTCCAGACCCTAGCCTAGCCTCATCGTCGAGTCTCGATGGACTATTGAGCTTTGATTTGAACTAGATCTTGCGGACCTTCAATGTTCATGTTTACAAATTAATACAGGAGCATTTTGTGATTGAGTTTTGTGAGTATTGTGTTGAACTATATTGTATCATCATTTTGTAGCATCTTCACTCTAAACTCGCATTAATAAAACCGTAAAAATATCATGCATTCATTTGTCTTGACCTAGACTACATTAGACATCTCAACCTAGGTATTTAATACCTAGTTAGATAACTTAATAGCTCGTTTCCTTGTATTCGACCATGAACTTATCCATGTATAAATAAGACGTACCCTCTTCATAGAGATATTTAGTGTGGTTATGAACAATTCCTAATTGGCTCGTATTGCAATGATACGATCCTAACCTATCCAATTAAAGGTTTATCAAGTAGGTGGACCGGATCTCTTTGGGAGGCATGGGTGCCACGATCAAGGTGTTGAAGGCAGTTACGAACCATGCGGATGAGGCATATTGAAGATCGGTGATTCATCAGATTCGGAAGCGGAGCTCTCCTATGGACTCTTAGGTGTTGGTATAAATGAGCTACATGTGAACGTATTGGGTGTCCCTAAGTGGGGGAAGACGACACGTTAGGGATAAGACCTCAACGAGAAGGGAGGACGTCAAAGGGAATTAGAGATATCTAGGAAGATGAGATCAGTTCCTACGGCCAATGAGAGCAAGTGCCAGAATCCAACGTGTGAGCTTAGTCGCTTTCCTGAGAGACCAGGGAGGAGGGAAGTTGATCCTTTCTTTTAGGAAGAGAGAAATTATCTCTTAAGGAGCAACGGTGGGAAGAGAATGAATTGTGAGTTTGTTGTTTAAGGCAAGGTATCAAAATCAAAACATTCTTGACAACCTTCTATAATACTATAGCCTGATCTCCACAATTATATTAGGGGCCATGTTAGATTAGTGCTTTTGCCTTGGTGACGTGTTCATAGATTTTGACTCGGTTGATTATTGTTTACTTGGGGCCATATAATGCATACAACTTTAGTTGTCGGTTGGGTCGGTTCAATGGCTCTATAGCAGTGTTCACTAAATCGGCCGCACGGGCCGCATATGCGGCCGCATATGCCCGTGCGGCGTGCAGACCGTACCGATTACTTGAATCAGTGCATTATGCGCCCTCCCCACATATGCGGCCCACATATGCCCCGCATATCCCGCATATGCCCCGCATACTGGTCCAGCAGCTCCAACTTTTCAATCTTTTCATTCAGGTCCTTAATTCTGTAACTCTGCCTCTTCATTCAATAGTTAGAATATGACATGCATTTCTATACAATTGCAATGCATTATACCATTAAGCATATGCAATGTTTTATTTTTTTCTCATGTATTATTTTCACGAATATATGCAATGTATCGTCGAGTATTTTTTATATACGCCGATTGAGGTTTTGCTCATGTAGTGCATGTATGTGTATTGAAGTTTTGTTATTACGAATCATATAATGTGAAGTTTTTTTGGTAAATGTTTTTTTGTGATTAAATATGAGGCAATTAAAAGTATATATGCACACCCATCTAACATGAACCGTTTTTCTTAGATCTTCTTTAACTCCACTTAGATACATAACTTTAGTGGTAATGTTATTCATAGATTTTTTTATTTTTAAATTAAAAATTAGAAAACCGCTTAGAACCGCATATACCCCGCATATGCCCCCGCATACCGCTTAATCAGTATTCGGTGACCAGTCCGAACGCATACGCATACCGCTTTCCTGAACCTTGCTCTATAGGAATTAGCGATTTTTTAACCTTCTGACCCATGCTAATTGTAGTAACACCGATGTGAAGGTATGTTCCTTGAACCCTTCTCGTTTAGCAATAACTAATTCATGGTGAGGTTGGAGGGGACGGAAGGACTATGACAAGGGTATTTAGAGTTACGAAGGTGTGGCGAGGACACATATTGTGTTTTCTAGTTTGTGCTTTTTGCTAGCTATCTGACATTGTGTATTGGGACCAGGAAGACGCCATTATAGGATGATCTATCTCTAGTCGGGAAAACCTTTTTTGGGATTTGCCAAAAATCTTCGGAATAAATTTATTTTCTTGGTTGCGGCTAAGATTGGACAACAGATGCATCTTACGATAGGGAATTGTGGGTGGATCCTTAGACTAGAGCCTATGCTCTCATTCTCACATAAGAGAAGAAAATCAAAAGCAAGGTGATGGATGGAACGAGAACTGGATGATCATGTGGGCATGAATCCAGTTGTTGAGGATGTGAAAGATGTGGTCAGGGATATTGTTGAGTACATGATACAAGGCAACCTAGTTAGCTATGAGGAGCTAGAAGACATATGAGGAGCAATCACACATGGTTTACGAGATGCCTTAGGGTCAAGTTAACTATTGCTAACCCTCTGAGTGGATCATGAAGATTGTCAGTTGGAACATGGGGGAATTGGGCGACCAGGAGAACATATGTGTTTTTGGTGGAAATCTCCTTAGGTCATGGTAGGAAGATGTGGTGTTCTTATACGAAACAAATATTGAGGTATGAGATTAAGTGGAGCAGAGGTTGATGCCCAACCCTCGACTATCAGAGTTTCGGGAAAATATCGTTAGTTAGTTAGTTATGTTGGAGGCATGGTACTAGCTTGGAAAGGGGACATGTTCTCCGTTCTAGAGGCGAGGTTGGGCCTCAAATTTGTGTCGATTATTCGGGAGGAGTAGGAGGGTGGGGGAAGGTTTCTTTTGTCGTCTATTTAATGGGCCGATAGAGGACCCTCGAGGTTCTTCCGCGTAGGAGGAGATGTGTGGTCAGAAGTGAATTTTATAACTTACCTAGGTTGGTTGGCGGTGATTTCAACGTCACCCTTTAGGCATTGGATCACCCTCTCTGCAAGGGTTGGCAGGATCTTGAGTCAGGACGAGCTATAGGAGTTCATTGGCGATTTGGCCTAAGTGGTAGTGGACATCATGAATGGTAGTTCACTTGGAGGAATAGCACGTCTACGTCACGTCTTGATCGTTTCTGGTTTCGGTGGAGTTGTTGAAGGCGTTTACTATATATCCTCAGCTCATGCTCTTTCGAGGTCCCGATCTAATAACACGCCCATTTGTCGGGATTCTGGGGAGGGGTTGCACCCCTCTCTTTATTTAAATAAAAGATCTTGATTGCTGGAGGAGGGTTTTCAAGAGTCGATGGAGACTTCTAGTCCTTACAATAGATGGTGGGATCTACGATGAGGAGAGTGGCGCTGAGATTGCGAGGCTGAGGAAGATTTTGAAGGGTCAAGGTTGAGGCAAAGATTGCTCGCACTAGACGACCTAAAGAATATAAGGGAGTTTAAAATGGATGAGTGTCTAGTAATAGTTGAGCACCAAAAGACCGTGTCAAGGAGGACAAAAAGAGGGAGGTCAAATGGCGGTAGAGGTCGAGGCAGATACGAAGTAATTTTATGATGTGACCTTAGGGAGGTAGAGAAGGGATCTTATCCATGTTCTCCTTATGAGGGATGAGTGGGTTCGGGGAGATAAAGGGATTGGAGACTTGATGGTAGCGCACTTCCATGCGATCGGCAAGTAGGTTCCGACTTCATGAGCCAGATGATCAAGAAGGGGAATGTAGAGTCCCTCATAGAAGTGTCTCAGAAAGAGGAAGTGCGCAAAACTGTATTCGATCTCAATGTGGATCAGTGCCCAAGTCCATATGGTTTGCTTGTGTCCTTTTTCGGAGTTCTGGGATGTGGTGGAAGAAGATGCCATGGCTCTACTCGTCGAATTCAGAAGTGCATATCGTGGGCAGGAAAAGCCGAACAGGTCCTTGATTTTCCTTTTTCAAAAGAAGGATGGTGCAGAATGGGTGGAGGACTACATGCACATTGTTGCATTGTCTAACGCCATTTACCCTGTTGTCAAAGTCTTGGTGAATCAGCTCCGGAGGGTTCTTGACTCAATCATATTGCCCAACCAAATGGCCATCATTCAGAATGCAGTTGCTTGATCAGGTGGTTATGGCATCGGAGATCGTCTCCAATTGGAAGAGGAACGTCTATGGGTCTATATGGAAGGTTGACTTTTTGAATGCATAGAATTGCATTGACAAAAAATTCTTATGTGCATCCTTGGTGAAGCATGGTTTTCCAGATAAATCGATAGATTGGATGAAGAGGAGCATCGCTAGTGGGTATTAATCAACAGAAGGTAGAAGGAGGATTTCTTTCAGCCACACAGGGATATCAAGCAAGGATGTCCACTAGTGTTGTTGATTTTTATTCTTACAGTATATGCTCTTGCAATCATGATGAAGCTTGAAGAGGAATGGGGTTTCTTTCGTGGGTATACCAGAGATGGGATTTTGATCCCAATCCTATAGTACACATATAACAAGATGTTCTTTATTAGGGGGGAGGGGCAAGACTGTAATGGGGTTAAAGTAATGCTTGATATCTTTGAGGGTATGTCGGGCATGCACATTAACAGCATCAACTCTGTAGTTGTTCCATTTGGAATGTTTTCGAAGAGGGCGGTGTAGTATGAAAGGCTGTTGGGGATGGGCAGGAGTTCATCGATCTCTTACCATGGCTTACCATTGGTATGTGGGAGTTTGACGCAAATAGATTGGTTTCTAGTGGTTGAGATATTGGAGACGAAGCAGGAGAGCTTGAGAGCATCTTGTCTACCGAGGGGAGGAAGGTCGGTGAAGGTCATGTTGTTTGTGATTCCAATTTTCTTTCTTTCCTTGCGCGTGTTTCCAATCGACATTTGCAAGTGATTGGATGTGTTGATGTGGAGGTTCTTCTAGACAACATCTGGTGATGGGATGGGTACGGTCCTGATGGAGTGGGATGTGGTGATGCAGTCCACCAAAGTGGGGGTGTTGAGGGTTTCAAGGCTCGATGACATGAACAATGCATTGTTATTGAAATGAGTTATCAGAAATTGGGGTGGAAGGTAATAATTTGCTTTCAAGACTAATCCGGTCGATTTACTTTTTCGCTACCAACTTAAGTGCAACAATCAATGTTGTTGCTTCACCGTCCATATTTTGGCAGAGGCCACGTTCTTCTCTGCATGAGGTGGTCAGTTCGCTTATATCGATTTTGGGTTACAGATGTGTTTTTCGATTTTTGGCAAGATGATTGGACAAGGGAGGGAACTCTATGTGATGTTTATCCCAGATTGATCGCTTTGGCAAGAGACAAGAAGGCATGTTTTCCAAATGTGTGGGCCAATGGATCATGGACACCAACTTTTATAGCAGACTTGTCCGACTAGAGATCATAAGAGTTCTTGTGTTTCACAAACAGGTTGTCCAAAGGGGATGAGCCTCAGGTGGGGCATGATTTTTAGTGCTGGAGAGATGGTTCGTTCAGTGTGAAGAAGGCATGTGTGGTTCTATCAACCACCTTGAAGGTGATGACTGATGAGGTATCCTACGACTGTGCTAGAATCTGGAATCGGAAGGTACCACTTAAGATAGATATTCCTGTGGTTGCTTAAAAGAGGTTGTACTATAATGAGCGTTGTGAGAGCCAATTTTTTCCCTGATTGTGAGGAAATATGTCAGAGGTGCAAGGAAGTTGCAGAGGACATCGATCACCTTCGTTTGGTTGTTGTGGTTCAAGAGAGATATGGGCCGCAACAACACTTTCGAAAGGCTCAGTGGGCCAACTCTAATTCATTCTAAGGTCCATTGGTAGTGATTGGAGGGGTTCATCAAAAGGAAGACTCAAGGTGATTGCACATGTTTGTGTGACTTGGTGAGAGCAAGGTTTGAAAAAACGAAAGGTGGAACGAGACGTTTTCCTCGGAATTGAGGCGAGGCGTAGCCTTGAGGCGGTCGAGGCATAAGCCTCGGTTTAAGAAAAATACGCAAAAAAACTACAAGCATAAAGATGGCAATGTAATTATATGTTCTTTGCCCGATATATAATACTTAACACTATAAGATATGATGAAATAATAGAGATAAGAACACCATAATAGAAGATAGAAATTTTAATCCAATGAAAGAGGAACTCATTGTCTATAAATGTTGTGAAAGAAATAAACAATATGTATCTATCTTTGAAATATTGTTGTAATTAAAAGTACGATTTAATATACATCAAAGAAATTTATGTTATGCGTCTACCATATAATATATGGCTACACGAGAAATCGTGAATCATATCCATTTCGAGCAAACCTTTGAAATATTGTTGTAATTAAAAGTATGATTAAAAATACGTCAAAAAATGCATGTTATGTGTCAAACATATATAATATGGCAGCATGATAAAATGTGAACCCTTTCTATTTCATTTTGCTTGATGCATTGCAAAGCGCCTTAAGTTTACGAGTATTGTTGGATTTGATATTAATGAATTCATTCATTAAAGAAAAATAGTAAGAGTTCGCGAAATAGTTGGACGCAATTAATAGTAAATATGAAGTTATGGGCACCAAAGAAAGATCAGATTTAGGCGTTTATCTCGTATAATCATTATCCTAAAGAAGCAAATATTTATAAGCTTCTCAAACTACCAAGTAAACCATTAAAATCGTAAAAATATCACAAAAAAGCAAAAACGTCTCGCAAAATGCCTTGACCGCCTCGAGGCAGAATGCCTCGAGGCTACGCCTCAGCCTCCTGAGGCAAACGCCTCACAGGACTAGACCGAGGTGTACGCCTCAAGGTTAAAAAGGACCGCCTCGCCTTGAGGCGTACGACTCGACCACCTCAAGGCTAGTTTTTCCATACCATGGGCAAGAGACAATTTGATCTTCAGTAGCGAGAGGTTTTACTGTGACTGTGAGAATGTTATGGAGAATGCCAATGCTTTTTTTGAAACTTGGATTTTGGAATTTAATTTATAGTTCTTTTAATATACAAAGTTTGGATGGACCTTTATGGAGGTTCATCCCTTTTTCCTAAAAAATGAAGGCTGACAACTCTCGTTTAAGTCCTGATAGAGAGTGGCATGATCCAAAAACAAACGAGCTCTATCACCTCAACCGTGACAAAAAAATCAATCGATGTGATACTGGGAAAAGATGTTCCTTCAAGTACGTCCATAGTTGGACGTGTCCATATGCTCCAAACCTAGCTCATCCACAACAGCTACAAATATCAACGAGTTTAAATCCTAATCACCCTAGCACAAGGATAATCATAGTCCAAAATAAAGATTAAAATCCATGCCCACAAAGACAGCATCCACAGGAAATGAGCCCTCACATGCCTCAACTCAGACCATAACTTGTGATGTTGCACAAGCTTCAAAAACAAACGAGCTCTATCACCTTAATCGAGACAAAGAATCAAGTGATGTGATACCGAGAAGAGATGTTCCTCCAAGTATGTCCATAGTTGGACGCATCCATATGCCCCAACCCTAGCTCGTCCACAACAACTGCAATATATACGAGTTTAAATCCTAATCACCCTAGCACGAGGATAATCATAGCCCAAAATAATGATTAAAATACATGCCCACAAGACATAGCGTCCATAGTAAATGATCCCCCATATGCCTCAACTCAAACCATAACTTGTGACGTTGCGAAAGCTTACCACCACCTCCTAGTTATCCATAGTGTGTTTAAGCACCATCGCAGTCGATATAGCACCAAACACCACATCCACACGCTTGGAAGTGTCACCATTCCACCCTATGATAGTACCACCAACAATTACCCTAGATCCTCCTAACGTAGAGTATGTCAATGGCGAACCCAAAAAAGATATCAAAATAGTTGTACAATCGTTGAAAGTTTCCTCTAAGCAAACCACATCTACATGACGTGACTTAAAAGATAATCCTACCGGCTATCATTAGTCATGCTTTCCCAGCCCCCATAATGTTCCAAGATGTCACCTTCATTTATCAACCAAAGGGGTCTCACGTACTAGATTCATCCAAACCTAATTATTAAAACACCTTGCAATTCATCCATCCCTACTACCTCATGTGGTGCAGCCACCACAATTAGAGTGACCTCACCAACATCGGTCATCGCCACCATTGACACCCCTTCATTCTCAATGGCCCGCACCTCCTGTCAGGTCTCCTCCATTCGCCACTGCTTTCATGAGAAATTGCTAACATCACCCCTGCCTCAGCCCCCCAACACCGTCTTCCCCATCTTCCACCTCCTCCTTCATTGCTCCCCATCCACAGTACAGACAGCAAATATTTTCCTCCTAGTCCTTATACGACTCCCAGAGAATTTGCAGCCCACCGTCGTAAGGATGCATCCATGCCATCTTGAGGGGATACCAATCATCAAGCCTCAAGCCTCACCCGAAGTCATCTTCGTCGCCTCCAAGGCAGGAGCAAAGGTTGTCTCCGTGTTTATATTGAAAGGGAGAGGAGAAGGCTCCCCCATAAACCGATCCACTTAAGTAGAGTTGGAAGGGCCCGCAAAACTGATCCACCCGATTCCCACTTCTCTAACCATTCTGATGAATGTAAATAAAACCAGCCGACCTTTGAAGCTCCACATTGCACTCAATTCCCAGCCCTAAATTATGGCAGTCATCACTCAGAAGTGAAATCCACAGCGACTAAAGACATCATTCTTCTCCTTCTGGACCCAACTGGACTAATCATATTCCTGCTGACCTGTCAGTTATGAACATTTTTTATTATTGCATCATAGAAGCAATTTGATTGTCATTAAATAGATTTTATATGATTTTAGACTGTCTGATTTCATTCAATAGTTGAAGCCAATATATGCAGTGTAAGCAACAAGAATATGCAAAATATAATACGAATTCAGTGTGACCCTATATGTTCCATGGACCCCAATGCAATCACATCCAGCCATGGACCTCTGGAAGTCAAGTAGCCCTTACCCTTCCGCAGGGTCACATCCCACCACGGCCCTTCCCAAATTGTTTGCTATTCTTTCCTATTTTTGTCAGCAATATTATTTGGCATCTGCATGTTTAATCTGATTTTTGTGATGTTAACGTTGTTGTTTATGTTATGTACATATTTCTAATATGTGCTTCAGCCCCATTGCGTATACCATGCCTCTCCTAGGCTAAACCCACAGCTTTTGGAAAATGCATGTATCATTTATTATGTTCCCTCTCCCTTTCATCATTTCTCTCCTATTCATCCTGGGCATCCTCGTCGCATCAAGATTTCCTTGGTCAAGGCTACAAGGTACCCCGCAGCGATAATTGATGGCACGGCAAGAATTTGGAAGCTTTGAATAAAAAAGTTTCTAAACAAGATTCAGAAAGAGCTATTTTCTGGTATGAACATTTAATAGAACCAGAATGCTTATAAAAGCTTCTTATCAAAATTTACAAAGAAACGATGAAATTTTGTCCATGCACAAATTTCCATGATTGAGGGATGAATTTTTCCATTTCCATATCCTTGCCAACCACACATTCTAACAATTGTCAATCGATGTGGTCCCTTCACAATATATATGGTAGAGATTACCGTATATTGTTGTTTCTTTATTTACCTCTATTTCCTTATGCACTATTTCCCAATGTATCACTATTTCCTTATGTATTGTTTCCCTATGTAACCCCACAGGGGTATTTGTGTAAGTTCTCCTCTGAACACCCTAGAATTTAGTCCTATATAAGGACCCCTAGACCTCACAGAATAAACACACAATATTCTTCTCTTCTTTTCTCCACACGGTATCAGAGCAGCGGTCCTAGACCGGTGTTCTGAATCTGACCTAATTTTCCCTCCTACCACCGCAGGCCCCTTCTTCTTCTCTCCCATCCACGACGCTCTGCGTTAGGCGTGTGCACCTCGGGCTCCTACGCCTTGGGCTCTAAGCCCTAGGCACCTCGCGCTCCTTGTGCCTCTCGCGCACCTCACGCACCCGCACGCTCCCTGCCCCTGCGCGCCCCTACATCACGCCCCTACACGCCCCTGCATCGAGCTTCTGCGCACAACTCGCCGCTGCAGCCCTAGGCCCCTGTTCGGCTCCGGTTTAGGGCGTTCAGCCTCCACAACTCTCTACTAATGTGCAACTAAGGAGGCTCTACATATCAACTACAACTTCATCTAGGTCACTTTTTCTTGACCTAGAGACGCTATCTTGATGTCACCGAGACCAAGCATATGTATCCACCTTCTCTAATGGTACAAGGCACATCTATCAAGTTGAAAGGCTCGGAAAACTATGTTCTATGGTCTCGATCCTACAAGATATTTATTGGTGGCCAAAGAAAGGGTGCCATCCTCACGAAGACTGCTCCTGCTATCACTGATGCAGAATATGAAGCCTGGTTTGTCGACAATTGCCAGGTAATTACTTGGATGACTAATAGTGTAGATCCAAATATTGCTGCAAATCTCTTATATAAAGATACTGCAAAAGCCATGTGGGAAAATCTGGAGCACACATATTCCCATAAAACAACCAAGTCTCGTATCTCTGATATATACACAAGAATCTGGTCTACTAATCAAGAAGAGACCAGTCTAACTGAATACTACCGAACACTTACAAGCTTGTTTGAGGAACTTCTAATCTTTCAACCAGCATGCTGTGATAAACAAATAGGCGAACGTGCTAAGTGGCAGGTCTACAGGTTTCTCTCGGGACTTCACCCGAAGTACAAAATTGCAAAAGATCAATTTCTTATGACAGATAAATTGCCTACGATCGAAACCATATTCGGTCGACTACAGGAACTGGAAGCTCCGGTTCAAAATTCTCTGGTTCATTCTTCCACAGAGACAACAACCCACTATTCATCTGGGCAAAGAGGACGACAATCCTATCCTAGAGGCCGAGGTCGTGGCCGCGAACATGACCTTTAACGAGGTCGTGGTCGTGATTCCTCTACTGGTCGTTATCCTGCATGCATACACTGTGGTCGCATGAATCATCCATCTGAACGTTGCTGGGCAACATTTGGCAGGCAACCAAGTGCTCATAACACTTATGACGATGAATCACATGATACGAACAATGATACAACTACTCAGAGTATATATGGACAACATACTCCATTCACTGCTTCTGAATATACTCGTCTGCGACAACTTCTAAATGATTCTGCTCCCTCAACAAAAGATACGACCGCATCTGCTGCTACTGCTAGCCTTGCTACTACATCAGGTACAGTAGCAAACTCAGTTTCTATTATCAAACATGCATGGATTATTGATTCTGGAGCTTCCACTCGTTAACGGGAGATGTAAGTCTACTCACCTCATCTCAACCCTCTACCTCTATAAAGAGCGTTTGTGTTGCCAATGGGGATCATTCTCCCGTTACTGTTGTTGGAACTATTGAATTCTCCAACAAACTTCGACTGACAGATGTGCATTGTGCTCGTGCTTTCCCGCTCAGTCTTTTATCTGTTCAGAAGCTATGTCGTGAGCTACATTGTCGTGTTATTTTTGATGAATCCTGCTGCTATTTTCAGGACATCCGGACGAGGCAGATTTTTGGTGGATGACGTGAGAGGAATGGCCTATATTTACCTCAACAGCCCTACCACTTCCAACTTTGCTGGCGCTACCTCCATCACTGAAGATCCCCTTCTATGGCATCTTTGTCTGGGACATCCTTCTGCCAAAGCTCTCTCTATGATGTTCCCTGAACTGTCTACGCTAAAACCTTTTGAGTGTAAAGCATGTCAGTTCGGAAAACATCATAGAGTTTCCTTTCCTGCTAGAACTGAGCCTCGTCGCACTACTCCTTTCTTCCTAATTTATTGTGATATTTGGGGACCCTGTCCGACCAAAACCATTAGTGGTCATAAGTACATTGCTGTTTTTGTGGATAACTACAGTCGCTTATCTTGGGTATTCTTGTTAAAAGAACGTTCAGAAATTAATATCGTTGTCAAGAACTTCTTTCATTATGTCAAAAATTTCTTCTCTACTATCATTAAAATCTTTCGTTCTGATAATGCTCTGGAATTTACTCAGAATGACTTGATAAGCTTTTTTACCTCCCAGGGAACCATACATCAAACATCTTGCCCATATACATCCCAATAAAATGGGGTTGATGAAAGAAAACTGAAACACCTTCTTGATATTGCTCGATCCTTACTCACCCATACGAATGTTCCCAAGATATATTGGGGCAATGCTATCCTTATTGTTGTTCATCTTATAAACAGGGTCCCCTCTGCTTCTCTACATGGCTCCACTCCCTTCAACTTACTATATCCCAAGGAGAAACCTTTCCCTCTGCCCTTACGAATTTTTGGATGCACAGCCTTTGTCCATAATTTCCATACCACGGACAAATTATCTACTCGTGCTATCAAATGTGTAATTCTAGGGTATTCTCAAACTCAAAAAGGATACATATGTTACGATCCTACAGGACATCGTTATTACGTTTCACTTGATGTCACCTTCTTTGAACAAAACAACTTCTTTACTCAGACAGTGTCCGATATTCCACTAAAATTCCCCCCTCCACCAATTGTGTATAAAAGAAGAACTTTGTCTAAATGTTCCTTTACCTATTCCACTGTTGCAGAACACTACGCCATCCTCGAATGCTCCCACCAATGCTACCCCGGATAGTCCTCAGGAGTTACCGATCGCACTACGAAGAACAAAGAGGCAATGTACACTTCACCCAATATTTCATTTCACCTCTACTAATGGGTTATCTTGCTCTGACAAAAGATATGCAGATGCCATAATGGCTATTTCTGTTCCCAAAGATCATCATAGTGCATTACAAGATGAGGGATGGAGAATGGCAATGAATGAAGAAATGGAAACATTACATTCTCGAAAAACATGGGACCTTGCCAAATGCCCTCCTGGATGTAAATCAGTTGCATGTCGCTGGATCTTCACTACAAAGCAGTCCCCAGGCGGTTCTATTGATCGTTTAAAAGCAAGACTTGTAGCAAAGGGCTTTACTCAAACATATGGGGTAGATTACTTCGAAACATTCTCCCCTATGGCTAGAATGGGATCCATACGAACTATCATCTCTGTGGCAGTGAACAAAGGATGGCCTATGTTTCAGTTAGAGGTCAAGAATGTGTTTCTTTAAAGAGAGCTTGACGAAGAAGTCTACATGATACAACCTCCAGGTTACGAAGTCGAGGGGGAGTATGTATACCGACTTCACAAAGCTATCTACGGACTAAAGCAGAGTCCAAGAGCTTGGTTTGATAGACTAAGTACAGAGATTGGCACCATGGGCATCCAGAGGACTACATCTGACTATTCGGTTTTTGTCAGGAGGCGACAGACTGGTGTTGTAATTCTTGTTATATATGTAGATGATATGATTATTACTGGAGATGATGACCAAGGGATACTAGAAACCAAGGCTTTCTTGCAAAAAGTATTTGTCACCAAGGATCTTGGACAACTTCGCTATTTTCTAGGCATATAAGCTCTACGTACTAGGAAAGGCTTACATATGTCACAGAGGAAATACTGCCTTAACATACTAACTGAGGCAGGACTAATTGTGTAACACCCCAACCCCAAATATAGTACCATACCTAAAACTCACGAAGTGTAGGTGTGGTTTATAAGTGGTGGGGATTACTACTTGACAACTTGGGCTTGAGCATTTTGGGTGGTTGTCAACGGGTCCATTTGGACCCGAACCCAACAAGTTGTCAGGGCCAGTTTTCCTCGATAACGGATCGGGGACCTAAGCCCAGGACGTTACAAATGGTATCAGAGCCAAATTCTCTCTGATAGTGGAAAGGGCTACCCGAGAGGTGGAGTCGCCCCTACAAAGAGGTTGGAGGAAAGGGCTACCCGGAGCGTGCAGCCGCCACTATCATTGGAAATAAGTGATGTGCCATGTTGCAACGAGGACGTTGCGAATATAAGTGAGGGAGGTTGTAACACCCCAACCCTAAACATAGTACCATACCTAAAACTCACGAAGTGTAGGTGTGGTTTATAAGTGGTGGGGATTACTACTTGACAACTTGGGCTTGAGCATTTTGGGTGGTTGTCAACGGGTCCATTTGGGCCCGAACCCAACAAGTTGTCAGGGCCAATTTTCCTCGATAACGGACCGGGGACCTAAGCCCAGGACGTTACAAATTGGGTGCAAACCCTCAGGAATTCCAGCAAAGCCTAGAAAACATTCTGCATCCAATGATCCTCTCTTTGAAGACACTACACAATATAGGAGCCTGGTTGGCAAACTTCTATATCTTACAGTTACTAGACCTGATATATCTTATGTTGTAAACAGAGCCAGCCAATATATGGAGAAACCATGCTACAACCATTGGCAAGATGTACTTCAAATCCTTCGCTTCCTAAAAGACTCGCCAGGACGAGGAATCTTCTATGGGGCAAATGGTCACAGAAATCTTACTGCATATGATGATGCCAATTATGCAAGCTCTCCTGAAGATCGTCGATCTACAACTGGATATGCCATGATAGGAGGAAACCTGGTTAGTTAAAGAAGCAAGAAACAAGCTGTTGTTTCAAGATCTAGTGCTGAAGCTGAATATAGAGCAATGGCTCAGGCTACACGTGAGATCACATGGCTGCTCACTTTTCTACAAGAACTAAATGCTGCTATATCCACTCCTATTCCCTTGTACTGTGACAACAAATCAATCAGCTACCTACATTGCTACCAATCCTGCATTCCATGAGAGAACAAAACATATTGAGATCGATTGTCACTTTATCAGAGATGTTGTACGAGGAGGGAAGATAACCACCCCGTACATTCCAACAGATCTTCAACTTGCTGATATCTTTACCAACGCAGTAACTAAGAAGCGGCTTTCCTGGATAACTTCCAAGTTGGGCATGATTGATGAATATGCTCCAACTTGAGGGGGAGTGTTAGAGATTACCATATATTGTTGTTTCTTTATTTATCTCTATTTCCTTATGCATTGTTTCCCTATGTATCACTGTTTCCTTATGTATTGTTTCCCTATGTAACCCCACATGGGTATTTGTGTAAGCTCTCCTCTGAGCACCCTAGGGTTTAGTCCTATATAAGGACCCCTAGACCTCACAGAATAAACACACAATATTCTTCTCTTCTTTTCTCCACAATATAAATACAAGGTCCAGTACAAACTCAGATTTTCAGCAGAGTCTGCAGATCCTCCAACTTGAAGGAGGAGGGGTCCTTTTCAGTTTAACTCCATGCTTTAGATTACATTATTTTAGCTGGGTCAGCCAAGCCCCTTACTATGCATATATGTTGGATAAAAAATATAACGTTCCATCCAATCATATCCTTTCGTTCATGAGCAAGCACATGGACAATTCGAAAAGTGTCTATTTAAAAAGAAAAGAAAAGAAAAGAAAGCATGCAAAAAGGGTCTAATCCGAGTCTGATAGCAATCCAGAAAATGTGTTCTTAAACTCCGAAGCATTGTAGCCAGCGTAGATAAGTGGAGTCCACTGAGAGGTCTTGCTTTGCTTGTTTCCTTCGCGTTTTTTAGAAAAAGAATGGGATAATTACTAACTTCAAAATCCATCCTTTTTAAAAAAGAAATATTTACACCCATAACCATGAGTAGATGAGTAGTTTCGTATTTGTGTAACCCTTGATAATCCATAATTACACGAGAAAAGCCGAACACTCTCTCCGTCTTACACCTATAACCCTGCATTAATTTAGTCCATTAACTCAATTAGATCGTTGAGTTAATCTAATGCATTCAATCCAACGGTTATAACAAAATCCAAAAAAAGAAAAAATACTCCAACCCAACCCCCCTTCATCCTTCAACGCCCTCCCCCTCTAGTCACCCCCCTCCTCCTCCAACACCCTCCCCCTCTAGACTTGCATCTCTCCTCCAGCCCCTCCACCCTCGCCCCTCCATCCCAATGCCCCCATCTTCCCCTACCTCTTCCTTCCTCCTGCAGCAACAACGGCAAGCTACCCCTCCTCCGCCTTTGCTTCCTCCCGCAGCAGCAGCAAGTTAACTCCTCTATCTCGCCTTACTTTGCCTCCTCTTCCTCCCGTAGCAGCAAGCCGGGTTATGTAAATTTGCAAATTTGATTAAGGGGTAGAACGGTCCAAATTTGACGAATTCCATCAAAGATATTGGACAAAGTGGATGGAAATTAACATAGAGTTATGCCACGCCTTGGTTAACAACTACCTGGGGTTTTGGGTATAATTATAGATCATAGAGAGTTATATACATAAATACAAAACTACTCAAAGTTATGGGTGTAAATATCTCTTTAAAAAATGATAGTGACCATATGAGTGGGGTACCTTTGGTAATGGAGCCATTTGTTAAGCAGGATGAAGAGACCAGCAAGAAATAAATGGTCCGCACATGATGAGAAATTGGCAATTGGCAAGTGAGATAAACCAGAGTTTTTTTTAACGGGAAAGGGGTAGTGTCCCAAGTTGGGACCCACCACAAAAAATTATATTCCACTAAAAAGGTTACAGCGAGTTACATGTTCCAAGAGGCACACAACACCCTGCCGTGATCGATTACATTCCGTGTATAAAACTCATGCTCCCCAAAAATAGCACCATTCCTACCACACCAGATCACCCAAATGAGCGCGAAAAGGTTAGCATTGTCCTCGTAATCGTTGCCACAAACGGATCAAAAGTCCATCCAGAAATCGGAGTTATATACATAAATACAAAACTACTCAAAGTTATGGGTGTAAATATCTCTTTAAAAAATGATAGTGACCATATGAGTGGGGTACCTTTGGTAATGGAGCCATTTGTTAAGCAGGATGAAGAGACCAGCAAGAAATAAATGGTCCGCACATGATGAGAAATTGGCAATTGGCAAGTGAGATAAACCAGAGTTTTTTTTAACGGGAAAGGGGTAGTGTCCCAAGTTGGGACCCACCACAAAAAATTATATTCCACTAAAAAGGTTACAGCGAGTTACATGTTCCAAGAGGCACACAACACCCTGCCGTGATCGATTACATTCCGTGTATAAAACTCATGCTCCCCAAAAATAGCACCATTCCTACCACACCAGATCACCCAAATGAGCGCGAAAAGGTTAGCATTGTCCTCGTAATCGTTGCCACAAACGGATCAAAAGTCCATCCAGAAATCGGAGCAGTCCAGCCCCCCAAGCCACGTGATGCCAGCCCTGCTCCACACATGAACCAACGAATGAAACGCAAAGAACAGATGGTCCATATCTTCCGCCGCCAACCCACATCTAACACAGGTACCAACAGTCGCCTCAAGTAGATGCACACGCCGCACATGCGTGAGGATCCGATCCAGTTGAACAAGCCAAAGAAAAATCTTGATACGGATAGGATTCTTGCTTCTCAAGATCAACCACGTATCATTGGCAACCTCTTCCTCCACCTCCATGCGATCCTCCACCAAGAACCGACAGGCCTTTTTCACCGAGAAATTCCCATCACCCCACACTAGGTGGTCCCTACCTCATGTCAGCCCCGTGATCTCGACCAACTCTGACTACAACGCCAAGAACTCCGCAACCCTCTAATCAAACAAGACTGAAATAAAAGTAGGATACCACGAGCCCTTGCACCCACACTTGTTGCACCACCTCCTACCTGTTATAGGCCAGCCGCATCAAACGAGGATAGCACTCGCCCAACACCCCCACACCAGTCCAGTCGTCCCGCCAAAAACGGAAGCTCCCGCCATCCCTAAGCATTGGCCTCAACTTCAAAGTCAACTCCAGGAAAATCTCAGTAATCCCCTTCCAGAGAGAGGGTGGTACCCAGCCCGAAATGGGCACCTACGACACAGAGACCCCATAAATCCTCCTCAGCAGCCTGCATACCAGATCCTCAGACTTTCCCCACAAACGCACCACCCATTTTGTCATTAAGGCCCTATTCATCACCCCCACCCGAAGAACGCCCAAGCCACCCTTCTTCGACGCCGTCACCTTTCCCAATCTACCAGATGCACACCCCTCCTAGCATGCCTCCCATCTAACCAAAAAAACCTCCTCATTAGGGCCTCGATTCTCGTATGCAAACCAGCAGGCATCAGGCTTGTAGAGCAAAAGAAAATGAGGATTGCCGACAAGACATGCTTCAGGAGCACCAGCTTCCCTCCTCTCGACAGCATCTTCGCTTTCCACCTAGCCAACCTCCCCTCCAATCTACATAACAGAGTTATTTAACAGTAAGTTTGAGTTCTCGATGGATTATGGATTTAAAATATAGTGTAATGACTATAGTGCCCTTCATGGTTGGTTGAGTAGTATATTATAGAAGATATGTGAAACGATAGGAATATAGGAGAGGTTTAAAAGATTGAAGAGATCAAGGAGGATAACTCCACCCCACTACACACAAAAATGCTACAAAATTACCAAACACATATATCATGATTAACCAAAATGTTATATGCTTAAATATCCAAACTTGGGCAGTAAAGCAATCGCATATAATTCAAGAACCAGACACCTTGAATGTTTGAGAGTTAACCCATTTCACCATCTTACAAGCATATTCCACTTAGGTTAACCCACCACATAAATGGTTAGACAACCCACTAATAGCCACATCTTAGTGCGATAAGCATTAACTTGCACCTCAAACTGTTCTTTAAGGCCACAATGTCAATTCCGAGTCTCATCCCTAGTCCTTTTAGTGCGGGATGAGCTACAGATTCACAATAGCATTCTCCAAAAAAATTTACACAGGCCAAGCTCCCAGCCTCAAATGAGGCAAAAGATAAAGATCCCTAAATTCATTTTTCCAATGATTTTCAGTTGATGTAATAGTTTCTGATATCATGTGTGTAAGAACTAAATAAGCATTCACAAAACAAGAACAGATCTCAAGAGGACTTAAATCACGGATCTACCTCTGAACCACGGATTGTCGTTCCAAATAGCAAGGAGAGCTTCTTTGAATAGGAATTTGCAAATACCTGGTAAGTAAGAAAAGCAATTCTGATTAAATAGAGGGGTAGTAACCAAGTGAATATCACATTATAGCTTTGGAAGGAGAACTTATAACAAGAACTAACAACATTTAATCACAACTCGAAAGACTGAGTGCATTATGCAAAACAAATTATAGGCAGAAGCCAATAACCACACTATTGAAAAAGCTCTTTACAAAATAAAAGAGGCATTAGAAACTTTATGCAATGCATCTACTCAAATGCAGCTTTGATCATACTGACGCCATGGGGAAGCTTGATGATAAGGTCAAGGGTCCCCATAAGCTGTTTATGGTGCATTTCACATACTCACTGGTAAAAAGAAACTTTAACTCTTATCAATATATTTTCAGCTTCGTAGATACTGATGAACCTATACAAAGTGAAATAACTGCAAGTGAACTCAATTTTGGGGTGCAACAACTAGCTCCCCTGCTTTCAAAAAAAAAACAACTAGCTCCCCTGTAATAATAAAAAAAGGAGTGCCTGATTCCAGAAGTGTGACCGTCATCCATAAACATGCAACAATACATGCACAAAGTTGTGCAATGTTATTGCTAGTATGAAGGCCTAGCACTTACCCAGTAACCCGTATCTCTGCATTGATAATATGGCTTTCCATTTTTTTAGAAAAATAGTGAAAATAGAGGGTTCCTAAAAGCTTGCATGTGATGTGCATCCATGAATATTCCTATATATTAATCTCAAAACTCAAAAGATCCGTGAAAGCATGGGATATTGTAAATGGTGAGACTGAAGATCAGACGAGCATTCCTCTAACATGAAACACCTTCAGCTATATCATATACCATGTTTGACAGCAACTTGAAGTGGTAATGGTATTTTAAGTCTTAGAGATGCTACAATGTAACAAGTAACTGTCAACTAGCACATATAAAATAACAGCATTAAACCTCTGCAGCTTTGCATAGGGAGCTGCATGAAACAGTTGCTTTCATCCAAAGTTCTATGACAGTGGCTTGGTAGCTTGCTGACTTTGAACTAGAGGAACCATAATTCAGTTCGAGGACTTGCTGTGGCATGTCATTGGTTGGCGGATGAATTCACCTTCATTTGTATTTCCATTTACAGTCAGGTGGATCACATACTTAAAGGGGAGCGTTGGTCAGACAAGATATATATTGCTACATGCGTGGAGTGGAGACTGACCTTTTTAGGGCAACTTCAACACCACACTGTCAATAAAATAAACATGATCAGCATGCCACTCGGAGATCTGCCATGTCTGATTTCTCGGACAGTTTGGCGGGTTTGGGTTTGATGAAATTTCATGTTCCGAAGTGTCACTTTACATAGCACATACTAGGGCTGGGCGTTATTTAGGTCCACCAAAATAACCCACCAAAAACTTTGAAAAATGATTGAAAAGGATTAAGTTATTTGCATTTTGGATCGGATTAGACCCTAACCATATTATTTATTTGGTTTTTAGGTTGGGTGGTGGGTCTAATGAATTCCACTTAACCCACCCAAATAACTCAAATTGAAACCTTATGCAACACATAATTTGATATTAATTCATATTGACATAACCCCACTTAGCACATAAGTTCCATAAAATTAGTCTTTCTACAAACTTGAGAATACAGAATAAATTTGTCATATGACCTTAGTTTTATATTTGAACAACTGTCTATTAATATATTTTGATTTTTCTCTGTCATAGATGCCATCTGCAGTTTGATTTTGATCCAAACCGATCGGCCTAAACACACAACCCAAATAACTTCACCCAAAATAATTTGGTTGAGCCGTAGGTGGTCACTTTCTTAACCCAAAGCGAATGCAACCCGAATTATTTAACCCAAACCAATCAAATGCATACCCCCAAGCATATACTACTACCAATACCTCCATATCACGACTTTGCCCTTTTTTGCTTCTCTTATCCTATCTATCTGAGCTGCCAATCACTTCAGCAACCCTAAGTTCAGATAGGCAAGAACTAAAAATCCAACTCCATTTCACCGAGTACCACTCATTGATCTTAGTTAATGGAGATCCATTCCATCATTTCTAGAAAAAACCATCGATCATAGTCTCTTTGAAGACACACAATATAAGATTGCCAAGCTCCTACCAAGGAACCAACTACAGCCCTCTTTTCCGGTTGGTCCGACCCCCTTAACGTTCCACGAAACAACCTTCATTCTGAAATCAAGGGTCAATCCCCAACATCTTAACACCTTTGTACCTTGCAACAATCTCCACCATCATTGCCACCTCTGCCTAACTCCCTATTGCCACAAGAGCAGGCGCCTTATGCTTGGCCCTTAGAGACCACTAGCCTCCTCATCCTAACCTCCACTACCCGAGGCCCCACATCAGCTACGGTAATAGATAAGCCAGTTGCAACTCCAAGACCCTTCTCTGCTGATCTCATCTCCCGTGACAATGCATCCATACCTCTTCTGTGAAAAAACGAGCTTGACTTTGGATGACCTCATCTAAACTCTCATTGTATTTATACTCACGTGAAATAAAGCTTGTGGATTTGCCTCCCTGAATAGCTGTAGCAGGAAAGCTTGGATCATCCTTATTTTTATCACAACCATGTGTTTTTGGCTGCAGGACAAAATATCGAAAGTGTTGAAGACATTAAATGGAGAATAAATGCTCATGGACTTGAAATTTAATGTTGGTGGCCAAGATTCTATCTTGATATTTTTACCACTCATGCTAGAAAACTTGAAACTCCACAGCGGATGCTTTTTCTAATAGTTTGATACCAGTGTCTAGGAAAAGTAAGAGGTTAGACCAAAGGCATCCAAATTACATAATGACTGCGATTGTCCCGATATAATAGACAACTTAACATCAATTTTATATAACCACCACATTACCAAGTTCGTAATATATTTTGAAGGACTATTCACTTTGGATGCTCATCCTTTGGTTTTCCAAAAAAAATCACATTGTGAAATATCACTTTGGGTTTGGTCAGTGAATACCCAAAGCAGGATCAGTTCTGCCATACACAACCTGAATACGAAGGCAATTACACAACTAAATGGAGAAGCATTGTTGTCAGGGCATAGCTGTCAACCTTTTTCAACTTGCATGTATTTTTCCAACAATAACTTCCGCCTGGAAGGTGGACTGGCTTCCTGTCATTGAGAAAATGGAGCAAAAGCTTTCGGGTTGGAAGGCCTCTTGCCTCTGGAGGGGGGTCCCATACTTTTGAAGTCAGTGCTTGCAACTATCCTGATTTTCTTCACACCTACCAGACTTCTTCCTATGGGGATTCGACATCGTCAGGTGGCTATTACGACACGCTTTTTCCTTGTGCAATACAAATGAAATGAATAAGGGCAAACACCTGGTGGATTGGGATTTGTTCATGCTGCTAGCAGAACATGGTGGTCTTGGGGTCTTGCAGATTGAGGAGATGAATAGAGCTCTTCTTCTCAAGAGTACGGTTCAGATTTAGGGCAGTAGATATCTATGGGATCCACACTTAGTCCACCATCTTTCTGTCGATGTAACATTTCTTGCCTCATTTTTAGACGTAGTTTTTTTTGTCATCCATGAGTTGTCCACACATATGTGCCCTATGATAGGAGGCGGTTATTCATTTAGATTTTGAATTGATGTCTGGACAAGAGAAGGGGGGGCTCTTGTGTGAGAGGTTCTTCCGTCTGTCTGCTTTGGTCGCCGATAGGAATGCTGACAGGAATATGTAGGTCTGTGATGCTTGGGTTGAGGGGTAATGGATGTTGACCTTCTCTTCGGTTTTCTCGAGACGAGGAATATTGACGCTGCTAATATTTGTACACTCAGGTATTTTGATTTTTTTCCTCTCTTCCAGACTCGTCATAACAAGTGTGAGTAAGAGAATGGAGTCCATCACGCGAAGGTTTTTTTGGTCAGCATCTAGTGATTACAAGAGTGTTCCTTTACTTTATTGGGATACGATTACTCAAAGGAAGAAAGATGATGGGCTCGGTGTTCTAAGATTAAATGAAATGAACAACTCTCTACTTAGCAAATGGGTGTGTCCTATTTGGGGGGATGGCAACGACTTTTCATATCGATTAATCCGAAATATTTATGGGGCTAGTGTAGGCAGCCCCCTTGAGTGCATAGTGATTCGTTCGACTTTCTTAAGGGTACTTTGTTCAGTATGGCCTGAGGTCGCGCTTTGCTTGCATACGATTGTGAGGGATGACGACAACTTCTATTCTAGAGGGGTAAGGAGGGGGCATTGTGTCAACAATTACCATGCATTTTTTTTTGTTGTCTGATCATGAGGCTATGGTGGTGGATGGATGGGAGGGGGGACTCCTTCACAGGTTTAAGATCAAGACTCTCGAACCAACGGTTAGAGGAGTTTATCATGATAATGGCTAGGTGTTGGGCTCTCTTGGTCCTTCAGATGGAAGGGATCACCCAATGCGGTGTGATGGAAGCTATTTTGTTAAGCATACAAAGCCTTGCGGGGTGGTCTCATTTTTTAACCTGGAGTGTGTACAGAATACAAGCGTGTCTGGACATAAAAGATGCTGACTCAGTCAAAGCCTTTTTTCGTGATTGTTTAGAAGGGGTAGGCTTCTGACCTGGGCCAGATATACTCGCTTCCCAGGAGGGGATCTTTCTCGTATCTATTGTGATTCGGTGGCAGAAAATACAAATCACCTTTTTTGCAGCAGGAGCTCTGAGGATGTCGGTACTAGTTTTGCCATAACCAGGATTGCTATAGATATCATCGACTATTTTTGGAATTTAATCGATGTGAACTGAAGCGAAGAGGCTCTCAACCGGATCACGACTCACCGTATTGTGGATCATTTGGTTCGCTAGGGAAGTCCTTTTTACGGGGAGATTTTATGCGAAAAAAGTCATTGAGTTGGCAAAATTTCTTCGTAGATATTGATCCTTGTTCTAAGAATAAATGAGACATTCAAAATTGTTCTAATTACAGAGGTATCAAGCTGATGAGTCACACTATGAAAATTTGGGAACATGTGATCGAAAGAAGGTTGAGGCAAGTTTCCAACGTAAAAGAAAACCAATTCGGATTCATGCCAGGTCGCTCAACTATTGAAACCATCCATTTGCTGAGGAGAACAATGGAGATTTATAGAGCTAAAAGGAAGAACCTCCGTATGATTTTTATTGATTTGGAGAAGGCTCATGATTCTATTCCACGAGAGATACTGTGGAGAGTTTTGGAGAAGAGACAAGTACTTGTCCTATGCATTAACCTCATAAAAGACATGTATGATAGGGTTTTATCGTGTGTAAGGAACCCGCCTGGGAAGATTGACTATTTTGACATCAACATTGGTTTACATCAAGGTTCAACTTTGAGTCCATTTCTTTCTACTTTGATTATGGACGAGTTGACAAGTCACATTCAGGATGAGTTACCTTGGTGTATGTTATTTGCTGATGATATTGTGTTGATTGACGAGACTAGAGATGGAGTAAATGAGAAGCTTGAGGTATAGAGACATGAGTTGGAGAGTAAAGGATTTCGTATAAGTAGGGTTAAGACGGAATATATGGAGTACACCTTCGATGGAAGCAATGGTGAAGGAATCGCGGCGAAGATTGGTGATGATAACATTCGAAAGAGAGATTCTTTTAGATAACTGGGATCTATTTTGCAACATGATGGGGAAATTGATGGAGATGTTACTAATAGAATAAATGCAGGATGGCTAAAGTGGAGAGGAGCCTCTGTTGTTCTCTGTGATAAGAAAATTCTTTTAAAAATTAAAGGAAAGTTTTACAAAGCAGCTGTGAGACCTGCTATGCTCTATGGATCTGAAAGTTGGCATGTGAACAATAGACATGTGCAGAGAATGATTGTAGCAGAAATGAAAATGCTAAGGTGGATGTGTGGACACACACGTAAAGATCGAATTCGGAATGATGCAATCAGAAAGAAAGTTGGTGTAGCTCCGATCGAGGATAAGATGTGAGAAAACTGCTTAAGATGGTTTGGTCATTTGCAAAGAAGATCAGCTGATGCACCAGTTAGGAGATGCGAGTGTTGGGATGTTGAGCCGGCTAAGAGAGGGCGAGGACGGCCCAAGAAGTGTTGGAAAGAAACCATAAGAAGGGATCTTATGGATTTAAACCCGGGATTGACCTAAGATAGATATAAATGGAGGCGAAGAATCCATGTAGCCGACCCTACTTAATTGTGGGAAAAGGCTTTGTTGTTGTTGTAGTAGATATTGATCCTTGTAACTTAATCCAAGGTTACCATGAGAGGAAGCCCAGTACTTATATTTTTGTAATAAATGGTGATTTTTTTGGATACGCACTACATTATAAGTATTCGCCCTTTTCCTTTAAAAATTATTGTAAAAGATAGTAGTTTGTCAGCTGGTTAAGGATGAATCCAATCAAGTTTAGTCAGTTTCATATTTTTTATTTTAAATATATAAATCATTTTTATGTACGTATTCTTATATTTTTTATAAACTTAAACATGGTCAATATTAGCATAATGAAGTCAAAGAAACAATTGAATTTTAATAGAACAATACGCATCTTAGATTTAATTTACATATAAAAAATATAACTATAAAAAAAAGCAATCGAGATGTCAGGTCGATCAATAGAAATAGTTCGATTGGATCAACTTTCAATAGAAATAGTTCGATCGGATCAACTTAGCCCTATTTGGGTCAGGTCTCCCTCCTCCCACTCAACTTGTTGAAGCAACTAGTCGATCGACTTTTGCAAGCTTGCAAGTGTCATATGCAGGAAATGTGCATGTTTGTACGAATTTGCATTTTCCATTTTTAAACAAATAGGTAATTCATTATTAATGGTCCATTTAAAAAATATGATTTCTCAAGATTCAATAGAAAAAATAAAAGTAAGTTTACAAATTTAATAATAGTTTTAACAAACTAATGATGACTTTTAAACATGGAAGGAAATATCGCGATATATCGATATCGACATGGGACCGATATGGGTACCGATATGGCGATATATCCCGATTTCCAGGCATTTTCTTCACAAAGGCTCGTCGATATGGGCGATATTTCGGCGATATATCGTCGAAATATCGTATCGATACGATATCGATATGGATACGGCCTTCCATGCTTTTAAATAAGAGCTTATATCCTTAACACAATTCCAAAAAACAAACAACAACAAAAAGCATGTTCCCACATTAAGTAGGATCGGCTACATGGATTCATTGCCACCATTTAGATATATCTTAGGTCGTTCTTGGGTTTAGATCCAAAAAACTAAGATCCCTTCGAATAGTCTCATTCCAACACTTCTTGGGCCTTCCTCGCCCTCTCTTAGTCGGCTCAACATCCCAAAATTCACATCTCCCAACTAGTGCATCAACCAACCTCCTTTGCAAATGACCAAACCACCTTACATGATTTTCTCACATCTTATCCTCGATCAAAGCTACTCCAACTTTCCTTCTGATTGCATCACTCCCAATCCGATCTTTACGTGTAGGTCCAGACATCCACCATAGCATTTTCATTTCTGCTATTGTCATTTCTGCAGATGTCTATGGTTCATAAGCTAACATTCAGATCCATAGAGCATAGCTAGTCTCATGATACTTTAAAAAACTTTCCTTTGATTTCCAAAAGAATTTTCTTATCCCATAAAACCGTAAAGGACCATATCCACTTTAGCCAACCTGCATTTATTCTATGAGTAACATCTCTATCAACTTCCTTGTCATGTTTCAAAATAGATCCCAAGTATCTAAAAGAATATTTCTTCTGAATGTTATCGTCACCAATCTTCACCTCGATTCCTTCTCCATTGCTTCCATTAATAGTCCACTCTATATATTCAGTCTTATCCCTACTTATATGAAATCCTTTAGTCTCTAATGCATGTCTCCATACCTCGAGCTTCCCATTTACTCCATCCCTAGTCTCATCAATCAACACAATATCATCAACGAATAACATACACCAAGGTATCTCATCATGAATGTGACTAATCAACTCATCTATAATCAAAGTAAAAAAGAATGGACGCAAAGCTGAACCTTGATGCAGACCAATGTTAATGTCAAAATAGTCAGTCTTCCAAGCTGGATGCTTACACAAATAGAAGCCCTATCGTACATATCCTTTATGAGGTTAATGTATAGGATAGATAATTGTCTCTTCTACAAAACTCTTCACAGTATCTCCTATGGGACAGAATCATAAGCCTTCCCCAAATCAATAAAAATCATACAGAGGTTCTTCCTTTTAGCTCTATAAATCTCCATTGTTTTCCTCAGCAAGTGGATGGCTTCAATAGTTGAGCAATCTGGCATGAATCCAAATTGCTTTTTATAGAATCAACCTTCTTTATATCACAAGTTCCCAAATTTTCATAAAATGACTCATCAGCACAATTTTGATATCGCACAATTTTGAATGTCTCCTTTGTTCTTATGAAGAGGCCCACATGCATTTTCTTGCTTCGCCAAATAACACTGAATAAATTTGTAAGCTAAGTCAAACCACATTCACCTAGAACCCTTTATACTTATATAGGAATGTCATCATGTCCTATACCTTTCCCAGATCTCATAACCTTCAAAACCTCCTCTACTTCCGTCATCTGTATTCGTCTATAGCTTACATGATTCAAGTAACTTTCTCTACTAGCTAGATTTCTCAAAGTGATCTCTTTATTTCCTTTCCCAATGAAGCTTATGGAAATACGGCTTCCATCCAGTCTCTATATCCTTTTAAGTAACAAGCATGTGCCCTTCCCCCATCCTTAATGCATCTCACTTGAGAAAGGTCTTTTGGTCTTTCTTTCTCTTAATTTGGTCAACTCGAATATATCCTTCTGGCCCTCCATTTTTGATTGGAAAGAGGGTGAACTCTCGATTTGGGAGTCACCACTAAAACTATTTCATTAAAACAATATTAAAGTGCATTAAGTTGATGCTCAAAAGTGATACAAGGCATTACAGTGATATTCAACATTCACCACGTAAAACCTCTGATTGTTGAAGATCATATCATTTCGCCCAACCAGATGGCCCACAAAACAGCAAACGGATTGGAATAATCGTACGTGGAGTTGTTTCCCACGCCCTGAGCCAACCTCCAGAACTCTTCTGCCCCTCTGGTCGCCACCCAAGTGATCCCTACCTCCCTCCAAACTCACTCAGATGTCGTGCACTTGAAGAACAAGTGGACTGAGTCCTCTACCATCACGTCGCATATGTCGTACCGTGTGTCTACCAAGCTTAACAGCCCCCCCCCCTCCTTGCCTTATCGTACAAGCGGTCCCTCCTCATACACCACAAGAATACCTTAACTCTGCACAGAGTTTTCGCAGCCCAAACCACCTTCATGTCCTGACAAAGATCCAAATCATGTTCCTATGGTACTCTCCTCATTTCCTCATAACTTTTCTTCACAGAAAATCTCACGCCCTCCCAAACAAAATGGTCCTTGTCCTGCGCTAAAAGTTCAGGTGGCGGAACCTCCACCTACATCCTGACATACTCCTCCAGACGCTGCTCTGAAAGGTTCGAAACAAAAACCAGTGACCACGTGTCTAAATCTGCCACCTGTGAAAGGGTACTCTCCTTCGATGTCGCCAAAGCAAATAATCTTGGAAAACTTGTCTCTAGAGCACCCTCCTCCGACCAATCATCACGCCAGAATCCGAATAGTTAGTCATCTCCCACCTTTAACTGCGGTCTATATGCAATCAACGGCAAAACCTCACGGATACAGGCCCAGAGCGATGACTCAAACCGCACTCTACCAGCCACTAATTCACCTCTAACCCCATAGATCTTTCTCACAAGTCTAGCCGCCAGCGACATCGAAGAACCCCAAATGCACTTAGAGATAAGCGCATTGTTCATGCAATCTACATCACGAAAACCTAACCCTCCATCGTTGCGCCCCTTCGTCACATCCTCCTAGACCAGGTGCACCCCAGACCTCTCTTGCTTCCCATCTGACCAGAAGAATCTCCTCATCAAAGTCTCAATTTTCCTTATCACCCCCACCACCATCAGTCGGGTAGAGAAAAATAAGATAGGAATAGGTGAAAGCACGTGTATCAAAAGAATCAAATTCCCTCCCCTAAACAGCATGACCACCTTCCACCTCGCCAGCCTCTGCTCCATTTTCTGCACCACCACATCCCAATCCGATTTCTTCATATGCCCAACTACCAACGGCGCCCTCCTGGCCCTCATAGAGTCATGATTTTTATACAAAACTTCATAAGATTTTGACTTAGCTTTGACTTCTACCTTCTTTGCTTCATTCTTCGTTATTTTGTAGTTTGTGACAGTTTCCTATATTCTATCCTTAGACATAACTTTAAAGCATGCTTTTTTAATTTGAACTTTTCTTGCACCCCTCCATCCCCTTTTGGCATGGAACTCCTCCCTTTGACTCGCCTAGCATCTCTTTGGCTACCCTTCGGATACAAGATGATACCGTCTTCCACATCTCGTTTACTCTTCCGTTACGGTCCCAAGATAAATCTTCTAAAACCTTCTCCATGAAGCTTGATTGCTTCAATTGGAGATTCCACCATCTCGTACTAGTGATCTTGGAAACCCTCGTTTTCTTTGCCAGTCCTTTTATTTGCACATACATGACTAATAAGCGATGTTAGATTGTCAAACACAATTCCTAAAAAAATGTACTAAGCCTTATCCCATTATAAGTAGGGTTGGCTACATGGATTCTTGCTCAAATCCATGTTGAAAGATTCGACTATTTTTTACGTTGGCCGTCGACTACCTAAGGCAACCACTGCAAGAGTGAGATTTGAACCCTGGTCTTTTGTGTGGTAAACACATTGTACTACCACTAGACCATTAAGTGGGTCAGAAAAATGTGGAACCCTAAAAACTACTAATAAAATGTTAGTTCCTAAAAAGTAAAAACTACTAATAAAATTGAATGAAATTCAAAAAAATGTTAGAAAAAAAGAATGCGGAAGCGTATCAGAAATAAAGATAAAAACATTGAAACAAGACAGGATTCAGTGTTCAGGAAATCGGCCGAGTATACCGCATACTCGGCCGCGGAAGCTCCAGCGCACCGAGTGGGAGTAGATCGGGCTTTAAGCGGGCCAAGCCGCATATTCGGCCGAGTATGCCGTATAGGCGGCCGGGTATGCGCCTGATTTTCTAATAGAATGTTTTTTTAAAAAAAATAACCAAAAATCCTGGACACTTATACCGTACCCCTAGAAACCGTACCCCTCGCATACCCTAATATATCGAAAACGCGATCCCTCGCATACCCCCAACGACGAGCCCTAACTTCGCCTCCGCCAAGACGTTGGCCCCGCTCCAGCCAAGCACCTCCAACCCCAATCCTCGCCGGTCGCCGCCTATCCTTTCCGCTGCAGCCGAGCACCTCCAACAGCTTGGCCCTGCAGTCGAGCGTTGGCCCTGCAGTCGAGCGTTGGCCCCGCAGTCGAGCACCGCCGCCAAGAGCTTGGCCCTGCAATCCTCGCCACCACCAAGAGATTCGTGCAGGTTAGTGGAGTTTTGTAAACAGTAAATGAAATTGTTTACAAGTGGTTGTACAAGTTTTATGCACAATCAGGTGGTTTCTTAATACATAGATAAAAGATTATACATAGATATTTCGGTCATACATACATCAAGTTTTATGCATAATCAGGTGGTTTCTTGTACAAGTGGTTATAAACTGATTATACATAGATATTCTTGATGCATTGGTTTTAGAATTAGTTGCTTGGTTTGAGAGTTTATCATTTAATTTATATAAAAGAGTGATTTGTTTTTCATATGTGATCATTATGGCAGCAATGGCCTCTCAACCAAATCATGAAGTTGTTGGAGATGCATCATCGACCCGTCATGTCCCGTCGGGATCTAGTGATCCCGGTTGGATTTACGCATTCCTCGCTTCAAAGACTGATCCAAATACAGTCACATGTGCACTTTGTGGCAAGATTGTAAAGGGTGGAATAAATAGAATGAAGCAACATCTAGCACATGTCAAAGGAAATGTAGCGTCCTGTCCAAAGGCTGACTTTGAAATAAGAAAGGAAGTGAAGGAATACTTGGACAATACACAAAAAAAGAAGTGCGATAAATCGAAGGATTTGCAAGAAATGAGGGATGAAGTTGCCAATGTATTCATGGGTTCAAGTGCAACTCCATATGAAAGAGAAGATAAAAGACAAAAAGTGTCAGAAGCATCTGAAGAATGCAAAATGCATCAAAGTTCAATCAAAGATGCATTTTGTAAGGAACAACGTGCACGGGTCAATAAGTATGTGGCCAAGTTCTTTTATGACTGTCAAATTTCATTCAATGTGGTCACCCACAAGTCCTTTATTCGTATGTGTGAGGCAATTGGTCAATATGGACCGGGATACAAGCCTCCCTCTTATTACGAGATCTCAGAGACATTGTTGAATGATGAAGTTGAGGAGACTAAGGAGTTCATAAGCAGTCATAAGCAATCTTGGAAGAAGGGTGGTTGTTCCATTATGACGGATGCTTGGACAGATATGCAGGGTAGGAGCATCATGAATTTTTGTGTGAATTCCGAGTCGGGCACATGTTTTTTAAAGTCTGTTGATTCATCATCTGAGTCTCACACTGCAGAGTATATTTTCAACTTGGTGGATGAAATTGTTCAAGAGGTTGGAGTTGATGATGTTGTTCAGGTCGTCACTGATAATGCATCGGCCAATTTAGCTGCTGGAAGGATACTTAGGACTAAGTATCCAAGGATTTTTTGGTCTTCATGTGCAGCTCATTGCATAGACCTTATGTTGGAAGAATTTGGTAAAGAACCCAAGGTAAAAAATGCAATTACAAAGGCGAGATCTCTCACTACATTCATCTATAGCCATGCAAGGACCTTGAGCTTGATGAGGCAATTCACACAAAAGGGAGAAATTGTACGGCCAGGACAAACAAGGTTTGCTACCACATTTCTCACTCTACAGAGCGTGATGGACAAAAAGGAGAAGTTGAGATTGATGTTCTCGTCTGATGAATGGAGGCAATGCAAGTGGTCAAGGACAAAGAAAGGAGAAATGTCTTCATCTATTGTTTTCAGTGCTGCATTTTGGAACCAAGTGTCTATGACCTTGAAGATCTTCTCTCCCTTGGTTTATGTTTTGCGCATTGTTGATGGGGATCAAAGACCATCCATGGGATTCATATATGGTTCATTATTGGATGCTAGAAAGGAAATAATGTCAGTGTTCAAAGACAATGAAGCACAATACAAACCTTTTATCGATGGCATTGACTCAAAATCAAAGGGTAGGTTGGATAGCCCTCTTCATCTTGCTGCTTATTTTCTTAATCCATATTACTACTATAGAGATAGTAGTGTCATTGAAAGGGGGGGTTGTGTCGTGGAGGGCTTCATGCAATGCATGGAATTTTTTTATCCTGATTTGGAAATTCAAGATGTAATCACATCAAAGGAGCTGTTCTTGTACAAAAATGCACAAGGATCTTTTGGCAAGCCGTTAGCTGTGAAACAAAGATCGACACCCGACGACCAATTTAGGTCGGGTATTGTAATTATTTCATATTAATTAGCATCATCAATTTAGTTTTTTATAGTATAGCTTATTCATAAAATTTCTCATATGTAGATAATTGGTGGATGTTATACAGTGGAGAGTGTCCTCATCTAACGGCTATGGCAATGAGGATTTTGAAGTTGACATCCTCCTCTTCTGGATGTGAAAGGAATTGGAGCATTTTCTCATCGGTAATTCAAAGTCTATTGCTAATACTTGTCATTTATAAGTAGTGAATGTAATGATATATTGTTTGAATTGTAGATTCATACAAAGAAGAGGAATAAACTTGAAATCAAGAGGTTGAATGATTTGGTATTTGTTAAATCTAACTCAAGATTGAGAGAGCGTCAGATGACAAAAGGCAAGGATCCATTAGTTTCCAAGGATCGTAATAATGTAAGTGAGTGGATTGCAGAAGGAGAAGGAGAGGAAGAGGTATTTCCAGGATCAGGATTAACATGGAACCTTGTAGCTGAGGCAACTAGTGCAGAAGATCTTGTGCAACATAGACGAAGTCAAAGAATTGTTGATGCATCAAGGCCTACTACATTGGAAGATGATGATGATGAAGCCGATGAGTTTGCAACCGATGAAGAGAGTGACGATGACCCTATTCCTCAAGTTGAATTTGCAGATGAATGGCAATCAGAATGAAGCTTTTGGAAGCTTCATGTTTTTGGATGCTTTATTTTTTGACATCATTTTGAATGCCCTTATTTTGAGAACTTATTTGTATTTGTTGAAAACACTTGGAGGAAGACATGTTGTCATATGCGCTTTCAATTGATGCTTTTGCTCATTTGCTCTAAATTACTTTTTATCACAATAGTTTTGTTCCTAGTACCTTCAATTCCTTATTATTATACTCAAGAGATATAATATTTAGAGGATATTAACATAATATTAAATATTTATTTATACTTTTAATAATAAAAAATACCAAACCGCATAAAACCGCATACTCCCCGCATACTCTCCCGCATACCGCATACTCTCTATTCAGTGACCCCTCCGACTGAATACTGCATACCGCCTTCCTGAACATTGACAGGATTAAATGTGGAACCCTACTCCCTAAGGAGCGGGATGAAACCACAAGAACGCCTCAAAAGGTTGATGCTTCTATTGCTTTTCTTATCTGACACAGGGGGTGATGGGCTTCTTAAATAGCCCTCAATGAGTCTTCACATCTCACAACTGGTAGATGTGGGACTAAAGACTCAAATGTGCTGAAAGGATCCTAGAGTGATCCATTTATCAATCTCCCATATAAGTGACGCATAACCAAATACTCCAACACTCCCCTCAAGATGGAGCATGCAATGCTCAGCTTGGACAAACAGAAAGAAATCTCAACTCCCAATACAAGACACTACAGATAATATCAACTCAACGCATACAACTTTCGGTTGTTGTTGAAGACGTTACTTCTCATGCCGTGCAGGTGAGGAGGACGAACGGGTTGGAGTGTGAGTCAACTGAGTGTGCTCTGTACTGCGCCTGTCAGAGCCACTACAACTGGAATAAGTCTCCCCGTCGGAGTACTTTGGCCCGCCACGACATGTGGACAATTGCTTCATCTCTGAAAAAGTAGAACTGCAAGGTCATGGAGTGCAATCCTCGTCAGAGTCTGTGGTCTTTGTAGAATGGAGTCGGAAGAAGTCTCCTCGTCAAAGAATTGGGCCTCTCTTATCGACTCAGAGAATGATACTCTACTATGGAGCATGGCCTCAAATTTCGATGAAATTCAGCTGAATTTCTGTCGAATTTCGATTTCGGTGGGTGATCCAAATTCGGCCGAAATGGCCTATATCGGCTGAAATTTGGGAGGCCATGTTTAAAAACTGACCGAAACGATCGAAATTTTGGTCGAATTTCGACCGAAATTCGATAGAAATTTTGTTTTGGTCATTCACCGAAACGAAACCAAAATCCGACATTTAAGCCCTTGCTCTAGAGTCCCTATGAAACCACATGAAAACCCTAGCCCACATGGCATAGGGAATGGGATCTCTACTCTGGAGTCCCTATGGATCACATGAAAACTCTGGCCGACAAAACAAGAATGATGGGGACCACAAAAACATGATGGCCAACATGTGTTCATCTGAAAAAGACCGCATACATGTGCGTGTCTGAACTGAAGACCCAGAATCTGATCGTCGAGTATGAACAACTGTATAGTCTAAAATCTGATTGGTCTGGAATCAAACATATGAATCTGGAAAAGACAAGTGACTCTACACAATACCCCCCCCCCCTCTTTCTCCCATACTGATCGGAAAATCAACATCGACCATGTTGGGAGAAACAAGATAATGGGGGAAAACATCACATAAGCCGTTCATCATTTTGACAGCTTTTTTAAATCATTTTTTCTCGATTATTTCATTCCTTTTTTAATAGTCGTCACCTCTTCTTTTTTTCTCAAAGCCGTTCACACATTTTAAAAAAATAAGCCGGCATTTCTCTCTCCTTTTTTTGTTTTTTCCACAAAAACTCAATGCTCAATTGGGCCCATACTTCAACTCACCTCCATTTTTTTTAAAACTAACTGGGTTGGTCCCCCCTTTTTTCCGTACGGCCCACATGGGCTTTCTTTCTCCTCCCCCTTTTTTTGTTATTTTTTTATACGCCCCAACATTGGGCCCAAACACCAAATGGCTCTGGCTCCCTAATTAGGGTTCCCTCATGGAACCTTTTCTCAAAGGGGCCTTCTTATCACCATCGCCGCCTGGGCAGATTAAGAGAGAAGCGTGCAGATGGGGGGAGGCTTGACCGCCGCCGTCTGAAAGACGAGCAGCGCCACCTGCTCGATGGAGAGGGTGTGGCGCCAGAAGCACGCTGCCTAGATGTGCATGTGGAAAAACGGATGAGTGGAGGCGTTGGCTTGTACCGCCTACATGAGGAGGCGAGGGCGAACTGCCTGGAGTGTGCGCGTGAGGAGGCGAGGCTGGATGGCAGCACTGGAGGAGCTTTGCGATACGTGAGGAGGAGAAACTCCACATGGAGCATGGAGGACTAAGCGGCTTTGCCTCGCGATGTGCATACAAGGATCTCCTTCACTGGATTCGCGAGGAATACCATCAATGTTGGATTCACAAGCACGAGGCACAACCTGAGGTAGCGACACATTGAAGAGCAGCATCGATTTGGATGATTGTGATTCCTTGTGTATCAAGATCACAGTGGCAGCGTGAGGAGATCAACCTCGCGTAAAAGAGCGCGCATACGGAGGGGGTTGCGAGGTTGTGCTTGCTGGAGAAGATCGGCCTACTGCAGCATCGAGCATTGAGCGCGAGATCCTGGAAATAGTGACTCGAGTGGAGGAACATACTAGGGTTTCAGAATACCCAAAACATCATTTGAAATTTGATGATTTTATAGAATCTTTAATCACCGCACCAATCTTGATCTTTGAAAACTAGGGTTTCAAGAAAATCCTAAAACTAAAACCCGAACTTGGAACAATCTTGAAAAAACATCAAGAATAAAATTCAAAATCGACCAAGAATGACTTGCTCTGATACCATGTTAGAAAATAGAAATGCGGAAGCGTATCAGAAATAAAAATAAAAACATTGAAAGAAGACAGGATTTAACGTGGAACCCTACTCCCTAAGGAGCGGGATAAAATCACGGGAGAATGCTTCAAAGGGTTGATGCTTCTATTACTTTTTCTCATCTGATGCAGAGGGTGAGGCTTCTTATGTAGCTCTCACTGAGTCTCCACATCTCACAACTGATAGATGTGGGACTAAAGACTTGGATGTGGTAAATGGATCCTGGAGTGATCCTTGTACCCATCTCCCACATAAGTGACGCATAATCAAATATGCCAACAAAAATAAATATAAATTCCCAGTTATATCTCAATCAATAAAGAATGTGGATTGAATACGTGGTATGTGCTGCCAAATGTGGTTACACAGATTGAATATGCAACGTAAACTACATAATGTATTGTGTAGAGAATGTGGCTTGGTCCAGCTACTACATAGGCATGTGCGACCGTGTATGTCATTCATGTCTGAATTCTTAAACATTGCATATTATATATGATATGGATTTTTCCCAGAGATCGAATCACCTAATTGACCCTACCCTTCACAACTCCCAACCTTTCCCTTCAATTTAGAGCAGGTAATGCTCATCTTGTACAAATTGATTTCTAAAAATAACTTGTACAAATAGAAATCTCAATACTGACTCATACAATATAATACAATGCAAGAAAAACCACATCGTCATAGCCACGGTATCAAAAAACATGCCTCGAAGCGTTGAGACATACCTCTTGAGGAATTTTTTCTTTTTTAGAATAATTTACAAAGATGTCCCCGGACTTTTCAACCAATAACAACGTGGTCCCTAAACTTTCAATTGTAACAATCTGAGTTCCAAGCATTGTTTATGGTAACAATGCGGTCCCTGATCATTTCTTTACAGTGAAATTAAGTGAACAATGTTAAGAAGTTACCCAAACGGTCGAGATGACCCCCCCCCCACCTTCACAATCCCTTTTTCTCCCATGTTTCATCTCCTTCCTCTAATCCCTTGCTATCCTACTGCTCTAATCCTTCCTCCACAAATACGACCCACATGCACTCTCCAATGCTCTACACACCCCCATCTCGCATCTACATGGACGACTTGACCTTCCCATCCCTTTTTCTCCCATGTCCCGCCTCCCTCTTCTTCACTCCAGTAAAACAAATAGACCATGATGCTAAAGATAGATTCAATTCCATACAAATGCTCTCATAAGCTACAATCTATTAAATACAAGCCAGGAACAAAGTGCAATACACTTCCAACAACACTATAAACGCCAGATTTTGAACTCCGACCATCACTCCAAAAGCACATACATTTACATTACTAAAGCATAAAGTGGAAGAAAAATAACCTTTTTTCCGACGATTATGATCATAGGTCTCTATATGAATGGAGCTCTTCAGCAGCATATACTAGCTGAGAGGGGATCGTACATCTCACCCTTATCGATCGCCTAGTGGCAGAAATATTTACAAACGTAGTAGAACACGATATGCTCAAGCATCTCGACAAAATTCACAACCACCTGCACAACAATGGGAGTCACGCTGATGATAATCCCTGTAGCAATGGAGAATTGGCCGCCTCACTTCACGACTATAAGCCAGAACATGATGTTGATGACGTTATTGTAGGCAAGGTATGGGAGGACGAAAGAGGCGAAGAGGCAAGAAATCATATGCCCTTGAGCATGGTGATGGAGGTGATGAGGGGCTCGAGGATGGTGATGATGGAGGCGAAGTACCTGGGTTGGCGATGTAGACATGAATGGCAAGAAAGTCGAGGAGGATTGGGAGGAGGAGGGAGGAGGTGCTCTTGGGATAGAGGAGGGAGAGTTTGATAAGGTAGGTAGAGACAAGCGTTGTTGTGAGGTAAAAAGTGCCGAGGAGGTGGGAGAAGAGGGAAGTGATCGTGAAGACGAACTTGAAAAGGAGGGAGGCGGACAAACTGGAAGATAAGAGAGGTGCAGATGCGAGACGGGGTGTGTGGGCATTAGAGGATATAGGTTCGTGTTTATGGAGGGGTCAGAGCTGTAGGGGAGGAAGGAGTTAGAGGAGCGAGGTGAGACATAGGAGAAAAGGGGATTGAGAAGATGAGGGGGGCAATCTCATCTGTTTGGGGCAAATTCTTAACATTGTTCACTCAATTTCACGGTGAAGAACTAATCATGGACCACATTGTTACCATAAATAATGCTTGAGACTCAGATTGTTACAATTGAAAGTTTAGGCACAACATTATTACTGAGTGGAGGAAAGTTTGGGAACCTCATTGTCAATTACTCCTTTTTTAAGAAATATGGGTGTGGGCTAAAGGTGATCCACACCCTCAATAGAATTAAAATTAAGCATCATGAACCAACATGTTCTCAATAGCACAACTCTCATCGAAAGACAACTACACTGTAAGAGAGCCAAATCACCTAAAGGACAATAAGAGGATGCATACAACCCTCCCACGAAGCGAGACATGCCCGAAAGAACAGAACTGCAGAAGTTTTTCCAAGAAAACCATCTTGAGGCTATAGCCTTCGTCAGCCTACATGATGCACCACCAAAGCGCCCGAGGTGGTTATGTGCTACTGTCGCCTCGATTTTATTGTGTATTTTTTTGGAAATATATTATGAAAAACGATTTAAAATTATGCTTTTAAAGTATTATAAAAGGTATAAAGTGACCTCAAGACCTAGAATGATATGGCTTAAATAATCATTTTTTATAACCTTGAGATCTGGAATAACCAACATACATGTAACCTATTACCTCATCAATATATATTATATAATTATATTACAACCATTATTGCATATAAAATCGTGTATGTGTATAGGGATTATTTTTAGTTACCATGAACAAACTTCATATACAACAACAATAACAAAACCTTGTCCCACATTAAGTAGGGTTGGCTACAAGAATTCTTTGCCTTCATTCCGATCTATCTTGGGCCCTAACAAGTTTCATATCAACTGTCGTTATTCCATTACTTGTACCATTATAATGAATATGGTATACGTTCAAGAAATTGTATGTTTTTTAAGAATATAACGGCACAAGTTCACAATACAAATATTATATAATCACAAATTTGTGAGTAATATGTATCGTTAATAAGGCATATATTTTTTGTGTATTCAAAGTGAGAACATATGAATTTAGGAGTTATAGTTTGTGAATATTTAAAGTTTACGAGTTTACGACAATAAAATTATGTTTAGTAATAGTTTTTATGATTGTTTTCTATGTAAATTAAGACTTGCGTCACAACCGCCTCGAGGACTATGCCTCGCCTCAATGACAAAAAACCGCCCTGATCTGCCTCGCATTTGTTAAAACCTTGGCCACAATGCATGATCCTCTAAATGCTGATGACAATGACAATGTATCTTAAGTAATGCTCGTGAATAGGAAGAATTTAGACCAAAATTTTGGAATGATGTTCTGTTGAGTAATCAAGTAAATCTTCGGACCACAACTTGTCTCCTAAACAGAAGACCTGTCTAGTCAGCGAAAGACAGTTCCGTCATCTCTTTGAAACAACAAAAACACGGTCCTCTCATATACATAGAGTTAACAAAGCAACTTGGTCCAAACGGACTTTTTATAAATGAATCAAAAAATCAGTTCAGAATACTGAAAACATTTAACATGGTCAGATTTCCAATCAATCCTTCCCCAGTAATACTTTGCTGAAAGAACTTTTATTTCAACTCATAAAATTGTAAAATGCAGCGTGAGATGATTCTTCTTTTTCAACTCCAGCTGAAATACAGTGGGAACATTCTTAAACCCAGCATCCTATACGTATATGTGTTCTGTAGAAGGACTAACTTTTCAGGATTAGAGTTAAACTTCAAGAAGAAAATGTGCGCATACCAAATACACCTAAACCCTAAACCCTAAACCCTAAACCCTAACCCTAAACCCTAAACCCTAAACCCTAAACCCTAACCCTAAACCCTAAACCCTAAACCCTAAACCCTAAACCCTAAACCCTAAACTCTAAACCCTAATATTGATGTACACATGTGTTAAATTGAGCGCGCCCAATCTTAACCGATCCATTTTATTTGGACCAAGTTTAGACTTGGACATGGAATTTAAAAATAAAATGATCTAACCCGTTAACCCATAGTCGGGCCAATTCAAAACCGACCCCATCCGGCCGATGCCCAATCCTAGTCTCCACCATGTGTACCCCTTCGTTCTCTCTGACGCCGAACTCTACCGCCGTCAAAGGCGTCACCATGAGTGAGTAGACCCCTTATTCTCTTCCACGTTGAACTCTGCTGCCGTCGAGGTCTCCATCGCGAGGAGACCCCTTGCATTCTCCCAAGCTGATCTCTTCGACTGTTGAGGTTTCCCCCGCGGGGAGAACCCTTACTCTCCACCACGCCGAACGCCGCCGCCGTCGAGATCAACACTGCGGATCTTTTCAGCACTGGACCATTTGAGCCTTTAGATACACCGAAGTACAGTTCTGAAAATTGAGTTAAACTTCAAGACCGCTCAAGATAAGGACAGAAGACCAATTTGCTTGAAATACGTTCAACATGAATGGTACTTCGGTACTTTGAGGAGTACACCTAGGGTTTTGATGCAAAACTCATTTTCCTCTCTCTCATGCAGGATATCATATCTTTCTCTCCCATAAAATCTATGCCATCAAATGCTTCTCTCTCTGCAGACATTCATGGTATGACAGCTCACTCAATCAATCTATCGAAAATCTCCCTCACACCATGCAATTCTCTCTCTCTCTTTGAAAACAACCAACCCTCATTCTACCAAATTTCCGTATACATATTTCCCTCAATTTCTCATTTGTCAAATTTTCTATAGACTATTAAAAATACAATATAAGACTATGGATGGAATAAATTGTTTTCCATATATAGTACATTGAAATTAAAAAATTTGAAATAATAACTTTATTAAAAATAGCTTTACTGGGGCATTCAAACATAGTTATATTGCGGGCATATTGAAATTAGGAGATCGGACATTTGTAAGGTCAAATCTCTAGTAAATTACATTTTCTTTTTTACACTTCGGTAATCCGATATGGATGGATTTGTCCAAATTTTTTAAAATAGGAGCATATCGGAAATCATGAAAAACAAACATTTGTAACATTTGATATATCGTAAATCCCAATAAATGGATATATGTTATGCTTATATATTTTAAAATTCTAACGTCAAAAGGTATATACGTAGTTTATAATATTTATAGGTGACAGGAATTTAAAATATATAAGCTACAGAGGAGTGATCCTATGAGAGCCAAAACCTGTGAGAGCATGAGAGCATGCATTCTGGACCACATGATCCAACCAGGAGAGAGAAGACCAGGAGAGAGAAAACAGAATCATGTGGTCTAGAATGCATGCTCTCATCACAGGATCACTCCTCATAAGCTACAATAATAAACATAAAAAATAACCATCCCATCACATCTGTATTATACAAAAGTTACGTCAAACAAAAAAATATTATACATCATCTTCTGATTCAAGAACTTAAAATGACCATAAACTTATCAATTCCCAAACTTTCGAAAAGTCACATCACTATAAACCATCCAACAACAAATCCATCATTCAAACACCAAAATATACAAAAAGGTTAGGTTATCCACCAAATTACAGCCTCAAAAACTAAGCAGTCCGCCCACTTCACCCGCATGCCTTAGGGGACAACCCCAGTGTCCCTCTTCTTCGTACGTTCTTGGCTTGATTAATGAGGTTGATCTTTGATCTCAGATCTTGATTACTCTATCATATAGATTTCAGTTCTCTCTTGCCATGATTTTTCGAGAGTCATAGAAGATCCCATTTGTTGTTCTCTAGAGTTTTGAGGGTGCACGCTCAAGAGGAGCTTGGTGGATCTCCTGGTGTTGTGGACGAGTACGGGTCTTGGACTAAGTGTTTGTTTACAACCAAAGGTGATCGTCTCTTCTCCTTTGCAGCAGAGCTTGGAGACTTCTTTGCTGGCGAAGTTTGATTTCCACGGTGGATGTGTGTGGGACATTTATTATGTATGTTCCATGGTTGTTTGGAGAGCAGTCTGTGATGTATACATGTAGTCCGAGAGTGCTACTTGGGGCTTTTTGCTCTTTTGTGTGTTGAGGGTATTTTGCAAGAGGGGTTTCTAGAGGGCTGCTCGGCTAAAGAGGGGCGTTGGTGAATCATGATGTGCAAGGTTGCAGAAAGCGTTAGTCGGTACTCGGTCGGCAGGGTCACTGACTAAGGATTAATCGGCAGCCGGGCGACTAATCGGATTTAGTCGGCTATTAGTCGGTTTCGAATTTTTTTAAATATTTTAAATATATAAATCAATCTTTATACACATATTCTTATGTATTTGTATTGATTTGTATTTTTTCTATACTATCATAATGAAATAAAAGAAGTAATTGTCTTTAAATATAACATTAATCATATTAGAATAAGTTTGCTTTTAGAAAAATCGAAAAACTAAAAAATTAAAAAATCTCTATGTAAAAGTCGGCCTTGTAGTCGGGCGACTAGGCGGACTAGTCGGCCCGATTAGTCGGGTTGACCGACTAAGGGCCGACTAGGCCTAGTCAAGTCGGCTACCCCACCTACTCAACTAGTCGGGCCGACTAATCGGCCGACTTTTACAACAGTGATGATGTGCTTGATGAATTGTCTAAGAGAGAGATATGGGGTCTGAAAGAGAAGGGAGTGGTTGTGGAGTCTACTGCACACCAACCGTCTGACAAAATATTTAAGAAGAAACTGTAAAGCGAAATTCTCTTGAATGAAGACCATTTCCCAAAAGCTTGCACATATGGTTTTTGTGACGAGAGGTGAGGAAGAAGATTCTTGACATGGAAAAACCCTCCATTGCTACAGAGATAAAGGAATATAATGGTCTCTCGTATGCGGCTGTCATACGGGAATCCAATTCCCCTCCATATGGGGATCCTATTCCTGTTAGAGATGCACCCATCAAAAATGGTGATTATGTTGTGGAGTTTTCAGAGGAGGAAATCTCGAGATACCAAAGGCTGTTTGCTTGAAGACTGATGGCTCAGTTCCAGTCTTCAAGAACTAAGTTGATTTCCTGCAGAAAACTCCTAAAAAATAAATTTGAACAAGTCTAAATGTGCATTTGCATAATCCTACAGTAATCAAATCCGTTACACAAGTTCTGGGCAAATACATTGGTGTGGATAGAAAGAAATCGAGTGTGAAGGATTTATTTCTTGATGAATAGAGTTTGGCCTATGAATGGCTAATGGTTGAGGGAAAATGTGAGCATGGAATGAAAGACTTGAAGCAAACAAAGAGGCGCCTTCTCGTCAAAACATTCAAGGTTAGTTTCACTTAAAGATAAACTTTCTTCAAGGTGAAAAATGAGCTTGTATTTTCCTTGCACTAAGGACTTGCCGAAGAAGGTGGAAAATGGAAAGGGGGTTTGCCCTAATTAAAGCGAATGAGGCAGTTGTGGAGTTTAGCATGGAAGAACAATCTCCCTTCTCTAATGTGGAAGTGATGAATGTCCGGAAGATGGCAAAGACACCATTTAATAGAAAAGAACATAAGGAGAAGAAAAAGTCAATGAATTTCGGGTTAGTGATGATTGAATGGTAAGGGAGACTAGTATTGTTGTGAGATCTTTAGATAATGTTGACGTAAAGGAGGAATCATCCGTGATGGGTGGACTAGGGAGAATACTTCCTGAAGAGGTTGGGCAGGAGAGATCCAGCATTTGCATACCTGATAGTCTGATACTGAAGGAACTTGATTACAAAGAGTTCTTCAAAGAAATGAAGAAAAAAGGTGGCATGCGAACACGTTCAACCACCTCAATTTCTAAGAACTACTTTATGTTTAAGGGTTTGTCTTGGTCTTTATACTTTCCTTATTTCAATGCCATGATGGACATAGCATCACATACTTATAGTTTAACTTCTTCAAGGCCTTTAGGCCATAGCTTCATTTTAATTTTATTGCTTCAAGGTCATGTTGGTCACTTGTTAAGGTTATGCACCCCTCACTTTGATCGGTATGTACACATCTTTTCATATCGATGAAAGCGGTTACCCGGGCCGCACAATATCAGACTTTGAAAGTAAGCCGACTACTTCAACTCTTCCAGCAGCCAAAAAATCTGAACATAGGTTAACAACTTTTCATCTACATAATTTAGTCAATTATAACTAAATTCAACCAACTCTTGAATGTTCAATCTACTAAATTACATCTTGGTTGGCTGATTCTGTGGCCTGTAAAAATGAACTTTTGAAACTCAATTTAAGCTGACTATCATGGTTAACGAGACAAATAATTTTCATCATTCAACTAATTGAAACCTTCAACTGACAAATCAGTTTCTCAGACTGTCAACTAAATGTTTCAATCGAACACTTGCAAAACAGATGCTAATTTCCTATTCAGTCAACTAATTATAGTTCAAGTTGACTAGTTTATTGAGAAATTTCTTTTGCATGTGGGAGAATCATTCTGGATATTTCTATAATCACTCCTAAAGGTTATTAAGCTTCTGTTAGGCCTACAAATAGGTCCTTTGATTTCTTTGACGAATACAACTTAGAAGAAACATTCTCTTTGAATTAGAAGTGATTAAATGACCTCAAATTTTCCAGTCTCTCTTGTTTTCACCAAAGCTCAATCTTACCCATCCATGTTGTTAAGCTACTCCAAGCCTTGCCCATTGCTCGTAGCTATGGAAGTTTTGTGCTTTAAATTTTGATACTAACAAAGTTTTATTTTCAGTATTGTTGACATGTATACAAGTTGTGAGTTCATTTCTTTAGAGGAGACAAAATCTTTCTTGGGTGTGTTTAAGAAAGATGCATTATAAAATAGGCATACTACTCTCATTGATGTAAGCAAATAGTGGAAAGTGTACTTTCAACTATAGAACGGAAGGGAAATCCTACAATCGGAGTTTTATTCTCCCAATTTGTAATTATTCCTTTTCATTTCGATCTATGTTAGCATAATTAACAATACCCCTTTCCCCCCACCCCCAAAAAAAACCCACCACCAAACTTACAACAATATCTATATCCATGGAGTGGGATTAATCAAGTACAACTTAACCCTCTTTAGATGGTTGTATACTGTTTAAAAAAGATTATACGGCTCAAGTCGTTGTCTTTCAAAATGTCCCACTCTGATTTGTAGAGAGACCATGGAAGTAAGAAAATTCACCTCACTGTATAATTAAATTAGTTAATGAAAAAGATGCAAGATCACAAGGGAGACATGGATGAGATGAAGACAGAAAATTGGAAAACATTGGACAAATTCAATTATCTAAGCCTTCCCACTGTTCAAGTGCATTTCTTTTTAGTAAATTCTAGAACATTCATGAACCACAGCTTCACTAAACACAAATATTCATGTTCATTCTGGTCAATTGGTATTCACAATCCCCATTGCTGAACACAAATTTAAACTCTGCTTTCCACCACTTAGGCAAACTGCTTTCTAAAAAATTAGCCAAACAATTCTGATTGACTCAGACAGAAGCTAACTCTTCTCTCGGCTTAATCCTATCACTTAGCCAGCAATTAAGCTTCATTTTGCAATTTCTATTGCAATTTTTAGGTCGAGATCTAGATAACTTCAATAAAAAAGCAAGATAAGAAAAAATAGCACACCACTGCTTTTGCGCTGTCCCAAGAAAAGTATGTGGTAAAGAAGCTCGGTTCATTTCCTTCCGTGATTTTGTAAAGGGGCACGTCTAAAGGTAAACCATCAACAGCTGCAGCATGCTCTATGTATTTCTGCGAACACCATTGTTGCATAAGTCCAAGATAATGAACTGCAGGATGTGTGGCCTTGGTGCAAATTTCAGCACCATTACCTGTCCTAGATCAAATGCCTTTTGTTTGTCTCTGGAATCCACGGAATGGCCAAGCCAAATAAATACCTCCGCATGAGTATCAAGAATTAGAATATCTTCTGTTAATAGGTCTTCTTGAGAGAAGTTATAAATTTCAGACACCTGAACAGCAGATGGAAGATGACAGATTTCATTAAATGCAAAATTTTAAAGCGCAAAATAAGAAAATAAGCACAGGGCCAACCTCCAATTTGCCTGGAACCCACAGAAAAAACCATGCAACATGAAAACAACAAATAAAGTTAGACAGAAAGTGAAAGTACAATAGAAAGCATGACGTAAACAATTTTACTACAGTTACCCTTGTCAAATGACACGGAATACAAGTGGGGATCCCGAACTGATTCCTGTGTTAACTTTTTGCTCGTATAGTTTTGTTTCCCATTGAGTGCAAACCAGAAAGCAGATGTCTCAGTTCCTTCCTTAGAATGTTTCAAAGCAACTCCAGGCTACAAAAAATGTTTTGAAATCTAAAGTATTCTGATTTCTTTGATGTGAAAAAGAATATAATAAATAAAATGCGGAAGTTAATACATAACGGAAGAATGGGAGCATCCAATCTGAAGCATATTGATTACAAGGAAAAAACACATCAACACCAACTTCATAATTTTTACATGGATGGTCATGAAGCAATTTCCGTAACAGCCCCCACTTGTATCCACTCCGAACAAATAAGCAACAGCTGAAAAAACAAACAGAAGGGCAACATATAGGGAGGGCAGATCGTTCATACCCTAAGAAATTCTGCAACTTTTTCTGCCCATTGTTGTTGCTCATATGTGCTAGAATTCCCGTGCCAAGTGAAAAATGATGATCCAGATTGCAATAGGAAACAATCGTAGGAGTTCAATGATGTTGCCAGCTGAAATCAAATAAACAAGAAAGAATATTAAGAAATGCAAATACATGAAATTACTCTCAAGAAAGAACTATAGGTAAGGTGGTGGTAAATAGTTTTAACGATCTGTTATGCTTTACATATACTCAAAAATATTTGGTCAAACACTCATCTAATATGCTATCAAGAATGCCAGTAATGACTTGTCAATAATAAAAATTATTACCACTGATAAGATCTTGCAGAAACTGACAAAAAATGTTGGATGTGGACATGACATTCCACATTACTTACTATAGCAAATTTACAAAATGTGTATTCTTTTTTATAGCTTGATAGTTGAATACCCAAGGTAAGTGCCCTCCCATAGAATTCTTATGGTTTTATCAGAACAATCAATACACCAGCCAAGAAGCCAATAAAAATCTTCCATGAGTCGAAACATAATCCACATAGAATCATCTACCCCAGAAGAGCATAACACCCCTGACAAACCACAAAGCCTAAAAATAGAAATGGGATTCACTTTCTCCCTCAGCGATCGAGAAGCTGCAAAGCTAAAAGACATCATGACGTCCTCAGCACTACATATTGCCACTCAGTCCACATTTGCCCCTCTCCAAATCTCTTAAGAAAAACAGCATAAGAAAAACAGACGATTAGCATTCTTTGCCCTCCCCACCCCAAAAAAAAACGAACAGCGTATGCTAACATCAACGATAGAGAACAAATACGCCATGTGAAACTTCGTCACCAATTTGGAATTTCACAGAATTCAGATCATCACTGTTGAGGGACCTTGAGTTCCATATCAACTTACAGTCCCTGGCAAGAGAGATATCGCTCCAAAGTTGAACAACATAAAACGACCTATAAGCATCCTGATCAGATAAAACCCTGACTCCCAAACGCAGTGGTATCCACACTCAGGAGAGGACGCCTCCACAGAGCCCAAGTCCTCTCTAAATATCAAGAAATCCTGGAAGCACTACTCAAAGGAGAAAGCAAAGCATAAGCCCTAAAGCCAGACAATGCTGTGCCACAATAGCCTCCTATTCCTTAGAAGAGCGAACACTTGTGGAAAGAACATAACCCCTCGTCCGGTCATTCCTCCATAACCATGGTGGTAAATGGCAAGGTAGCGAAAATCGGTAATCAATGTTCAACCGCTCGGGTCACCAATTAAAAATTAATTGGCGGTCAGGCAACAAAAAGGATTTAGATTTTTATTTTTTTAATAATTTTAAATATTATTATTTTTTAGGAGTCTCTGTTTCTCATGAAATTTGAATGACATAATACAGAGATAACAATGAATTTACACGGTTTTATTTTTCAAAAAAAAGAAAAAAATTATGGGGAAAATGGGCCGGGGGGGCTAAGTTAGCTACCCCCGGGGGCAGCCCCATTTTCCTCATATATGTATATATAGAAGGTAAGGAGTATGTGCCCATGGGGGCACACAACATAGTGTGCCCGCTAAGTTTTAAATGCCCAAGTGCTAGTGAACACAATCCAGTAATAATAAACAATAAAGAGATCTGATAAAATGAATCCAGCATCATTCGATGAATCTGTCATAGAACTCCAAATGACCTGAAATTTTAACAAAGCCTTCATTTTATAGTATATATCAAGATCAACGGATTTGATTAATATTTTTATTAAAATTATGCATTTTTTACCCATGGGAACGTACGGCAGTATGTGGTCATGGGCACACTTTACTTATTATATATATATATATATTCTTAATCTTTAAATTGATATAATTCATTCAAATTAATGACAAAATAAAGTATCAAAGAAAGTTGATTGGATCAAAGAGAAAAGTTGCAAACAAAATGTTTACGGTTAGAAAATGAATACATCGCTCTCATGTTTAATCCCATATCGTCTATCAATAGGATCTTGATGTGTCGATGGGGCTATATCCGATTGTAATACTTAAGAAAAATATAATAGAAGATCAACTCTTTGTGGCTTTCTTTCGTGGTTTCATCACGTTCCTTAAAGAGTAGGGTTCCTCGTGAATCCAAGAATTCCATATGGTTGTTGCTTTGATTGTCTATTTTGCTTCTGCATTTCATATTCTCACACGGTATCAGAGTGACTTGTTTCTAGTGTTTATTTTGTTTTGATTATTTCTGTTTTTTGTATGGATGTTCTAGTCTTCTGATATTTCAATTAAAGGCGAAGCCCTATGCATGAAGACGGCATTATGTTCTGTTTTCCACATCGTAGATGTAATAAGTTCCATGGAGATCGAGAACAACCACGATCTCAAATCATGAATTCAAAAAGCCCATCTCCAGAAAGTTTTCATATGCTCCAGATCCAATGAGACAACGAGAAGAGTGAAGCCATTGGCACGATTGGTGTCTCCTTCCAACAGAGACGATAGCAGCCATGCAGAGTGGCGAGGAGGCATGACAACGCACAAGAGAACAAAGAGGTGTTGATCCACGCAGCAACAATAAGAATATATGATTCCAAGATCCCATGGACACAAGCTGAACGCAAAGCAGGCCTTCCTTCGCAGCGACTCCCTAGTGTTTTGCTCTACCATATCTCGTCGATTACCAAAACAATCTTCCACTATCAAAGAAATTCAAGCAGAGGTTGAAGTGTGCTTATGAACCCTAAAAACCTAACGCTATTTAAGGTTATATGGCAATGGTAGCAGCAGCGCTTTCCAAGAAGCAGTACTCTCCAGCAAAAAATTGAGGATGGGTTCCAAGGAATCCTATTCCAAGAAAACGAGCAGAAGCTCTCATGGGCCTTGGTTGTTTTTTTATTTTAATTTTGTGAAGGGCATGTTCCCTGCTACGATAACAAAAATGGATTTTTATCAGTTGTGCCCCTCTGAGATATTGCAATTTTAGTTATGCCCCTCCCTTTTTGGGAATATCAGTTGCGCCCCCAAACTTCTTGTCTTTCTATCACTTGTGCCCCTCAGGTTAGTTGTTGCTCATTCCTAATGCAAACAGACGTTAACTTTGGGACATAACATGAATTAAATTAAAAATAAAGGTTGAAAAGGTCATTTTATCATGCTTTCTTCCTCCTTCCCCATCCTCTTCCTCTTCTTTCCCTTCTCTTCCTCCTCCCCAGCATCTTGCTCCTCTACCGTCTCCTCCCCCACCCCCAAGTGTGCCCTCCGCCCCTAGCTCCTTCCCCGCCCTCATGTCGCCTCCTCTGCTCTCTTCCCCCTGCCGCCCATGCGCCTCCCTCTGTCTGAGCACCTCCCCCTGCCCTATTCTCCACCCCCTGCCCCCAGGTCGGACCCGCTGCCCCCGCGCCTCCCCCTGCCCCTGCCCCTGCCACCCCCACGCCCCCGCACCTCCCCCTACCCCAACTCATGCCGCCCCCGTGCCTCCCCCTCCCCCTGCGCCTCCCCCTGCCCTGTCGTCTCCCCCCACCCCCAGGTCGCTCAATGCCCCCGCTGCCCCCGCGCCTCCCCCTCCCCTTGCACCTCTCCCTACCCCTGCCACGCCCGCGACCACCACCTCCTCCCAATCCAGCCCCTCCTTCCCAATCCGTCGAGCTCCACCCCTCTGTTGCAATTGTAAAGAACCTAGAGAGGAAGGGGAAGAGGAGGAGGTGTGATGGAGGAGAAGGAGCAAGGGGGCTGAAACTGGAGGACATTCAGTATTTGTTAAGATAAATTTAATTGGTTCATGAAAATTCACTAAAAATTCAATAAAATTCACTACTTGATCCGTAATGAGTGATATATCCGTGAAAATGCAAAAAAATTAGAGATTCGATGGATGCATGAAGGTGTAACTAGGAGAGAAATTATGAAGAGAAAGGAAGAAGAACAAATGAAGGAAGAAGATGAAGAAGAAGTATGGACAATTATACCCCTCTTAACTGCACCATGGTTTGAAAACCCCATGGTTAAGTCAACTCATTGACGGTTAAACTAACGGAGGGGAACAAGTGATAGAACGACAAGAAGTCGGGTACACAACTGATATTCCCAAAAAAGGAGGGGCATAACTGATATTGAAATATCTCAGAGGGGCACAACTGATAAAAGCCAAAAGAATTGGGAGAACGAAAAATAAAGGTGACTTAAATGAAGGGGCCACCAAATCATCTCCCCATGGATGGGCTTCAGGCCCAACCACAAAAAATGGAAAAGATGAGCAGAAATTCCCATAGGGATTTTTAGGGGCCTCATAACTTTTAGGCCAAGTTTTTTTATTTTTAAATTTGGATCCAATAGGCAGCTATAATTGGAATCTTCAAGAAAAAAGAGAAGAAATGAAAAAAAGTCAAAAACAGGAGTGGACTGTGAAAATTGTTGAAAAAAATGAGGAAAGAAATGAAAGAAAAAATGGCAAATGAAAAAAAATGATTGCTAAAAAAGGATAACAAGAAAAGAAGATAATTTTCTTGTTTGACTCCCTCTTCATTTGTTCTCCCAACTTTCTATTACCCGCATGCATCAACAAGTATGGGAGAAGAGGGAAGTGATGAGTAGAGTTTTCAGGTTTTACCTCTATTTGAGGCATTCTGCAAGAGTGGTCATTTTTCTCAAAGATATCCATAGAGAGCCCCATTAAAACCTCCATCCTCCATTGATCATGAACTCTGGTACGAGATCCTTCCAAGGTTTCTATGACAAAGAACCCACTTCAAGGCCCCTATGAGAGCGACCCATTTATCGAGATTTGCATATGGATATTCATGTAACATTCTTTGTTCGGTCATTGAAAGAGATAGAGCCATCTCACATCAAGGAAACATGTTACGAACTAGAGTACTCCATGGGGGAGACTCATTACAGTGTCAGTAACTCTGATGAATGTAGATACAAAGCAGACAAGCCAGTCGTCTAGCCAGATTGCGCAACAGGTTATCATCCGTACTCCAACCATCGGGTTCCTCATCATCATTATGAGCTGAGAAGCATCATCAGTAGCAGCAACCAACATAATATGTATTGAGTCAAGAGTGTCGATGTTTCATATCATTTATTGACGAAACTTTGGTGTATCGATGGGGCTCTATATAGAGTCCCACATCCATTGTAATCTTTGAGAAACTGAATAGAAAAAACATGGTATGGCTTGTTTCTTCTCGCACTTTAGGGAGTATGATTTCATGTACGGCCACAATGTATGCATGCTGGATAGCGAGCGGTAGTAGGATCACGTCCACGCCCGCGACCAAAATCATGTCCTCGTCTAGATTGGCAACCACGACCAATGCCATGGATGTGTCCTCCATGGTAGTTGGGTCGTCCCCGAGCATAATGGGTTGTAGTCTATGTAGATGTACTAAGAGGACACTCAGTTGGAAAATTATGTTCTTACAGGCGACCAAAGATAGTCTCAAGTGTGGGCAGTGCATCAGCAGTCAGAAACTGGTCCTTCACAGGCTTGTATCGTGAATGCTATCCAGACAGAAAGTGATACACATGTCATTATGTGCGTTCTCCTATCTGCTTGTCGCAGCAAGTAGGCTGAAAAATGAGTAGCTCCTCGAACAGGCTCATAAAAATCCTATAGTACTGAACCAGGGTAGAACCTCCATGATTAGCAGATCAAATCCGTATGTATATGTTTAAGAGCATGGACTTGGTAGTCTTTTGGGAGTAGGTATGCTCAAGACTCTACCACATTGCCTTTGTCGTTTCCTTGTAGAGAAGATCTGATGCTATGTTTGGATCAACATTGATGGGCATCCAAGTAATGACCTATCAGTTGTCCCCATACAAGGTATCATAGTCATTGTCTGTCTCTTTGGACGGATCCTTAGTAAGAACATAGTTCTTATGTTGACCACCAATAAATACTTTGAACGATCGAGAGTAGAGTGCATAGTTATCAGAGTGTTTTAGTTTGATAGAAGTGCCATGTATCATCGCAAAAGAAGTCAGCTACACGAACCTGATCTCGACAGATGCAATGGTGATCGTGCAAGTTAAGAAAAAAGTGACCTAAAGAATTCATGTTGATTTAATCAAGCATAGATGTGATCAGAGTCATGATTACAGACCCTTGTAGGATTTTTTTACCAGTAGAAGGAAGCTAGAATGCTCCCGATGGTGAGATGGGATACCATGCATCGAAGCTAGTATCCTTGGCAGTGGTCCTAGTCCCTTAGAGACAGAGTTAGGGCACCAGAAATTGATCAGAGGAGCCATTCAGGCAGCTAGTGGAAGAGATCAGCACTCTAAAAGGCCCTGGCAGCAGATTTAGGGGTCCTTTTACAGATCTAGGTGAAGCTCTAAGCCCACCTTAAGGGTTCTGGCGATGTTGAAGATTGGGACAAGGGTTCCTGCGGTAATTCAGTCCCTTTCACAAGGAGGTGATCCTCGACGGAGATGTCTCCAAGACCTCGCGCAAGGGACTCCATGCCATCTTGGCAGAGGCCAAAGGATGTTATAGCATCGAAGATTAGACCAAGGGCTCCTGGCGATACTCCAGGCAGAGCCCTAGGGCTCCCGCAGAGAATGCGACGGTGATATGAAGGAGATGGGACCTCACGGGGCCTTTAGGGATCCAGGCAGAGAGCCTCCGCCACCCTAGGGTATTGCATTCCGCAGCAGCACGATGGCGTGTCGGTGGTGCCCTCGTGAGGGCTTGCAGGGCCGCAAATAGTGGCGGCAGCAAGAGAAGCCCTCGTGCGGGGCTTGAACGACGTCTAAGGTTGGCGGTGGCGGTGGGATTTAGGTGTGTCTTCTTCCTTTTTCCACCCATCCTTGTTGCACTTTTATGGCAAAGCTGTCTCATTAAATAAAGAAAACTCAATATTATGTGGGTTGTACCACAGAACATGGGCTGCTCCCTCCAAACCGTAGGTAGAAAAAAAGACATAAAAATTTACAAGGAAACCCTTACGAAATGAACTGTTTTTGAAAGACTTGAACTTGATTGGTACTTGCTGGAATTTGCTTTTGCCCCTCCAAATTTAAGGCTTGAGTTGCAGCATGTTGCAGGAGATAAAGTTAGGGAATTTGGATAATAGAACGTGAACCATCTACAATACAAGGTTTATTCTGTTGTTGACTCGGTTGGAAATTCTGGACTGGAGTGACTTTTGTAGAGTGGAGTGGTGATCTCAATGATAGGAGTATATCATTGACACCATATCACTCATATTATCGATTTAACAGAAAGCATGACTTTATTTTCGTGATTATATGAGTGTAGGGACAGACTGATGCTATGAGAGGGAGAGGGAGTTGATGGAGAATTTTCAATTGGTAGACTACAATTTCAATATGTCCGGTAGATTTTTGGCAAGTATTTCAATGTCATCCTGATGTCGGGGAATTGATCAAACGATAAGGAATGCAAAAACTTGGGATCAATAGATTTTTAGGTTTGTGGTGGGGGTTGAATTTGGAGGTTATGGATATCACGAGTTGCAAGTACCCATTGTGAAATCTTTGCACTAGGCCATGCATCAATCGTTTCTTCCTCTCAACTATGTTGATATAGTTGTTTTAGTTGATCTCAATGCAATCTTTGCCGAGATTTTACTAAAACTGCACGTCTCTCGTCCGAGAGTCAAGAAAGGGCCACCGACCCTCCTCTTACTTAGGCTCGAACGTTTTTTCACTTGCATTTTCAATGGTTGACAACAATGCAGGTGGCCTTGAAGCTAGTGAAGCTTGGGCATAAATTGTTTTTAATAAGAATAACCAGGTATATAGGAAGGAGAGGAGGATGGCATCCCAAGAAGAAATTGCCAAACTTGATCACGTAGAGGACACTATGATCCTGACCATGAGTTGAACTGAAGAAACATTTGATGGCAGTAATGGAAAAGGACAACATGAGATAGAATGGAGGCAGAGATCATAGCATACATCAATCGACTAACAATATAACTATCGGAGACAATAACAATAGAACTACATTGGCTGGGACACTAACAATAGAAGAACTAAAGTGGCAGAATGCTTCTCAACAAGAAATTTTCCGTCTCCTTGAAAATTATCTGAGAAGATGAGGCAAATGCAATTAGGTTTTTAAAAAAATGCCTTACAATGGCATCCCGCATAGGATGTCATCGAAGAGAAATGCCATTATGGTATTTCTGGTAAGTTACGCATATAACTGGGCAAAAGTTTCAAAGATGTTGATCAGCAATATCATAAGAAAAAGATGAATTGGGAACATACCGCATCAACTTGCAAAGCTTTGTTGTTATGAACTGACGTGTTTGAAATTTGTATAAGTGCAATTCCTTCAGAGGTATATGTTTCATCACTCAGTTTCTTGTCTGTCAGAGATTTTTTGTAGCCAGAGCTGATCCCACCCTAGGTTAGTAACCAGGTGTGTTAGACTTGTGAATATGTACACAGGAAGAAACAAATTGTACATTACAAGCACACTACCTTCAAAATCACCAGTGGCTGAAAGAGTGCAATGAACTGTGGGGGTTCTTTTCCTTGGATAATACGACCCTACAGTGGTCATTCAATCAAATACCAATCATAAAAGTAAGGAAATTGTACTTTTAACTTGGGACCGCAACCTCCTTTTCTTGAGGAAAAAAATAAAGAAATTTTACAATTGAATAACCAGAGTGCACAGTACCTGAACAGGTCTTCCCTTCAAGGAATTACACATAGTATTAGCTAGTCGGGTAGCCATTGTTTGATCATCCTGGGGAAAAACAGAAGCAATGACCATCTTTAGAGAAACTGCATCTCTAGAGATCATGCGTAACAGATTTAAGAGAATTAAAGTTATCCAAATATAATGCTGCATAACCACAAAGATATAAATTCATCTTATAAAGTCTCCCTCCTAGTAATTCTGTGTAAGATCAGGATGGCCTACCCCGTGAAACATACATACAAAAAGTTGTTACAACTTGAACTACATAATATTGTTTCGTATTTTTTTACTCATAATATTTGTTTCCATATTACATAATGTCAAAAACTAAATCAAGTACCTCAATACTGTCCTTTCCTATCCAACATGATAAGAAATACTCTTCTTTCTTATCACCAGAATGATATGTGTAAAGGACAATGTAGCAATCCCCGCTGTAGAATTTCCCAATATCCTCTGCAGGAACTGGAGTCTTAGCACTGCCATTGATGCGCCACACCTGAAAGATGTAAAGGATACATTAGAGAAGTTGGGAAATTTGGAGGCTTAGAGCTAAATATGTAGCATATGTATCAAAAGATTCAAAACTGTTCTACCTCAACTTTTCCACCACCTTCTAACAAAGGAGGGACTTCCTCAGTCACAGGAGTGCTTTTTGCAGAGCCCTTAACGTCAACGCCTTGCTGCTTCAGCAAGGCTAAAAAGGGATTAAAAGAAAAAGATAAATTCAGTATTAGATAAAAAGAAGTTGCTCTAAAGGACGAACTCCACATCCTCTTAATGCAAACATTTTTCTAAGAAAAACTAGATGCAGACTAACACGAACCCATGTTGATGAAGAGTTTGTAAATTTGGGGGAAATAATGCACTCTCTCTCCAATAGATGTTTACTCAATTATTTATGGAAGAAAGTAATTTTCTTGCTAATTTAACACACTGGACAGAAATTTAAATTGTACCCTTACCTGCAACTTTTCCTCTTCCTTCTTCAGAAGCAGCAGTGGTTGTGCCGGCTGGCCAAGACTCAAAATGCGATTTAAAGGACTGTGATTCATAACCTTGAATAATCCTTGTAACCCGAGTTGACTTTGGCTTCTGCTGGCTATTAAGGAATTCCTAAGATCAAAAGAATATGATACTGTGAAACACAAAAATTGAACCTTATCAGACAAAAAATTTGGCAGTAATTATCACCTCAACAGCCTGGCTAGCAGCTTTTCTTTCCTCGAGTTGCGTCACTCGTCCAACCCAAACAAATACTTCAGAGCCACAATCTAGAAGATAACATTTGTTATTTTCAAGGCTCGACTTCAGAAGAGAGCCCTCCTCCAACTTCAATTGTCCATCGCTGATGCTGAAGTAAAAACATCATTACTTTCTCTAGAAAAAACATTGGCTGTCAATGTCACTCAAGTAAGAATATCCATCAGCAAAAAGAAAATCATCGATGAGAGCTACGTCAACTTTCCTTCTGATTGCATCATTTCGAATCTGATCTTTACATGTGTGACCACATATCCACCTTAGCATTTTCATTTCTGCTACTATCATTCTCTGCACATGTCTAAGGTTCACAAGCCAATATTAAGATCCATAGAGCATAGCAGGTCTTATGGGTGCTTTGTCGAACTTCCCTTTGATTTTTAAAGAAATTTTCTTCTAACAGAGTACAGCAGAGGCTCATCTCCACTTTAGCCAGCATGCATTTATTCTATTAGTAATATCTCCATCAGTTTCTTCATCATGTTGCAAAATAAATCCAGGTATCTAAAAGCGTCTCTTCCGAATATTAGCGTCACTAATCTTCACATCGATTCCTTCATTATTGTTTCCATCAAAAGTGCACTCCATATATTCAGTCTTAGCCCTACCTATACGAAATCCTTTAGTCTACAATGCATGTTTCCAGACCTCAAGGTTCTCATTTACTCCATTTTTAGTCTCATCAACCAACACAATATCATTACAAACAACATACACCAGGTATCTCATCCTGAATGTGACTTGTCAACCCGTCCATAATCAAAGTAAAAAGAAATGAACTCAAAGTTGAACATTCATGTAAACCAATGTTGATGTCAAAATAGTCAATCTTCCCAGACTGGATCCTTACGCAAGATAAAGTCTTATCATACATATCCTTTATGTGGTTAATGTATAGGACAGAAATTTATCTCTTCTCCAAAACTCTGCACAATATCTCACATGGGACAGAATCATAAGCTTTCTCCAAATCAATAAAAATAATATGGAGGTTCTTCCTTTTAGCTCTATAAATCTCCATTGTTCTCGACAAATGGATGACTTCAATAGTTGAGCGACCTATCATGAATCCGAATTAATTTTCTTTTACTTTGGAAATTTATCTCAACCTTCTTTCGATCACACGTTCCCAAACTTTTCACAATGTGACTCATCAACTTGGTACCTCTGTAATTTGAACAATTTTGAATGTTCCATTTGTTCTTATAAAGAGGCACCGTGATACTTCTCCTCCAATCTTCACATATTTTCTTACTTCGCCAAATACCATTGAATAAATTTGTAAGCCAAGTCAAACCACGCTCAACTAAAACTCCCCATACTTCTATAGGAATGTCATCCAGTCCTACATCTTTCTCATGTCTCATAACCTTCAAAGCCTCCTCTACCTCCTTTCTTTGTATTCATCTATAGCTTGCATAATTCAAGTCATTTTCACTACTAGTTAGATCACCCAAAATGATCTCTCTATTTCCTTCTTCGATGAAAAGCTTATGAAAATATTGCTTCCATCTAGTCTTTATATCCTTCTCAGTAACAAGAACGTGATCTTCCTCATCTTTAATGCATCGCACTTGAGAAAGGTCTTTGATTTTTCTTTCTCTTGCTTTGGCCAACCTGAATATATCCTTCTGACCTTCTTTAGAGTCGAGATTTTTGTACAAAACTTCATAAGCTTTTGACTAGGCTTCGCTTACAGTCTTCTTTGCTTCATTCTTCGCTATTTTGTAGTTTGTGACAGTTTCCTATGTTCTATCCTTAGACATAGCTTTAAAGCATGCTCTTTTAATTTTGAGCTTCTCTTGCACTCCTCCACTCCACCACCAAACCTCCTTTTGGATTGGAGCTCCTCCCTTTGACTCACCTAGCATCTCTTTGGCTATCCTTCGGATACAAGATGCTACCGCCACCCACATCTCGTTTGCATTTCCGCTATAATCCCAAGATAAGTCTTCTAAAACCTTCTCCCTAAAGCTTAATTGCTTCAGTTAAAGATTCCACCATCTAGTTCTAGTGATATAGGAAACCTTCCTTTTCTTTACCGGCCCTTTTATTTGCACATCCATGACTAACAAGAGATGGTGGATTATCCAAAAAAACACTCATGGGATTACTTTGCAGTCTTTGCAATACAACCGATCTCTTCTCCTCAATGCAAAGTAATCTATCTGTGTTCTAGTCGGGCCGCTCTTATAAGTAATTAAATGCTCCTCCCTCTTCTCCAAGAGAGTGTTTGCTATGAAAAGATCATAAACCATTATAAAATCCAGAATGACTTTTCCATCTTCATTTCTATCCCCAAAGTCATGTCCTCCATGAACACTAGCATACCATAAGGCATCCTTTCTCACATGTCCATTAAGATCTCCACCCAGGCAAATCATCTCTCTTTGCGGGATTCCTTGCAAAATCTTATCCAAATCCTCCCAAAAAACTTGTTTAACCCTTTCATCTAAACCAATTTACGGTGCATAAACTGAGATGATATTCAGAATTTCTTCTTCAAGCACCAATTTTAGCAAAATAATCTGATCCCTGAATTTCTACACCTCAACCACACAAAATCCTTCAAATCTTTATGAACAACCACTCCAACATTATTTCTACCATTATCTTTACCTGAATAAATATGTATTATTGGTAGTTAAAAAAAATTACCGTTGAACCTCATTCGCAAAATTTCGATGGCTAGAAGGAAGCTCATTTCACCCTTTAAAACTCATAAAAGAATTTATGTAGATTATCAAGCGTGTTAGGACTCGAACCCATAACTGCAAGATTGAAGTCAGGTGCCTTGATCATTAACAAATAGCCAGGTATATGATTGTACCCATTCACAACCCTATAGCTTCAATCTTCTGATTAGCAAAATACCAATTAATTTTGAGCATGACATATTGTGAAAATGGAATTCATAGTATGAGCAAGAGAATATATTTGCATCGACGAGATCACGTATGACTTAGTCTGAGCAGGCACTTGCAGAGTTTCATAGCAATCCATGTGTCATGATGGATGTGTTTAGAGCATTTTCGATGATTGAACCATGTGTTCTAATTAGGTCAATTAAGTTAATTGAGAGCAATAATCATGTTTTTATTTGGCTCATAGTTCGGTTGCAAGGGTGCACGGGACACACCAACTCTACCCTTCATTCTTGGGTTGGAATTTATGGTATGTGTCCCGCATTTCCTTTATTATAATATATTTAATCACCTTCAAATTAAAAAATAAACATCAAAAACTTATTATAATCATAAATATAAATCCATATAATACATAAACAATAACACATCGCGTCACATTTACCATTCTAGCCCCCTACCATCCAAACACTTTCTATTTACAGGAGGGTTGCCCATCTTACTAACCTTTTGAAAGTTGCTTTCCATATCTAAGAAAACGGTATACCCTCTTGGATAGTTGGATACAAAGAATAATTAGTGTGGTAAGTATATGGTTCTTTTGTGAAAAGCATCCACATCATGTGTCTAAAAAAGATTCAATGCATATAAGTATCTTTTGAGCATTAAAATAATTGGGACCTTCTTATCCTCTCCTCTTCTACCTTCTCGTTATTCCCATCCCAAACTTAGCCTATATTGCTGACACAGTCTCGTGGCATTATACTTCCACCACCTTGCCAACCATGTATGGTAGAAAAAGAACAAAATGATGGATAGGAAGCATGAGCTGGAGGTGGTATGAATTTCAGCCCGTATTATCATTTAATTCAGAGAGGATGTGCCATCAGCACTTCATGAATGCATACTTCAAATGTGGGATCTTCTGGCAAATGGTGGTGTTAGCAAGACTTGTGAACTTCACAAAGTATTGAACAAGATATCAAACACCCGATCTTCTTGTGCTTTCTACAAAGGATGATTTAACCTCATTTATATACTTCATCTATTGACTATTTCAGCCTCGTCGAGGATGGCGTTTCGAGGCGAGTGGCGATTTCCAGGCGAGCGAAGGGCGACTCGAGGAGCGACGGTCTGGCGAGTGAAGGGCGTCGGAGGTCGAGCAGCTTCTTCGAGGTCGTGGGAAAGCGGCTCGTGGGAGGTGAAGCGGGATGCGGCCGACTCTAAGCGGATGGGTGAGGGTGGCGCGGCGCGAGTAGCGAGGGTTGGAGCTTCTCCGGACGAGATTCAAGAGGGTTGGGAGTTGGTGACTCGCAAGAAGCGGGAGAAACGGTGTTTTCGCTGTGGCGTGCATGGGCATTTAGCGTCCTCCTGTCGTTTACGGTTTACCTCCGAGTTGCTACATGTGTGGCGCGGTGGGCCATCTTGCGAAGTCCTGCTATCGTATGGATCGGCCTCGTGATGCTTACACCTCGTCGAGGCAGACCAGGCCGCATGCAACTCGGCTGCATGGAAGTGTTGATGTTTTCTACGACGAGGATGGATCGCGCTCCTTTGCGCAGGTAGTTCGTGGAAGCGTTGCTGGCTCTCAGAAGGAAAGGAGGGACCCTGTAAAGAAAGATATCGCGGTTCTCGATGGTGACGTGGGAGCTCATGTTGGGAGGTCGAGGGCGCAGTTGGCCGGGATACACCTGCATGAGACGTTTTCTCTTGGCGGATGATCTAAGGGAGCCGGTTGGTAGGTTGCCGATTCAGATGGGCGGCCCCGCGATGCCCGATGCACTCTTGCGGCGGTGGGGGTTCTTCAGCGGCCTGGTATGTCTTGGGACCTGCTTAAAAAATCTACTCTGGAGCGTCTGGGGCCCCTTTTCGTAGGGGACTTCGTGGTGCTCGACTCCGACAGATGTTGCGTACGAGGTCTTTCCCCGGAGCAGCGGGAGAGGCTCTTCTCTTTTGATGGAGATGGCGACGTGGCGTGGAGAAGCTTAAGGGTTGCAGATGGCGCCTCCTTTGGCTCGGAAGTGTGCATGGCCGAAGTTCGGGGCATTCCTTTCCTCTCTCGCACGGTGCCTGCTCTTTCGCGGGTGATCGACGAGTGGGGAGCGGTGGTGGCGATCCTTGACGGTGGTCTTTCTCCGGGGGCGAATTGGAATCGTATGCTTGTTCTGCTGGAATGCTCTTCTTCCTTCATTGCGTCTGCGGTCGGAAGGACACTCTTTCACTCCTTGAAGATCGGCCGGTGGACTTTTCCTTTGGAGTTCTCCCTTCTCAAGCCGGTGGTGGAGCGGGCGGCATCGCCGTCGCTTCCGCCAGTCATGGCGGCGGTTGGCGCCGAGATCGTGGGGGTGGATGCTTCGTCTTCTGGTGGCCACGTGTCGCGCTCTGGTGGGGATTTCGAGGGGTCGGCTACTAAGTGTCTTGCATCGGGCACGTCACTCTTGGATTCTCGAAAGATGCATGCGCTTCCCTACGGCCAAGGCGTCGTTTCGGTGGACACTTTAGTTGTCGATTCTCATTCCTTGCAGCCGCCTCAACAATCGCCTCCCTGCAATCATGCATCTTTCTCGGGCCATGTGATCAATCATTCCTTGCAGTCTCCTCTCGGGCCAGTGCAATTCGGATCTTGGCCAAGGATGCGGGGCTCCGTTTTTCCGCAAGCCTTGGCGGGTCACTCTTCGGAGCCGCTTGGGTTGGCGGGCTCCACGAGGCGGTGCCTCTTGGATGAGTTGGATTCTTCTACTCTCTTGGCTCATTCCCCATCTTCTTTGCCTGCGTGGACCCCTCCTTCGGTCTCTCTGGTCGCAGATGCTGATGTCCTCTCATCCCAGGAACCCTTGGGGGTCTTTGTCTCTACGTGGCCAGGGGGTGCTTCGATCGCGGTGGAGGCCTCTTCGTCCTCAAGATTTGGCAAGAGCTACAGTCGGAGATTAAAGGCTCGATCGGGTTCTTCGGTGGCTGCTTCCTGCTTGACGCTGCGTGATGCTGTGGCTACGGCGCTGGCCTAGCTCATATTGGGGGTCGCAATGAAGGTCTTTAATGAAGGTACTCTCATGGAATGTCAGGGGTCTCAGGGACCCTGATAAGCGGCGGGCCTTGGGCTTGCGGCTTTCTGAATGGGAGTGTGATGTGGCTTTTATCCAGGAATCGAAGCTTACTTCTCTCAATGATTCTGTGTGGAGGTCTTTTGGTGTGTTTGCCTTGGACGAGTTCCGGTCTGTTGATGCAATCGGAGCTTCGGGTGGCATTATTTTGGCTTGGAGGTCTGGCCGCTTCTCGTTTTCCTCCATGCGAAGGGGTAGACACTCTTTGACGGTCGTGCTTACTTCTCTCGACTCGAATCTTAATATAGCTTTCTCGGCTATCTACGCCCCCATTTGTCATTTGCAACGGAGGGATCTTTGGGAGGAGTTACGGGAGATGGCCTCTGATTTCGCGGAAACGCCTTGGTTATTGGGCGGGGACTTCAATGTTACTGTGCTTGCGTCGGATCGACCGCGGGACGCGGGGGGCGTGACCCTGGATCGGATGATTTCCTGGCCTTCATCTCTGATCTCGCCTTCGAAGGATTGGTGCCCGCTGACATATCTTATACTTGGCGAAATAACGCTTCCCGATTGAGAATTGACAGGTTCTTGGCGAATGGCAAAATTATGGAGTGCTTTCCTTTGTGCTGGGTGGCTTCTCGCCCGCGTTCTCTCTCGGATCATAGTCCAATCTTGTGGGACTCTGGGGACGCTCCTCTTGCTAGGGGTCTTTTCCGCTACGAAAGGTCTTGGCTGTTGGAGCCAGGATTTAGGGACTTGGTCAGGAGCCATTGGGACCTCCCCCCTACGGATGGCCCTGCGGCGCTTTGTTTGGCACAAAAATTAACCTCGCTGCGGAGGGTTCTGGCTGCGTTCAAGAAGGACACGCGTGTCGCCCGTGAGGCCTCGAGGAAGGCGGCGGAGGAGTCTATTTTGCGTCTCGATCGTGCGGAGAATGAGCGGGACCTCACGGCGGGGGAACTTGAATTGCGCATTGCGGCCCTTGCTGTAGTCAATCTGGAGGACAAGAAGCGCTCAACCGAATGGAGGCAGCGTTCACGGCTGAGATGGATAAAGGAGGGGGATGCTAACACCGCTTACTTTCATCGTGTTGCAAGTGGTAGGCGAAGGCATAACTCCATCCGCTATATTATGGTGAATGGTTCTCGAATTTCTGGTGACAAGGAGATGGGTGATGCTTTTTTGGATCACTTCAGGAGTATTTTTGGTTGCAGGTTGCCTCGGCGCTGGCGTTGGCTGGGGTGTGGGGCGCCATTAATTTCGGAGGCCGATTCCTTGGCCTTGGTCAGGCCTTTCACGCTGGAGGAGCTTAAAGAGGCGGTGTGGGACATCAATGATGACGCCGCTCCCGGCCCCGACGGGTTCCCAGTGGCATTTTATCGCGATTTTTGGGATCTGGTGGCTGGCGATGTTTTGAATGTGGCGCGTGACTTCTTCAGCTGCAATCGTGGCTTCTCCAAGATTAATAAGGCTCAAATTGTTTTGATCCCCAAGGCTACTCCGGCGACTCGCTTTGAAGATTTCCGCCCGATCTCTATTTCTAATGGGATTTATTTAATTATCGCTAAAGCCTTGGCAAGGCGGCTGGCTCCTCTCCTATCGTCACTTATTTCGCCTACGCAGGCGGCATTTATCCGCGGGCGGCATATTACTGATTGCTTCGCGTTGGCTTCGGAGCTTGTGGCTGGGTGGAGGCGTTCTGATACCAAAGGGATTCTATGGAAGATTGATTACGCCAAGGCTTACGATTGCCTCGACTGGCGCTTCCTTTGGTCAGTCATGCGGCGGAGGGGCTTCCCCTCGCTGTGGATTTCGTGGATGAGGCAGTGTGTATCCACGGCTTCTCTCTCTATCCTGTTGAACGGTCGCCCAGTGGGAGGTTCCATTCAGCCAAGGAGGGGGGTGCGACAGGGGTGCCCTCTCGCACCCCTTCTCTTCGTTTTGGCGGCCGATGTTTTGCCTCGTATGATTGAGGGGGTGGCTGGGGCTGGTTTGACTCGTGGTTGTCTTGTTGGGGAGCTTCATGTTCCATCTATTCAGTTCGCCGACGACACCTTATGCTTTGTTGAAGGGGGTCCCGATGCCGTGGAGGGCATGGCTACTACTGTGCAGCTATTCAGCGTGGCCTCGGGGCTGATGATCAATGCGTCGAAATCCAAGGTTGTCCCATTTGCCATGTCGCAGGAGGAGGCTTCGGCTTGCGCTCTTGTCCTGGGGTCGGACCCCACTACCCTCCCGATCGATTATCGTGGCTTGCCGCTCTCGGTGGGCCGTGCTCGTCTGCGTGATTGGACGGCTGTGGTGGAGAAGGTGGAATCCCGCCTCGCAGGGTGGCGCGCGTCTCTGCTCTCCAGGGGAGGGCGTCTTGTGCTTTTAAAATCAGTGCTGTCATCTATTCCTATTTACTTTCTATCGGTTCGCGTCTTGCCAAAGGGGATTTGTGCGCGGCTGGAAAGGTGTATGCATGGATTTCTATGGGGAACGAAGGGGGATGGCAGGTCTGGAAGGGGTGTGCACCTCGTGGGTTGGGAGGTTGTTACTCGCCCCAAGCGTTCGGGGGGCTTGGGGGTGCGGAGGTTGGGATTGGCCAACGATGCCCTCCTTCTGAAGTGGGTTTCACGGGTGTGGGGGAAGGAGGAGAGCTTTATGATTAATGTTTTGCGTGAACTTCTGGGCGAGGACTTGATTGGCTGCTCTCGGGGAGACTTGCTCTCCCGCTTGTCTCCCTTCTGGCGGGGTGTATCTTTGATGTTTAGGCAGTATCGCTCTCTCTTTAAGCCTGTGCTGGGGAGCGGGACCTCCTTTCGCTTTTGGTATGACGACTGGTCTGGGAGGGGTGCCTTTTACCTGCTCTTCCCTCGCCTCTTCGCCTTGGCTGTCGACAAGGAGGCATATGTGGCCTCTTCCTTTGTGAATGGTTGTTGGTGCCCTCGGACCGCTGCGGCTCTTTCGGATCAGCGTATGGAGGACCTTCTCTCTCTTTTGGATCTGCTTGCTGTTGCTCCTCGCCCGAGTGTGGGGCGTGATCATTGGGCCTGGAAGGAGGGATCTTTCTCTACGCATAAGGCATACACCGCTATCGCTCCATTTATCTCTGTCGACGACGACATGTTGGGGCGTGATTGTAGATACTTGTGGGGACTAAAGCTCCCTGAGCGCATCGGCATTTTCTTATGGCTTCTGCGCCGTGACCGCCTTTTGACCCGTGATCGATGCTCCAATATTTGCTTGAACGTCGACTCCTCAAGCGGACTTTGTGGTACGGAACGAGAAACAAACTCTCATCTCTTCTTTGAGTGCCCACGGGTGCGCATTATTTGGATTGATCTCCCTTGGGTGAACGTTGTATCCTTTGCTGCTGTCTGTGAGAGCTTGGTTAGCTCAAGGGGTAGGGAAAGGAAGGCTATTTTGGACCCGCTTGCTAGATTGTGGAGCAATTGGCTGGGAAGGAACGAGGCAATCTTCGCCGCCCAGAGATTCTATACGGAGAATATATCTATTCGTGCAAAGAGTCTTCTCGAGGCTTGGTGCCTGGGGTAGTCCACAGTGGCTCTATGGGGGATTCAGCTGCTTGTGTGTAGTCTTGGGGAAGGTTTTTTGATTTCTCTCCTTTTTGTAAATTCTGTTTTCTCTTTCTTCTTCTTTAATAAATTGATGGGGGTGAACACCGCCGAGTGGGTCCCCTCTTTTAAGTCTCAAAAAAAATCTATTGACTATTTCAGGAGTTCAGAATGGGTCAGGCAAGGCCGGAGGTGAAGGATGGATTTACATAACAAGGATGGATTTACATAATTACAGGTGGGTTGACTTGATAAATGTTTTAACATATGGCTTTGGTTTGGTTCGTAGAAAAAATATGCTTTGCTGCAGAAAGGTGCTCCTTTTGTGTTCGAGTGGCAGGAGAAAGGGACGATCTCTATATATTAAACTTTACGTAGTAATTTGTTGTTTTATGGGATTCCTGATAGCTATAAAACAGAAAAATGGAGATTTTGTAGGTTTATAGTTGGTCCTTCGATCTTCTGCGACCAAGGATAAGAGAGTAGTTGAACTGCCAAAAATAGTCTCAACAGGAGATATCCAACTATAGAACTACCTCAACTACCCAAACTTGGCTTGAAAAGGAAGCTAAAAGAATATTTATTATTGCTATTAGAAAGCTAAAGGAATGTATATGCCTCCGCCACCACTCAAACCACCGTCAGCCCTACCACCTTCACTACCACCCCAAAACCACTCGATCCACCTCCCCTATGCCAACCCTAATGCCACCACCATCCTCCCATGCCTCAGAACCCCTCACAATAAGTATCTGAGGGGTTTCATCACCCCCTATGACACCCAAGGGGAGGTCAAGGCACACCGCCGCGTGATCAGCACCCTTGATCTCGTAAGCATCAACCTTGCTTCTCTAGAGTTTCATCGGAAACGAAACAGAAGCATAGACATCTCTGCCTTCAGCATTCATTCCTCAGAACCGACTCGCTTTCCATCGAGGGTCCAAGTAGGGGTCCTGTCTGAACTAGCCACAGCCCTCGATCCCAAATTTAATCTCCTAAATCGTGATTAGGTAGATTATCCACCCACGAAGCTGGCAAACCAGATCCAAATCTTGCTCATGCCCTACCTACAGCAACATCCAATGGATGAGCCCAACAACATCCCACCACCAACCCTATTTGCCCAAGCACTTTCCATGAAAAGTCACTCATTGATGAAACCCAATTTCATTGTCATAATTTGTGGTTATTAACCCCCTAGCTTAGACAAAGTGTCAATAAAAACCAGATAAATCCTTGTATATATCTGAGTCATAGAATTAATTAAAAATACAAAAAAACAACAAAACTAAAATCCGAAGTGTTTTTAATCCCTTGAAAACACTCACACAAATATTTCTCCCTCTGTTTGACCTCATCTCCGTTTTTGGTCAACATGAAACTTGTAGATCTAATCAAGATCTACAACTTTCATGTTTCGAGTTTTTCTAAATTCGGCCTCCTTCTCCCTCATAATTCACTTTCTTTGTCGGAATAACTTGATTGGGCCATGTGGCGCTTTCTGGTTGCGCCACGTGGCCGCTTCTTTGTGCGCCACCCGCACCCTCTTCTCCACCGCCTGATCACTTATGGGCGCTTCCATCCACGCCGTTCATCCTGCGGTTGTTCGCAACCGTCAGATCATAGCCTCAAACCGCATCTTCGCCGTCCATTCCCGTCTTGTCTTCCTTCCGCCACATGTCGTTTCCATCACCACCCGATCGTCTTTCTCCCCTTACATCCTAGCCGCTCCTTCCCGCTTCATTTCACGCCCATTCGATCCTTCCCAGATCGAATCGTCGTCGTTCATCAGCACCCTTCTTCTCCGCACGCCACGTGGCGAGGCCCTCAGCCATTGATCATGTCGCCCTAGATCTAATCTGGGCCTCTCGTTAGCGCCCCCCTTGTAGCCGTTGGATCGTGAGATCCAACGGCCATGGGACCATCTTCTACCTCCGGAGCCCCCTCGCCCACGATCTCCACCTCGCACGCCATCCGCGCCCTTTCCTTTTTCGTGCCCTTTCCTTTTTCCCGACCTCATCTTCCACCTCCACCACTCTCCAATCAGTCAACGATGGAGCCTGATCATCCACCATCCTCACGAGCCTCGTGGGTCGTTACAACCTCTCTCCTTCGTGTCATATCCTCCACGCAATCCACTCCTCCCATCATCGGAACCGCTACTCCTTAAATACGTCGTCTCCAGCCTCCTTTACCTTTGTCCACCTTTACGAGGGGCGAGGCCCAACCCCACTCCATCTCCCCGTGACAGGGGGAGATTTGATAGCAGGCGCGACGATGACCTTTTGCCTCTGATGAGACCCGCAGCGTGTACAGCTGCGTCACGGTGGCTCAGCCCCGCTCGAGCTGCTCCAACCGGCTGATGGAGTCCAGCGAAGACCCCGAGCTTCTCCAAGAAGCTCAAGCCCAGGCCTCGCTCCGCCATTATCCTAAGTAAGCTCTCTGATCCTCCATCACATTTTCTTTGATTTTCTCTAATTTAATCAAGTTCCTCCTCGCATCATCCTCCTCCATCCATCATCTCTTTAACTTCATCGCGCATCCATGATTCACGCGCACCACTCCGACCGCTTCTTCTCCTTCCTCCATGACTTGAACCCTTCCACCCCCTCTCTTCTCCACTTCGCCGGAGAAGACAACCTGGGCCATCCGCTTCTTCACCCCGTACGGCCCCCATCCCACTCGCAGTCACTTTATACACTGTGCTTCGGCTATTGTGCTAACGCTGCAGGTCACCTTCATCAATAACTGGAGCTTCACCGGAGCTCATTTTGCGAGCCTCATCTCCGGTGTACGAGCCTCTTACTCCAGCTGTTCCGCCGAACTTTGACGATGATAGCCAACCATTCAGGAGTTGCTGGAGATCTTCACCGAGCATGCTAGAAGGTGGCGGAGCTAGGAGGACAGAACCCGCCTCCACCACCGCGGCGGAGGAAGGAGATCCAAGATGTACAAGTGTCGTTGTATGGCACCCCCCGGTGGCCATCCAACAGCCTATCTTCGAACACGTCATCTTAGCCTTGAGTTTCCAGCTACTGTCAGATCTTCAAAGATCGAGCAAACCAAAGTCGACCATGTCTCCTCCTTCGCAAGCTACAGCTGTCATCCGATCTTATTGATCGGAAGGCCCACATTCGTCCATGTCATCAGCTTGAGCCTCAGCACCGGCCCTCCAGGCTCGGAACCCCCGAGCCAACATCGAGTCTACTCTGAGCCAGAGACGAAGCCGAGTCGCTCCCGAGCCATCTACGAAGCACTAGCGAACCCCGAGCCAGCTCCGACCCTGCATAGCCACCCAAACCTTGCCCTCACGTACCTGATCACGTAACTGGCTGGGAATTTTGCAGGGATACCCCACCGGCTTCTACATATTGCAAATGGGTCCTGATAGCGCATGGAAACCATGTGTGTTTGGGGTATTTTGCATCCAAGCCTTGCGGGTTTTAATAATTACAAATATACCCCTACACGTGTGGGTAATTTACAGGGAAGGCCTCGCGACTTTTGCAATTTACATTTTAGTCCTTTCAAGGACCTGTTTGTTGTATTTTCCCTATTATTTCTATATTTTCCTTGCATTTATGCCACTGGTTTCATTTGTGAATATCTTGAGCATCCTATCTCCGTTTGAGTTGATTTTGGTCTCGTTTTGAAGCTAATCTAATGATCTTTCCGATGGCATATTTATTTCATGTTTTGATACTCTGAATTTTGATGCCTCAATTTAAACCAAGTGTCTTACATATAATTCCTCATATGCCTTGTATTACTTCATTAATGAGAATAGCCTCGTAATTTGAACCTGAATTGACTACTGTTTAATTGCTCAAATATTTTGTATAATTCGGGCATATTTACATCATTGTAACATTGCATTTCCTTGCACATTAAAAATCAAACAAAAATGGCATATCTTCATGTTTCTTTATGCATTGTGTCTGCATATGTGTGCATCCTGACCTACGAATTTTTAATCTGACACTTCATCTAAGTACCAAGAGTCTAGATATATGCTTAAGAGGCTCGTGTCCCTGAGTTCGACCTTGGGCTTGCCCAAGTAAAATATAAATCGACCGATTTGCCTTTACTTGATAATTATAATGAAGTGGTATTTGACGCATCTGATTCATCCAACTACAACGCGCTAAAACTACTTATTAAGAGGCCGAATTTTGAGTTCGCCACTCATCTGTCTTACTACCTTCCCTTTCTATAACCAAAATTGATGGGAGCACTGCCACCTCTAGAGCACACATTACATCCTCTCCCAACTTTTTTAAGCAAACTCGGAGATCTACTTGTTGACATTCGGAGCAAGGCTTTTAAAAGCATGCCTCGAGGCGCTGAGGTGCGTGCCTCAAGGTGCTTTCACCAAAATCTACCTCGAGGCTATAACATCGATTCCAATATTAGAAACCTAAACCTCAAGGTGTTGATGTAATGCATGAGGCATTGAGGCGTAAGTGCGCCACCTCGCTGCCAATACCCTAAAAATCCCTTCGACCCTATTCTAACCCGCCTCCCTGATAAAGAAAGCCTTCAAATAATACCAAAACCCTTTGTCTATGCCTCCTCTTTTCCTCCACCCCCATAACTACTCCTGCAATATCCTTTGGCTCTTCCATCAAAGTGTTTATGCTATGAGAACCTAGTTAGCTTAGTTTTGGTGGATTGAAGTGAAGTTGTACTGTACAGACTTTGTTTAGATTCATGTAAAATGTTGGACTTGATAGCTTAGTTTTGATGGACTTAGTTTCGACATATTCTTGCCCTTGTTTGCTTAGTTTTGATGAACTTTTCATAAGAATCACCGATGGACTTGATAGCTTAGTTTTGATGGAGGACTTAGTTTCGACATATTCTTGCCCTTGTTTGCTTAGTTTTGATGAACTTTTCATAAAAATCACCGATGGACTTGATAGCTTAGTTTTGATGGACTTAGTTTTGACATATTCCACAATCCCAATTGTATAAATATCTTCAAATTTAGCATAATTGACTATCATTTACAAGCCCGTGACTTGTAACTTGGGAGATTCTTTTGCCATTATCTTTTTTTTCAAATGAAAGGTGTCATCCCAAGCTGGGATCCACCACGAAGTATATATATAACATTATAAAAAAGGTATACATTACATCATATCACCATCGCTATGATATACAAAGAGCCCTACAATGTTACATTCTCTGTATAAAACGTCTGCCCACCAAAAATGGCCACGTTCATGGTGCACCAAATTTCCCGTATCAAGTATCAACGCAAAAGAATATATGTTGTCCTAGTGCCCAAAACCGCAAACCACTCTACCATTATCTTCAAAGTGATGATCATTCCTTTTTCAACTTATGATTCATGTACAATCATTTATATCATACTAGTACAATGTTCTAGATTTATATAGTTTTTCATCAAAATTGAGGCTTACGTCTCACCTAAAATACCGAAAACCCCCCCGATATGCCTCATGTTTTTAAAGGCCTTGGTTGAGAGTCATCGTCTTTCATATATCATTCCTCGAGTTGCTCACCCTTGAAGACATTGCAGCCTCATGGAGTGCTCGCCATCACTGACCCAACCCTCTCTAGCATGTCATTCTATATATTGTTCACACCAAGTCCCATCATCCTCGTCGCCAAGCTCCATCCCACCAACATACTAAACAACCAACATGCACCACACTCCCTCTCATCATGCTCCAACCTTTGCCTACACCTCTTTTCCTACTTCAAGCTTCACTCTCAGTCATACCACGATCGCATCTCCATTGAAAAGCCTCAGCAATACGATATTTCCCATGAACCTGAAGGATAACACCACTAATGTAAGCACCTCGTGACATCTCAGGATCAGTAGAACCTTCAGTGGTCTACTAACACAACCTTTTTTGAGGCAAAAGCGGGCATGCAATCAAAAAGTGCACCCCGACGGTGTTCATTGAACTAAAAGGCAAATTACAGACTTGAAGAATGAAGCTACACAATGCGCTACAATTTCTACATACTGGCATTCATCATGAAACACCATGTCATTCATTTTTTTTGAAACTTAAAAGGGGGAATCACTCGATGGTGTTCTCCTCGAAATTTTATTAAAGAAGAGAAGAAGAGAAAGAGAACTGAATTTACAGAGAGATAGGAGATGTACAAAAAACCCTTCCCTAAAGTGTAGACACTTGCAATGAAACCCCCAAAGAACCGTGATGGTCTACCCCTGGCACCAATCCTCCAAAAGATGCTTCGCACGTATAGAGATATTCTCCGTGTAGAACCTTTGAGCCGCAAATAATGCCTCGTTCCTCCCCAGCCAAATGCTCCATAGCCGTGCAACCGGTTCAAGAATAATCTTCCTTTCCCTACCCCTTGAGTTAACCAAACTCTCGCACAAAGCGGCAATGGAGACGGCGTTCACCCAAGGAAGATCGTCCCAAAGATTGCGAACAAGGGCGCATTCAAAAAATAGATGAGAATTAGTTTCCCGTTCCACTTCACAAAGACCGCAGGTAGAATCAACGTTTGTGAAGAAAATTGTGCACCGATCACGAGTCAATAGACGGCCACGTCGAAGAAGCCATAAGAAGATGCCAATGCGCTCAGGGAGTTTAAGGCCCCACAGGAATCTACAGTCCCGCCCCAAAATATCGTCTTCGACATAAGGAGAAGGAGCGAGAGCAATGTACGCCTTCCGCATAGAAAAAGACCCATCCTTCCAGGCCCAATGATCACGCCCCTCATTCGGGCGAGGAGCATCAGCGAGCTGAGCCAATAATGATAGAAATTCATCCAATCGAGGATCCGATAGAGCCGCAGCGATCCGAGGGCTCCAGCATCCGTTCTCCCAGCACAAGGCCACTGACGCCTCCTTGTCGTCGACCAACGCGAACAGACGCGGGAAAATCAAGTTAAAAGCACCCCTTCCAGACCAGTCGTCGTACCAGAAGCGAAAGGAAGTCCCGTTGCCCAGCACTAGCTTAAAGAAAGAGCGGTATTGCCTAAACACCAACGTCACGCCACGCCAGAAAGGAGATAGGCGGGAAATCAATTCGCCCCTAAAGCTGCCAAGCAAGTCCGCGCCCAGCCATTCCCGCAAGACATTAATCATAAAGTTCTCCTCATTCCCCCACACACGAGAAGCCCATTTTAGCAAAAGGGCTTCATTGACCAACCCCAACCGCCTTACCCCCAGGCCCCCCGACTGCTTGGGCCGAGCAACGATCTCCCACCCCACGAGGTGCACCCCCCTTCGCCCAACCCCCTTCCTTCCCCACAGGAACCCTCGCATACACCTCTCCAGCCTGACACGAATCCCCTTGGGTAAAACGCGGACCGAGAGAAAATAGATAGGGATAGATGACAGCACCGCTTTTAAAAGCACCAGCCGCCCACCCCTGGAAAGCAAACTCGCGCGCCACCCCGCGAGGCGGGCCTCCAACTTCTCCACCACAACCGTCCAATCACGAAGTCGAGCACGGCCCACAGCAAGCGGCAGGCCAAGATAGTCGAACGGGAGGGAAGAGGGGTTTGACCCCAGGATGTGAGCACAAGCCAAAACCTCCTCCTGCGTCATGGCGAAAGGCACCACTTTAGACTTCGACGCATTGATCACCAGCCCCGAAGCCTCGCTGAAAAGTTGCGTTGTTGTAGCCGTACCGGATACGGCATCTGGATCCCCCTCAACGAAGCATAAGGTGTCGTCGGCGAACTGAATAGAGGGGACATGGAGCTCCCCAACAAAGCAACCTCGAGTCAAACCCGCGACAGCCACCCCTTCAATCATATGTGGCAAGACATCGGCCGCCAACACAAAGAGAAGAGGTGCGAGAGGACACCCCTACCGCACCCCCCCTCCTTGGCTGGAAGAACCCCCCAACCGGGCATCCGTTCAACAAAATTGATAGTGAGGCCGTGGAAACACACTGCCGCATCCAAGAAATCCACAACGAGGGAAAGTCCCTCCGCCGCAATACCGACCGCAAGAAGCGCCAGTCGAGGCAATCGTACGCCTTGGCGAAATCAATCTTCCATAGGATCCCCTTGATGTTTGAACGCCTCCACCCTGCCACGAGCTCAGAAGCCACAGTGAAACAATCCGAAATATGCCGCCCACGGATAAAGGCCGCCTGCGTAGGCGAGATAAGTGATGCCAGGAGTGGAGCCAGTCGCCTAGCCAAGGCCTTAGCGATGATTAAGTAAATCCCATTGGAAATAGAAATCGGACGGAAGTCCTCAATGTGAAGCGCCGGATGAGCTTTGGGAATCAACACGATTTGGGCCTTATTTATCTTGTCAAATCCACGATTGCAGTTGTAGAATTCGCGTGCAACTTCCAAGACATCGCCAGCCATCAGGTCCCAAAAATCGCGGTAAAAGGCCACAGGGAATCCATCAGGACCCGGCGCGGCGTCGTCATTAAGGTCCCACACCGCGTCTTTAAGCTCCGCCAAAGAGAAGGGCCTGATCAAGGCCAAGGCATCAGCGTCAGAGATTGAAGGAGCCCCGTGCCCCAGCCAATGCCAGCGTCGAGGCAACCTGCAACCAAAGATATTCTTGAAATGACCCATGAATGCGTCGCCCATCTCCTTGTCGCCAGATATGCGGGAACCATTCACCATAATAGAGCGGATGGAGTTATATCGTCGCCTACCACTGGCCACCTGATGGAAGTAGGCGGTGTTAGCATCCCCCTCCTTTAGCCATCTCAGACGCGACCGCTGTCGCCATTCGATTGAGCGCTTTTTGTCCTCCGTTTTGACTACAACAAGGGCAGCAACACGCACCCCAAGTTCCTCCGCCGTGAGATCACGGTCATTCTCCGTACGATCAAGACGTACAATAGTATCCTCCGCCGCCTTCCAAGTCGCCATACGGGCAAGACGCGTCTCCTTCTTGAAAGAGACCGGCAGCCTTCGCAGCGAGGCTAATTTGTGAACCAATCGAGTAGCCGCGGGACCCTCTGAGGAGAGCAGGTCCCATTGGTTCCTGACCAACTCCCTAAAACCTGGCTCCAAAAGCCAAGACCTTTCATAGCGGAAGAGACCCCGGGTATGAGGCACGTCCCCAGACTCCCAAATAATAAGATTATGATCCGAAAGAGAACGCGGCCGAGAACCCACCCAGCACAAAGGAAAAAGTTCCATGGTTTTGCCATTCGCCAAGAACCGGTCAATTCTCGATCGAGAAACGTTATTTCGCCAAGTATAAGAAATATCAGAGGGCACCATCCCTTCCAAGGCCAGGTCGGAGATGAAGGCGATGAAGTCATCCGAACCAGGGTCACGCCCCCCGCGTCCCCGCAGACGATCCGAAGATAATGCAGTAACATTAAAGTCCCCTCCCAACAGCCAAGGAATATCCGCAAAATCAGAAGCCATCTCTCAACTCCTCCCAAAGATCCCTCCGCAGCAAGTGACAATTAGGAGCATAGATAGCCGAGAAAGCAATATTTACATTCGAATCGATGCGAGTCAGTACCACAGTCAAAGAATGCCTCCCCACGTGCATGGAGGAGAAATTGAAGAGCCCCGAGCGCCAAGCCAGAATAATGCCACCCGACGCCCCGATGGCATCGACAGAACGAAAATCATCCAAAGCAAGAGCACCGAAGGATCTCCACACAGAATCGTTGACACTAGAGAGCTTTGATTCCAGGATAAAAGCAACGTCGCACTCCCACTCGGAGAGCCGCAAGCCCAAGGCTCGCCGCTTGTCAAGATCCCCGAGTCCCCTGACGTTCCATGAAAGAACCTTCATTAAAGATCAAAGGAGCGTCCCCCGATACGAGCGAGGCCAGCCGCCTCTGCAACCGTATCTCGCAGCGTCGAGCAGGAAGAAACCAACTGGGTGCCAAGGCGAGACTTGTTTCGCCTACTGTAGCTTTTGCCAAACCTTGAGGATGTTGAGGCCTCCACCGCAAACGTAGCACCCCCTGGCCACGTAGAGACAATGACCCCCATGGGTTCGTCGAACGAATTGGCCCCAACGTCGGCTAACAGAGAAATAGATGGAGTAGTCCAAGCAGGCGGAGGTGACGTGGGCTGAGCCATGAGAACTGAGGTGTCAAATTCGTCCAAAAGGATTCGCCTCGTGGAGACCACCGAAACATCGGGCGCTAAAGTGGGATCCGCCAAGGGATCCGGGATCGAAACCGGATCAAAGGAGCCCCGCATCCAAGGCCAAGACCCGAAATGTACAGGTCCGATTGGAGAGAGCATGGAATGATTGCTCACGTGGCTCGAGAAAGATGCATGCTTGCAGAGAGACGATGGTTGCGGCGGCTGCAAGGAATGTGAATCGACTTCGAAGGTGCCCAGCGAAACGACAACGTGGCCGTAAGGATCCGTACGCGTCTTCCGAAATTCCAAAAGCAGCGTGCCCGAGGGGGAACACCTAGCAGGCGACCCCTCGTAAACCTCTCCAGTGATTGACACGTGGCCTCCAGAAGTTGAACCGTCCACCCCCATGATCGGGGTGTCAGCAGCCGCAATGAAGGCCGGAAACATCGCCGTTGCCGCCCGCTCAGCCACCGGCTTGAGAAGGGAGAACTCCAACAAAAACGTCCAATGGCCGATCTTCAAGGATTCAAAGAGAGTCTTACCGACCGTAGAAGCCAGGAAGGAGGAGGAGCATTCCATCAGAACTTGAGTGCATCTCCAATCCGCACCCGGAGATAATCCGTCGTCAAGGACAGCCAAGACAGCCCCCCAAGCGCCAACGACCCTTGAGAGAGCAGGTACCGTGCGAGAAAGGAAAGGAACCCCCCGCACTTCGGCCACGCAAACTTCCGTCGCGAAGGAAGCACCATCAGCGACCCTGAAACATCTCCACGCCACGTCGCCATCGCCATCAAAAGAGAAGAGCCTTTCCCGATGCTCCGGGGAAAGGCCCCGTACGCAGCATCTGGCGGAGTCGAGCACCACGAAATCCCCTTCGAAGAGAGGCCCCAATAGCTTCAAAGTGTTTGTTTGAATCAGTTCCCAAGACATACCAGGCCGCTGCAAGACCCCCACCGCCGCAAGGGGACCACTGGCTTTGCGAGAACGCCCCAGCTGACCCGGCATCCTGCTGGTCGGCCCCCCTTGCTCCAATGCACCAATAGGATGCGCCTCATGCAAGGGCACCCCGCCTACCAACCCACCACTCCCCCTCCTCGACGCATCTGTAGGATCGTCCACGACGCCACCGAGAACCGGGACCTCTCCGTCGACAGCTCCCTTACGCGTCACCTGAGAGCCTCCAATGCTTCCACGCACCACCTGTGCAAAGGACCGCGATCCACCCTCGCCGAAGAACACATCAACACTTCCATGCAAACCTGGCGCATGCGATCTGGACATCTTCGACGTGGTAGAGAAACCACCAGACCGACCAACTCCAGTGCATGAGAACATTCGATGGCCCACTCCTCCACAAGCAAAGCATCGCAGAGGCAAGTGGCAGGAGGACGCTAAATGACCATGCACGCCGCAGCGAAAACACCGCTTCCCCCGCTTCTTGCGCGTTACCTTCTCCCAACCTTCTTGATCCTCGGCCTGGCCAGCTCCAACCCCCACCACCCGCTTAGCTCCACCCTCAAAATGCACCCAAGTGTCGGCAGCATCCCGCTTCTCCTCCCCCCCCCCCCCCCCGTAGCTTTCCCTCGCCCTCGACGAAGACGCGCCTCCGTCGCTCTTCGCTCGCCAGAAAGACGCCCCCCCTGCATGTTCGACCTGCTTTTGATCTCAACACCATGTCATTCATGGTGATGCAGATCGACAAAATCCAAGCCATGGGCTTCAGCGGATAACTAGGGAACCCAGCTCAGCAAAGAGATTCCTAAACCTATCCAAAGATAAGGTGTCCAGATAGGTAACACACATTGACCAAAGCATGAAGGAAGTCCTCTATACTCGCATCATACCCTGATATAACCATAAAAAGAGCTTGACTCGCAATGATGCCTTGGAGGACCAAATCAAATCGTAATCATGCTTTGAAATCCACCGATGAATGAGGAAAGTCAACCATCAAAGCCAAGTAAGCCTTCTTGATCGAAAAACTATCCCTCCACTCCCAACAGTCTCTAAAACTGGAGATGCATCCTACCTCGTCAAAGACCCCCAATAACCGAGAAAAGTCCGCCAAATTTTGATCCGAGATACCAATGTGGAAGGTGGGGAACCACGCCTATCAGACGGGGACTCCGGCAACGTCGGATTATGGTCTAGGGCCAAAGTAAAAGGGCGAAGGAATTTAGCAAAGAAAGAACCTTCTCCCAACCTACCATCCTTCCAGAAATGGAAGGAAGCATCATCTCTAAGAACCAGCAAGAGGTTAGGTGCCATACCAAAGTACAAAGCAAATCCCCCTCCAAAACAGGTCGATGTCGAGCGCACGTAGGGAGCCACCTGCAAGTTATCCCCCAAACTATAGATGTAGCAAAATAAGTCATCGTTGCTACCCAGAACCGCATCACCCATTTAGACAACAAGACCTTGTTCATCTCAGCAATACATAGGACGACCACCCTACCCTTAGAAGTTGTCAATGTAACATCATTCCAAACAACAAGGTGTGAACCTCTAGACCATCCATCACCACCTCCCTAGATAGAATAAGCATAATTGGCTAGTTTGGCTCCAAGTGCTTGTGAATACGAACCAAATCAAGCAAATAGCAATCAAGAAGACGAGGATCGTCATGACTCGTGAGAATTGCATTCAGCAGCACAAGTTGTCCCTCGTTAGAGAGATGGGATCCCTTCCCAGTGTCGCTAAAATCGTTGCCGCCCTCCAGTGGGAAAGAATTACAAAAAGAATGTCAAAATATGAAAGGTGCAACCCAATCCTAATGCTATTGAAATTAGGACTATTGGACCTCTCTATATAAGGGATTTCGAACTAAACATAACAACCACAACTCCCCTAAACATACTTTCGTGGTTTCCACCTCTCATTGGCCTCTCCAAACTCCTGCATTCCCCTTATGAAGATGCCACATCAATTTTTCAACCATTGATTTGTTTTTCCAGCATCAAAGCAGGTGCACGCAATCAATGCACGAAGATGACACTTGGGCTCTGCTTTATGCTCCGCATGTATTTTTCTAGCAAGAAATAAAGACAACTAGGACGAATTCATCGCGACTCGCATCTAAGGATCAATCCACTCATTAGGAGTTTTTCGAAGCGATAGGGACCTGATGCAGTGTGGAACGAACAATTAGGGAAAAATTAGGACGTTCACCCATCCAATTTTGTCCGATTAGGATTTTTCATCCAATTAATCATAGTATAATTAAATTAAGGTCAAGTTAGTTGTATTTATGGTTAGTTGAGTTGGTGAAAATTTGTATTTCTGTTTAAAATAAGGAATTCGCATGTGACCTCTAATCAATTAGTTAAATGGTTAGATCAATTAATTAGTCGGTTAGAGATAATTAGAGTTCAATTAAGGTATCTTAGGACTTGATGTTATTTCTCTTACTATTTTTGTCATCCTAACCCCTATATAAAGGGGATGGTAGACCGTTGTTTGGAGCAGTTGAAATTGAAATTAAGAGATTTATCGCATTTATATCTCTCTCCTTTCTCTTGTCCATCCACGGGATCTCTGTGATTCTTCTTCCTCAAATCATACACAACTGGCACATCTCCTCCTCCACCCTCCAAATTTCTTTGTTGTTAGCAACACAACCTTATCATGACTCCATCAGAATGCATCATCCTCCTTTCGCAATCATCGCCACTTAATCATCCCCCTACTTTGACGGGGTAAGCCCCCCTCCCAAGCAACAGCCGACTCTACCAGCATAAGCATCCGCAACAAGATAAGCACCAGCAGAAATGATATCGCAACATCCTAGCTCATTGACCAACTCCCAAGTATCCTCTCAAGTATCATCAGTACCATTGATGTCGCAATAGCCTAGTTCACCAACCAATTCCCAAGTACCATGTACGAGTGCTAATTCGCTTTGAACTACTCAAGATGCAAGGAAGTTCTAACACGTTACCCACCAATCCGCCACTTCCCCCCATGACCATTAGTCACTATTTGCTATCATCTCTACTCAGTCATTGCTTCGAGTGTTTTACCCCAAGCTAGCCCTCGCCTTGCATGATGCTCATTGATGTCCCATCATGTTGTCGCGCAGGCAATAAATCAAGTTTCTACACTTAGTTGCCCAATGTCCCCTCGTCATGCAACAAAAAAAACAAACCTGCATGGAGCATACCACCTATTGACCCCGTGCTACCCCTATCTTACTTATTCTTCTAACTCATGAAATTATCGAATATATTTGTTATATGTCACCCAAAACCTTGAATGCCACTAGCGACCACTCCTTTCCTTTGCACTTGTTTGTTGTCACCAAAAGAACTTTTTACTTTTAATATCCAAGTAGAAGTAGCATGCATTTCTTTGATGTTAAGAGATATACTACTCTTAATAATTTTTTATAATGAATGCCATTTTGCGGTAACTCCCACCTTGGGAGTTCACCCTCTTTTCGTATCAAAAAAAATACTACTCTTAATAATAATGTTTTATTGTGTATTTGATTTCAAATCCGAAAATTTATATGAAAAAATGAAGAAGAAAGTGCACATGTATACGATATACCTAGTAGATGACAAAGTGCACCTATACCTAGTAAACAAGTGACCAATATCTTCCTCTTCTAGTCCACATAGAACATTCTCAACAGCCCTATTGATCTTAAGAGGACTATATCAAGCAATGATATACTTTAAATAAAGAAGAAGTGGCTAAAAGTGCCTACTGGAAACGGTTACAAGAATGCGAGACCTTGAGAAGATATATATGCAAACATTAGATATTCCTTTAGTCATGGCCATAAAGCATAAGTCCTTTGACATTAGTAGATCATGCCATTCTTGAACCCACTTAATAGCCTGATGGTAGTGTCATATGTTTACCACACAAAAGACCAGGGTTCAAATCCTTAGGTTGCAACAATAAGTGTTTCCCCCTCTTGTTTCAAAAAAAAGATCATGGCATTCTTTGACAAATCTGCCATGAAAATATTTAAGGAAATTTATTTCTCATCATTTGAGAAAAATGTGTTCTCCTTAGTCAACCATTTCTTTAAACAGAAGTCTGGAATGTTGTCGAGGAGAGGAAGTCCATCAACGATAAGAAACAACCATGTTCTAGCAAATGTACATCTCAAAGTCATAATTTATGTCATCATCTTGTGGCCATTATAGATTACAAGTAAACCTCGTACCTTTTGACTCATTTTCTCTTGCAATCTCAAAACCATAGGGATCGCCGAGAGATGGAGAAATCCCGATTTTTCAACAACACGACCGGACCAGGGTTCAAACCCCCTCTTGTGGGGGTTGTGTTAGGTAGCCAACTGTCAACGTAAAAATAGTCGGATCTCTCAACATGGATTTGAGCAAGGATCCATGTAGTCAACCCTACTTACAATGGGAGAAGGCTTTGCCAATTTTTTATGACCAGATAACTTGAACCAACCCCTTCCCCCCAAACCAAAACCAAAAATCAAGGTATGATGATGATAAAAAATCAAACACAAAACCATGATTCCTAACCAATCAAGTGTAGCAGATGTCCAGTAATAGCTCTATCTGTCTAACATTCCTTAGAAAAAGATAAGGATGTCGGTTAGAGATCATTAATCATCCACAAAATATTAATAAAACAGTTGAATAAAAAAGACCAAAGTAGTCAATCTCCAAGGTATTATAGCCTCAAACACTCCATCGCTACTTTTTACTGTAAAACCTCTCATCCACATGCTCCCTTGCGAGGAGCCTCAATGCTTATGTGAAGCTCTCTCTCTCTCTCTCTCTCATCTAATGCTTATGTGAAACTCTTTCTCCCATCTGATAAGCATCTGAAGCATTATAATATGGAGTGCTCTTTAGTAGCATGTAATGGAGCGAAGAGGTTAATTCTATGAAATATTTTGCATGAAAGTCAACTCTACTATGTAATATAGATGGAAAAAGGAGCACAAAAATTACAGGTGCAGGCATAAGTAAAAAAATGCAGTTAGAATCAGCGACATATTTTGAAATTAATTAATAGAATAAGAAGTATACCTGTAAAGCTTTCCAATGGAAGTCTCCAAAACAATATCATCTTCACTTGCCACCTTTTTCCCTATTGGTGCATAGCCACCCAATAGAACCCAAAATTCTCCTGAGTCTGATTCAGCTACAAGCTTTCCATCATCTGACATAGCAAACAGTTAGTGGACAGAAATAAAAAAGACCAAACAACATAAAAATTACAGCACTAAGTTTGAGATTGCAGCAAATTCTCACCGACAATGGCCACATCACATTTTCCCTCATGGTACTTATCCTTTAAATACTGAATTACTTCCAATGACTTTGCTCTTTCCTGAATATTGGAATTAGCGCCGTTGAACTGAAATATCTTTTTCTCAGTGTCCAGAATAAATACGTCATCATGGTTTAATGAAGATCGTGCAAAGGGGACCTGAAATATACAAATAGAACCATTTAAATTTTACAATTTATCTCATCTTATCGAAAATATTCAAGATCCAGCGTCTATTATAAGTGAGGATAAATCCACAGATTAATATACCAACAAGCAAATAAGAGTGCACAGTCTAGAGGTTCACATGCATCATAATATGAAGATCACAAGAAAGTGTAGAAGTGCTAAAAAAATGAAATCCGGACACCGGTAACTCCTACAGCATATCAAAATTTAAAGTGTACAATTTGCATCCTTTGCCTTAGCATAAATACCTGTTTGACTTTGACAACCCTTTTCCCTTTGCAAACGTAGAGACAAGTTTCGAATTTTTCCTCCTCCGGCTTCCTGAATCCTGAAGCAACTCCGCCCTCCAAAGGAATAATGCATGGTTTGAAGTATGACAAAAACTTGTCAGACTCAAAACCTTGAAGTTCCCTGTGCTGAATAGCACGACCACCGAGAACAGCATCAAGTTCAACAGTCTTGATTGCTGCGGTCCCAGCCTCGTCCTATCATTCAATTTCAAAGTGTAAAAAATGGCCAATAAAAATTTTATATTTGTAATGGAAAAAAAAACACAACTACCTGGCTGGTGTCCTTTCCAATCCAAAAATGAATGTCATACAAAAATCCACCACCTTTGCCTGCACTTGTCTGTTTTAAATGGCATGCCACAAGGAATTAACATATACTTCTCCAAAAGTAGAAAATGAAACATATCGCAGAGGATAAGTGTAAAATCCAAGTCAAAAACTGTTGGGATATTAGTTATCTTTTATCACTTTTATATATTTCCTTTCCCTTCCGTCTATATTATGTAATTTTGCCCGACGGGTTTCTCCTTCATATAAGAGAACCCTAGGACCTCATGAATAAGAAACTCATTATTTTCCCTCCACATGGTTTCAGAGCGGTTGTCCTAGACCGGATTTCTTGTACCCCACCCATGCCCTAACTCCAAACCGCCACCCCTCCATGCTCGGGCCCATGGTATGAAAAAACTAGCCTCGAGACGAGGCAGTCCTATTTAGACTCGAGGCACCCGCCTTGGTCCAGTCCAGTGAGGCGTGCGCCTCAAGTGGTTGAGGCGTAGCCTCGAGGTGGAACGCCTCAAGGCAGCCGATGCATTTTGCGAGGCATTTTTACTTTTTTGAGGTGTTTTTATGATTTTAATGGTTTGGTTAGGTTTGGCTATGTTGCCTTTGTTCACCATCTGACACCTAGTCATGGCAAGCTCTCCCCTAGAGTTGCCAAGTAAGTCTGTCTTTGTAAGCTACTCTCGTATCTAGAAGGGATATCGTTGTTTTGATCTGGCTCGATGGAAGTATTATGTTAGTGTTGATGTCATCTTCTTTGAGTATATTATGTATTTCTCTCCTACAGGTGACATGTTAACTCCGTGTGACACTAGAGAAAAGATACATGTGTCACGTCCTCCTACGGCTCCACCACCTCTAGTGCATACACCACCTCCACCACAGTACCTACACTTGCTCGTGTGGCTACCCCTGGACCATCATCCAGTACTTTGGCTCATATGTTGTCACGTTACTATGTTCGCAGGCCTCACATGGTTCCCCCATGCTCATGGACCTTCCCCATCATCAAGTACACCCTAGATATGTATTGATCGCATTGTTTCTACTGATGGCACTAGTGATTTATCCATGCAGCAGGTTTCTTTACATGATGAGCAAGTGTCCTCTCAAGAGGGTGGCTTACAGGTTGAGGAGGCATGTGATCTTGATGTACCAATAACCCTGCAGAAATGGAAATGTACTTGTGCTACCTATCCTCTTGCATCCAAGTTTTTTTGGGGCGACTCTCAAAGGATTTCAGGAGATTTGTCGTGTGACTGTCAGTCGTGGAGATACCACGAACATATCAGAAGGTGATACAGACAACCACTGGCATCTTGCTATGGAGGAGGAGACAGTCGTGTTACAGGGCATCCAAACAGCTAAGGATTTCCTTGGCCAGTAGTTTGCAATCAGGGACCTTGGTAGTCTACATTACTTCCTTGGATTAGAATTCACCAGGAACCAGGGAGGTCTTGTGATACCCCAGAGGAAGTAGTTACAGATCTTTTCTCTGAGACGGGCATGGCAGATTACAGGTCTGTCACTACTCCCATGGACCCAAGTAATATGATGATACACTGAGGAGGTAGACAACAGGAGGTACATAGAGCTCATTGGAAAGCTCTTATACGTGACCATCACCAGGACAGATATATCCTTTGCAGTAAGCAGAGTAAGTCAGTTCATGGAGCAATGTAGACAAGCACATATCAATGCAGCCCATATGATTTCGAGATATTTGAAGTTCTCCTCTAGCACTAGTCTCTTATTTAGCAGAGGCACGTCCCTTGTCATTAAGCTTGCACAGATGCAGATTATGCGGATGCCCCAAGGACAGGAAGTCTACCTCTGGCTTTACTATGTTCATAGGGAGTTCTTTGGTGTCATGGAAGAGCAAGAAGCATACTGTGGTCGTCAGATTTAGTGCAGAATCAAAGTACATAGCCATGGCACAGGAGAGTGCGGAGATGATGTGGCTCAGATCTGTTTTTACTGATCTAGCGGTTGAAGTGCATCTTCACATGCACCTCCAATGAGACAACCAGACTGCTCTTTCATTGCCAGCAACCCAATCTTCCATGAGATGACCAAGCATATCATGATAGACTTTCACTACAGTGGAAACATGATTCAGAAGGGTTTCATCTCCACCTCTCGTGTCAGCTTAAGAGATCAGACAGCAGGCGTATTCACCAAAGCCATAGCCAGAGGGTCATTCCAGAGATGTTGTTCGAAATTGAGGATGATAGATATCTATATCTTGAGGGGGGTGGTGAGATGTTATCTTTCACCACTCTTGTGTATTTTATTTTCTTTCTGTCTATATTATGTAATTTGCCCAACAGACTTCTCTTCTATATAAGAGAACCCTGTAGCCACATAAATAAGAAACTCATTATTTTCTCTCCAAAAAACTAAAGCCAAATTATTTTGAGTCCTTGAAAAAGTTATTAGGGCAGACTATCGCAATAATGAAAGTTCCTAACTTGATGGTATTCATTTATTCTTTTGTTCACATAGTACAAGATTGTAGAAGAAGGGGGGAAACAAATGCTTTTACAAGGAATTTTTCGTTTGAAAAGTTTTAGGAGGAAAATATTCAAAAATTCCATGCTAAGCATAAGAGAGACATCTGAGATGTATTACTCCCTCGAAGCTAAGGATGAAACATCAGAAATATCAGACTTTCACGGGAACGGCAAGTGGATTGTGCTCTTTTTGTTTAAGCATGAAATAGCCGTACCCCATCTAGATATAGATATATGGATATATATGAATCAGGACCAAGTACAGCAACCCAAGGATGAAATTTCGAACTTGGCACAAGGAATCAAAACAGTTGAATCTAAGTTCATCTGACAATTCTCTTGAATTTGCTTGTTACTTGTTACCATGAATCCTTCATTGGGAACCCAAATGGAGTTTAGGTTATAAAACACTATGTAAGAAGGATTCTATGGTTATTTAAATTTGCTTAATTTATTTATTTTTTGAAAGTCAAAGGAACCAAGGGATAGCTGCTAGAGTTTATAATAGGCATCTTAATAAATTCCTTTATATGATTTTTTTGTCAGCAACTCTTCAATCCTTCTAAAATTTCTAAAGTAGCTTTCCCGGTAACAATCGCTGACACATACAAAGCACCTCATTGGATTACAAAAGGAAATACTATTTGTATTCCTTGATTTTCCTCGAATAATAGAAGATCATGTTCCAGACATCACCTTCTTATATAGAGTGTCTGAAGAAATTAACTTTCAACCATGAACATAGGTAGACCATGAGCAATTAAACTAGCACACTGCAATAATATGTGCAAATGAAACTAAGTACCTGTAATATAATATAGGAATCCCCACAGTAAAATTTTCCATAATCGGATTTTGGTAAAGGAACAGGCTGAAAATTCTCAATTCGCCAAATTTCCGTCCCTCTGTGTTATGTTAAGAAGCTTAAATGATAAGATCCAGTAGACTTGTGATTACGGTAAATGCCAACAGGAAGTACGGAATAAATGTATGCAACAGTTATTGTTATCCAAAGGATACGGTTTTTGACCAACTCCTTGGAAAGCAGGATCTAAGTTTTTCGTGGACATTCTGGATCAAATATCGATGTCTTCTGTTCATCCAAGCAACAAAGTGCATAAGAATAATTTTGTAACAAGATCAGAATCTACAGTGCAAAAATGCAACGTGCGAACTCAATTATTAAAGAAGTATGCTCCAGTCATTATACACGCACAACGAGTACAAAAGTAATTGTCGTCTAGTATATTACAAAAAAACATGATATGTGGCACAATTAGCATAAATAACTGAATTCTTATCATTGTAAGCAATGTAAACTGCAGTAAAACAAAATCTGTGCATGAATAAATAGATCTTTCTACCAAAATGAATTAATAGATATAGGTGATGACAATTGTTCTAACCAAGGGGACAGATGGCAATTTATTCATGAAGCCAGTGCACATTGACCTCAACAGGCTTTCAACCAGATTAACCCTGATTATAGAAAATAAAGATGGCTAACCCGGCTAATTTAAAGGTAAGCATGACTAAGATGCAGGGATGGAACGAGATAGATGGAAATGACGGAAAAAGATACAAGTAGACTCAGTTTGACAGAGGAAGGAGAAAGTATAACAGATCTGCAGGCATTTATCAACATCTACTGAAATCTCAATTGAAATTAATCATTTGCAAGGCAGCTTTTGTAAATCTAAAATCACAAGCATACCATTACTATAAAACTGCATTGTGGTCCTGCAAGTTCAGGAAAACAACACAGCAACGCATGTAAATTCTGATAACTATACTGAAAACATGATGAATTCCGAAAAAAACAGACCTTGTTCGTTAAATCCGAAAAAACAATATGAAGAACATAACGGCATCCGCCAAAAAGAGCATCAAATCGAAATGGAAGAAAAAACCAAACGATAAACAGAAAGAAAGGGATACCCAGACCCAAATCCAACAGGGAAGGTGCGTCCATCCACACCCCTCACCCTTACTATCAAGAGGATCACGGAAAAGCTCCCATTTTTTCAGATCAGAGAGCCCCAAGACCGGATCTTTCCGGCCGAAGAAGCAACAAAAACAGGCAAATCCGGGGTTAGAAGCGAGAGCCCGCCATGGAAATCACGAAGAACATCAAAAAAGAAAGTGGGTCGTGAGTGAAACATGGAATCGATGGAGTGTGTGGGAGGACATGGTACCGGGAATTGAGGGCAGCCGTGGGCAGCGATGGCAGTCTGGAAATAGCTGGAATGGATCGGCAAGGAGGAGCCACCCACAGCGTCGATCCACAGCGGAATGATTGCTCTCTCCCTCTCTCCTTTCCTCCTCTTCTTTGGCCCTCAACAAAGATTTATCGCAAATTTGTGGAAAGGTGCTTTACATTTTATCACTTTTTCCATTTTCTATTATTGCATGAATGCCTTCAAGTTGCAAAGAAATAGCCCCAAATTAGAACTAATTTATATTTCACACTAGTGTTTCCATTTTTTATCACATCTAGATGTATTCGAAGATTGTTAAAGTGTAAATATACCCTTGATATGTGCTCAAATTCTCCGGACATGGTGGAATCTAGTCGAGATAAACATCGTAGAATGTGTTGTGCATGAAGACATCCACAATAAAAGTTAGGGTTTTTATCTGTTGTGCCACTCTGAGATATTACAATATCACTTATACCCCTTCATTTTTGTAATATCAGTTGTGCCCCTACCTTCTTGCAAAATTCACAGTTCCGTCCTTCTGTTAAGGTAAAGTAAGGGCATAACTGCTATTACAAAATGGCAAAACTGTGAATTTTGCCAAAATGTAGGTGCACAATTGATATTCCAAAAAAGGAGGGGCATAACTGATATAACAATTTATCAAAGGGACACAACTGATAAAAATCCTGAAAGTTATGTCTAAGACTCTAAGGTCATATCATTCGTAATTAAGATTCCTTGATTAACCTTCCTTGAGGAGGGAGCGTAATCCATGTATGCTAAGGATAAACTTATATGGAGTTGGTATGATTGTGAATATGAATTTTGCAAAATAAAATGATTGTTGTGACTCTTTAAGGGATAAGTTTTTTTTTGTCTAATTGAACTGGATGGATAATTATTTTGGTTGATTTTTTATGCTTGACTCGAATAAGAGACAAACCAAGAGCCAATTTGAAAAATAAACAAAGTTTCCTTGCTACTGTTAGTTGAGATTGGTTGATATATTCATCTTTTTTTCTAAAGTTGATTTTTTTAGATAATGATGCATCATTTTTTAGTTATTATATAAGAAACACAATACATGTACTTTTATAGAAAGATGGTATTGCAATTGCAAATAATTAGATAAAAATGTCATTATAAATAACTAATTAAAGAAAATATCTGAACAATATAATTCCTCAAATTTGTTTATAATGAGTTTTGGTTAAAACATATAATCTTTAATGCTCTTCTTTTGCATCAGCTTAAGTATTGCATTACCTTATTTTTCAAAAATCAATGCATTATCCAAACCATGGTAATCGCATCGTTAGCCTCTTCATCCAAATGTTGCTTCTCAACATGTCATCAATTTAATATAATTGTCACAAATTTTAACTCCACAATGTAGCATTATGCCTAGATGATAAAAAAACAAGTAGACCTTTTATTTTCATGATCATAGATGTTTTAGATCTCAGTACATATAAAAAGGATTAATTAAGATTAAATATACAGTTTAAAATAAAATAATCGACTAAAATTAGAACATTGATATTGGAGTCATGAGTATATAAATGCTGAACAATGTGTTATATATAGGGATGCAAACGGTCGGATACAGATATAGGTATTACCATATCCTTATCCGTTTTTTATACGAATATGGATGCGGATATTGACGGATTTTAAAACTATCTTACCATATCCTTAAAAAACAGATGCGGATGTAAAAGGATACTGGTCGCACACGAGTAATGTTAGACATACTATATAGAATCGACTTAAATATATAAGAATTGGAAGGAAAAACAGGATATTAATTCACTAAATGTATTTTTATCATAAAAATTATATAAATATGGTAAAAGAATGTAGAGAATTATGTTATGTAGGGTTAAAAATAAATCTGACTATATTTATATACAAAAAACGGATACGGATGTTTGCATATATCAAAATGATATCCATATCCATATCCATTTTAACGGATACAGATGTCAAAATATGTATAAAACGAATACGGTGACGAATCTATCCGTATTTGTTTGCATCCCTAGTCATATAGAATGAGTCCTTACTCTCCCTCTCCCGGCAAGTGCCCCCCCCCCCCCCACCCAGGGCCATTCCCTCTCCTATCTCTCTTTCATGTATTAGTTCTCTCTTACATCTTGGATGAGAAGCATGTGCCCGCCTTATGCCTGCACATTGGACAAAAGGGTTTTGTGTGATGACTGATAAATATGTGATTCATCTACTTTGTAATCATTTTTTAGTCTAAATTTCCTAACAAACACGTACAAAATTGCATAAAATGATTGTCCTCTACAAACAACACGACCATTGAAACCTTTGCTAGTTATATATGAATAACATTTAATAAAACCAAAGAAAGAGAGACAAGAAAAAAACAAAAAAGAAACTTAATTGTACATGTGTTCTAGTATATAAAACCTCCAAATAAATAGATAATTTGCTAGATTTTCTTGAATCTGATATAAAGCCCAAATAAGATAAACTCAAAAGCAGTAATTCAATAAAACATAGATAACATATAAAAATAAGTCAAAAATCGTGAGGTGCACAAATACCATGAAATCTTAAACTATAGAATAATGTTCCCCTTGTTTGTACATATTTTGTATACTTCTTGTGTGTGTGATTCATTATTTTCTCCTTGTATCATTGAAGAATAAAAACATTCATTGCAAATCTCCATTAATTCCTCATCTTTTAATTAACCTAATTACTAATTATTGTATTTTTAATACTAACATTTCCCTTGCTTTCTCTTTTATTAAAAATCCCCAAAAATAGATAAATATTGTAGATATTTATCTTGGCTTTAAAAAGAAATATCAAAATATCAAAATCAGTCAAAAATAGTATTTTCGCTTATTAAAATTGCTACTAAAATCTCTTTGTATAAATGGCCTCTATTGAATTTTTGTTCAACGTGAAACTTGTAGATCTCATCGAGATCTACAACTTTCATGTTTAGACTTTTTAATAATTAAGCTCTAAAAATTTGTTACTATTTTTTCTTTATTTTTTCTTATTTCTAATTTTCCAATTAGGTCGTGTGGCTCCATCTGATCATACCACATGGGCCGATAGTTTATCTCCGCCTGCCCTCACACTCAGTCGTTGGATGAGATCCTCCATATCGCATCAGGATCGCTCATTTCCACTGACCCCTCCGTCGTATGATCTACTCCTTCTGATCATATCTCCACCTTCCAATTCCGCTCTCATCTCAAATGTTATATTAACCCTCATCTAAAGGTCTCGCTCCTTCCATGTCGCTTGTCCTCTCGCGACCCTTGGATGAAGCCCACGCTTCATCACCACTGCGCATCATTGCCTCAATCCTTAGCACTCGGTCATATAGAGGGATCTTATCTGAGCCACCGCTTCACGCCCTCATCACGACCATTAAATCACATGATCCAACAAACCCCGTCCATCTTCCTCCAAGTAACACACAACACCCACTCTGACATCATCACCCTTCCATTTTTAGTCTCACCGGCTCTTAGATCCATAACTCCACTCCCACGTAACCCTCTCATCCACCATATTCGTGTAACCACCATCTTCATTACCATTGATGGTCTTTACAAACACCCCCCTCCATCTCCTATAATCGCTTCCCCTCCCCTATGAAATTGCCTCCTCCGCCACCGTCACACCTCTTCCACCACTACAGTGCCTGAGCCCTACCCCTCTCTAAGTTCATGTGATAGACGGAGGTTGAACGATAGGCCATAATGGTGCCTTCAGGCCAATGTTGACCCACGGTGATCTTCGCTGTGTCATAACTCCAGCGCTGAGCTCGCTCAAGTAGCTGCCCAACATGTGCAACGACCCGAGGTTCCAATGGAACCTCATCCCAAGCTCTACTCCTCCCCTTCTTCCTCCTCGAATCCTCCAAGTGCGTGTTTATGCTTTTTCTCTTGTTTTCTCCTAATTTTCTAGCCACATACGATGCACTCCATTATCGCATGACCATCCTCGTAGATCCACAACACCACCAACACCTTCGCGGACCCCTCTACTCGCATGCATCCCTTCTTCAAAGCCCCGACCACCTCACTCCCCTTCTTCTCCAGTTCGTCAAAGAAGAAGCCCGGGCCCACCACTCCTTTGCCTCCATTGGACCTTCATTCACCTCACAAGCACTCGCACATCGAGCTTCGACTATTATTAACACCTATAGGTCATCCTTCCTTCAGTGGCCAGAGTTCGCAACCACGCTCCGATCTCGAGATGAAGCTCCGACACTGCTTTACCGCCCCGCGCCATCATCCACCGTCGGAGCTTCGTCTCACCTCCAACTCCTTTGTGAGTCCCTCCGCCATCTTCATCGACCTTCAGGCATGCGAATGGAGCACAGAGGAGCATCTGGTTGGTCGTCAGAGCTCCATCTTCTCTGCCTTGTGTGTGGAGGATGGCGACGGTGTAGCCACGTACAGGTGTCGTCTGATCTTCAGTTGGGACGACCCAGATGATTCTCTGACCACAGGCTCGATAGATCCGAGCCTACTCTGAAGTGCAGACACCACGCCACATGGCTCGAGCCTCTGCCCGCCCCTAGGCCTAGCCCGCACGCATGCCAGGACCGTGTGGGTTGGGTTATTTGCATAGAGACCTTCCAAAGTCTTCACATTCACAAAAAGGTCCCTCCAGACATGTGCTTCTCACATGTGCTCCTGAGCATTTTGCAAAGAAACCTTGTCGGTTTATAATACTTCAAATATGCCCTGCGCGCAAATGGAAATTACAGGGAGGCCCCTCCAGCTTTTGCGATTGCAAATAAGTCTCTCCAGGGTCCTATTGTGATTATTTATCCATTTATTTTCATGTTTTTACTACATTTATGTCATTGCACTATTTATTTCATAACTTGAGCATATGAAGTCCAATTTAGTTGAACTCAATTTCATTATGCTACTAATTTAATGATTTTTCTAATGGCATATTCATTTCTCTGATTTGATGCATAATTTCAGTTGCTAAATTCTCGATGATTCGTTGTATCATTTGCTCATCATTTAAAAGCCATTATTGAATCATTGCTCATTATAATGCTCAATTTATCTCGGAAATCAACTCACCTTTATTGCTCATTGACTTGAATCTTTTTAGGGCAGATTTTACACGGTTTCATGCATGGTTATCTGTTGCATATTGCATCACATTTTTAACTGCATAAAATAAAAAATGCATATATCATATTACCTTATCTCTGCATCATGTTGTTTGCATAATCTATCTGCATACCATTAAGTGTCATGCATCACATCTGCATATGAAACCTAGACTGGTGAATTTAATTACTGATTATTTAATCAATAATTTTCGATGAACAGACGAGGAGCTTCGTGTCTCTGTGTTAGACCTTGGTATCTTGCCAAGTAAAACAATTGACACATATTCGAAGGTATGGTCTTTGCATGGATCGTTTTCACCGCCTGTACTACGACAATTTTCAAATATTAAAGAGGTGAAAAATATGTTCATCAAATGGAACTGTTTCCAGGGACAAGACTCACCCTATTTGTTATTGACTTTCATTCCGTTATTTTTTATGTGATTATTTTCAAAATTTTAGATATTCACATTATGTCCATTTGTGCATTATTTCTTGATTAGATTTCTTGAAATTGTTCCTGACTTTTTCCTTTATGGCAGGGCCCGTGAAGATGGAGGACACTCGATCTACATAGAGGCATGGATTTTTGGAGCTCCCGCTGCAAGGACTCATAGAGGAAATTCAGGAGAATTCGAGGAGTTCAATCATCATTTTGTTCATACATTTGTTGTAAAAGAAGAATAAAAAAGAAGACAAAAGAAAAAAATGTGTATCATTTTGCATTTAAAGTGATCCTCGTTGGAGGGATTGTGTGTGTAAATATAAACTTGAACCTTGCATGTGGTATGAAGTCTCACCCTAGTCCAGGTGAGGCTACACTTGAGTGCCTACCTCGGGCTAGGCACGCGACTCTTTAAGCTCTCTTATTTTTCTATCATTCATGCTTGCTTCGTAGGTTATGACATACATTAATTCACAAGATGCACTTATATCGCTTCACTTAGCCAAAATAATTGAACTTTTCCCGCTAATAGAAGCATGTTTAGGGTGCGATTTAGGGATGAGCATTGGGCTGGGCCGGCCCAGCCCAAGCCCAAGTGAACATTGGGCCGGGCTTGGGCCCAAGATATAGGCACATTTTTTTATTGGGCCGGGCTTGGGCTTCGCTCGACCCAGCCTGGCCCAGCCCGAAGCCCGGCCCGAATAGGGCCCGATGTCATGGCCCGAATAGGCCCGATGTTTTGGCCCGAATAGGCCCGTTATCCGGCCCAAATAGCAGATGCGTGACCCGGATATATGACCGGAAGATTGATTCGGTCAATCGTCACCCCTAAAATTAAAATCCAGCACTACGCAACCCCCCTCCCCCACCCCTTCGTACGCTCCCTCCCTTTCCTTTCGTTCCCAACCGTCGGTCTTCTCGGAAACCCTAAATCGCCCCTTTGCGAGTTGCGGGCCTGCGGCTGTGCTCATCGATCGTAGCTCCACCACAGCTTCGTCAGCCACCTGCCGTGAGTCCGCGATTGCGAATCACACCCCCTGTGTCCGATCTCTCCACGTTGCAGAACCCAAGGTATGAGCCTTGAGCATTGAGAGGCCATTTTTTGTTTTACTTTTTTATCCCTTGCACCAAACCTAAATGCACATTTGTTATAATTATATTATCAGTTTTATCTTTTACCAAAGCCTTAGAAATCTGAGATACCAGAAATTTGAGATACCAAGTTAATCCAATCTTCTGGTTGATCAATGCCATCGTGGTTGAGGCATTAGTGGTTAATTGGTGCCGCTCATCAAAAGTTTTTGCCTTGTTGAAAGCATCTATGATGGAGACAAAACCCTTGTCTAGCATAGTGCTCATCACTTCCTCCGCTTTCCTCACAGCAGAATCTGGCGAGGGCTTCTACGCAACCTGTAGGAAACCTAGGAGGTTAATCAATAGGTTAACAACGGCTGGTAAACAAACATCGCATGACAACATCAAACCATGATATATGAATAAGACATGTGCACTAGTGTTGTTGCTGTTGCTGCTGCACTTCCAAAGACAGACCACGCCACAGAGATATGTGCTCCTCTCTTTTCTAGTTTTCACACGCCAAATTAAAAGACCCAGAAAAAATTCACTCAAGAGTTTTTGCTTTGTGTAGTCAGGAGTTAGAAGAGGCTTTAGGGTTCTAACTTAGTACAATTAGGGACAAACTTAGTACAACAATACTCCATGTGCTCAAAATATAACCTAATTAAGGTATTAGTATACTGCAGAATTTAGTAATAGATCTAAATGATCGGCAACATGACTCCATTTACCCTCTCAATTGGAGCTATAAAATCCCTTAATCATCTTCATTTTAATCCGTCCAACAGAAGCACTTGATGACCATAATATTTTCGAGATTATCTTGATAACTTTTCAGTATCATTATAATTTTTAATAATTCATAAATATTCAGACGTGATGTCCATAATTTTAGAATTCTTGTTGCTCTATCTATTGTAAAAAATCTTTAAATATTGTGGACGATTCTTAAAAAACAGCTATGCATTTTTGACTTTTTACTTGTCATTGATTTAATATAATATAAACAGGAGTTCATATATACATTCTAATCACTTACTTTTAAATTTCATAAACAGAAAATTCATGCTAGTATCTCAAGATATGTTCATATGGGCCAGCCCGACCCAAGCCCGGCCCATAAGAATTGGGTCGGGCTTGGGCTTGGGCCGAACCAAAGAAAAAAATGCGGGCCTTAGGCCCGGCCCAAAGCCTGATTTATTAGATGGGCTTGGGCTTGGGCTTGGGCCCTTTAGGGCCCGGCCCAGCCCGGCCCATGCTCATCCCTAGTGCGATTTCTTCGACTTGCATGCACATAGCGTAAAATTTTAATACAATCTTGCATATGCATGAAGACTGTTGGATGCATTGTGAATTCTCTTTCTTTGGCATGCATCATGGATTTTCATGATGTACTGGGTTTTCTCGATCTTCCTCTGATTTATCACATAAGATATTAAAGGAAATTGAGAATGGACGAGTAGACGATGAATTCTTGATTTGCTCTCACATTAATTTAGTGACAACCTCAAACTAACTAAGACTGATAATGCAAAATTATAAAATAAACTGGAATAAAATTCACTCTTGGTTTATGGGAGAGCGACCCCCGCCATTGTATGTAGAGTATTGTGATTGTTGAGAGATGAGGACGTATCCTTAAGATAGTGACTGAAACCTAGACCTAAAACTTGCGTAATGAACTTCAAATTTTGAATGATCACCAAAAAAGTGAAAAGATAAATTACCAACCTTTGTTGGTCTTCATGTGTGTGTTGGTGAATCAGGGGGTATTGCTTGCTTGGTTGAGCATGATTTTCTTCTCTGCCCAACCCTCCCGTGACCCTAAATGATCTATGCCACCTTCTCCACTAATTCATATACGTATATCCACTCCACCCTCTAACCCTAACTGATTATAGGCCCCCCATCCTTAACTGCATATCCTAATACTCAAGCTACTCTTTAGAATAAGTATAGGGGGAACCTTCTATAGTCACTAATCACTCACAACGGGTCTCTCCATCTTCATTTCATATCCAATACTTAGGTTATTTTCAGCCTGGGTTTGGGGGGCCTGAGTCATCCATCCCTCTTCTCGTCATCTTATAATTTGCTCATTTTGACCTAAGTATATGGGGGGAGGGGCATCTGAGTCAGTTCTACTATATCACCTTGTATTTGACATGAGCTATGACTTCATATCACTTTGTGTTATGAGGACATAACAAATGTTAAGTATAGAGAGGTATACCGTATATATTGTATATATTTTAGCCACAGCTCATATTTTGAAAATTTTGAAACTTTTCAGGACTAGGATATAAGTATCTCGTGAACTGATTTTGTAAAAATGTTTGTAAATGCTTTGGAAAATTTTTTAACTGTGTTACACTATTTTGAAAAATATTTGAAATTGGTTTGAAAAATGGGGTTTTACTTGTTTTGAAAATTGTTTGAAAAATGTTTTGAATATATATATATATATTACGTGACATGGTTTGAAAAAACTTTTCATAAATATTTCAAAATTGAGGGACTAACTTGTTGTTTTGTAAATATAATTCAAAATCTCATGAAAATCTGAAAAATTAAAATCTTCTCTTGAGCAGTGATTCCGACTACTGAGCTTAGAAATGAGTAGCCATTTCTCAGCGAGGGAACTACGATCTCCCTTAACAGAGTGGGTGGTTAAAAGATAATGCAAATGGCATTGTCTTGAAGTTACACGGGTAGTCGTCTAACGACCCGTACTTACACCCATACTAGTTGGAAATGGATGCAACTATTCATATGAGCTTGGACCAGTCAATATTTCTCTTGAGATTCAAAAAAATCATAAAAATTTATAAAAATAAAAAATTACAAAAATTCACTAACTATGGAGTTGGTGTATTCCTGACACATCCACTCTCACTCAAGGCTTGAGGAGTTGAGGACACATAGTTTCTGAGATCTCGAGAGTCTGAGTTAACCAACCTTAGTCATTAGGATTTGAGACTTAATAATCCACACTTCCCTAGTTTGAAAGATATGAGTGCTATATTGCACTCTCGATCTCTACCTTTTAAGAATATGATGAACACATCACTTGCACAACTACATGAATGATGAGATGAGTTGAGATTTCACTTGAGGGTTTAGGACTTGAGATTTGAGTCTAGACATGATTTTATGATACTCGAGGATGGGACAAAGTCGATGAAAGCTTCAATAAACCCGAGTGTTAGCAAACCCTAGCCAGTATGTGCATAAGTTCGCATGTTATCTCTTGATATTGACATATGTGCCAAGGTGTGATGAAACTAAATAATTATTGATCAGTGTGCACCAACTCTTGGTAAAAGTAGTGGAGATAGACAAAAAGAAAATAAAAGAAAGAAATATTAAAAGAAAAGAGCTCCCAAACACAAAGTCAAATTACAAAGAGCTTCTATCAAAGGCGAGCGCTCCCAACCATTTCAAAGTGTCATCTTGGACCAAAGCTAATTAGGACTAATAAGTTGGACCAATACCTCAAAAAGGGCTATGCATCGTAAACGATACAATTCTGGGTGTAAGTATATTGGATACTTAATGAAGACATACCTGATGTACTCTCGGAAAAACAAGTACAGACGACTGACAACACCCAAAAAATATACATATGTTGAGTAATAAGGCACTCGAGAGGACCCTTGCTCCAATGTCAGGGAGAGAAGGAAAATACACAATCCTATACCCTCCATCATATGGCCTTCCATCTACATGTCAATCTGAAAAACTAATGAGATGGTGGATTGAATGCAAGAACTGACTTATTCCCCAATGTTGAGGATTAGGTCTAGAGGAAAGTCTCCTGGACTGAGACCTTGGGTAACATCGCGATTCTCATGAATGAGTATACTAAATGTCATATCTTTATATTATATATACAAGCAGAGATTCTGATAATTGGAGAAGTTGGATTCCTTTTGACAAAAGCATGGCTGAGCCCAGAATTTTAAGATCATTTAAAGTAAGGGTCTTCGATGAATTGAGCCTTGAAAATTCACATGCACTGTCAAGAACTAATCAGATTCCTTCATTCTTTAGATGCTCGAGGACGAGCATAGTTTAAGTATAGAGGTGTGATAAATCTCGAATGGATCATCATTATTCTCTCTTTTATCATCGAAGAATAAGAATTCATTGCAAATCTTCATTAATTGTGCATCTTTAGTAATAATCCTCCACCTTGTAATTAACCCTGATTACTAAGTATTGTATTTTTAATACTAACATTTTTTTCCTTTTTATTAAAAAATCCAAAAAATAGATAAATATTATAGATATTTATCTTGTCTTTAAAAATAAATTGAAAATACATAAATATCAAAATCAATCAAAAACATTATTTTTATCTATTAAAAATGCTACCAAAAATATCTCTTTGTATAAATGACCTCTTTTGAATTTCTGTTCAACATGAAACTTATAGATCTCATCGAGATCTACAACTTTCATGTTTCGACTTTTTTTGTAATTAAGTTTATATTTCTTACTGATTTTTCTTTGTTTTCCTATTTTTTAATTTTCTATTGGGCCACGCGGCTCCAACTGATCGAGCTACGTGGTCCGAACCTTTATCACCACCCACACTCATGCTTAGCCGTTGGATGCAATCATGTAGATCGCATTAGGACTGCTCATCTCCCCTTGCCCCTCAACCATCTGATCTACTCCTAATGATCAGATCTCCACCTTCCAATTCCGCTCTCATCTCAACCATTAGATGAACCCTCATCTAACGGTCTTGCTCCTTCCACGTCGCATGTCCTCTTGCGACCCTTGGATGAAGCCCACACTTCATCACCACCGCATATCAGCGCCTCAATCCTTACCACTCGATCAAATCAAGGGATCTCATCTGAGCCGCTGCCTCACACCCTCATACAACCGTTAGAGTACGTGATCCAAAAACCCTCGTCCATCTTCCTCCTCCAGTAATGCACGACACCAGCTCTGCCATCGTCACCCTTTCTTTTTTAGCCTCACCACCTCACCACCTCTCTGATCCCTAACAACACTCCCATGTAGCCTTCTCATCCACCATCTTCACGCAACCACCAACCATTCAAAACCCCATCTTCATTCCCATCGACGACCGTTACAAACACCCCCTCCATCTCCTGTAACTGGCGCCCCTCCCCTAAAAGTCGCCTCCTCTGCCACTATCACACCTCATCCACCACTACAATGCCTAAGCCCTAGCCCCTCTCCGCCTCCCTGTGACAGACAGAAGTCGGATAAGGTGCCATAATGGTGCCTTCAGGCCAGTGTCGACCTACAGTGATCTCTGTCGTGTCACAGCACCTCCGGTGATCACTAAGATCACTAGAGTAGCTTCCTAGCATGTGCGACGACATGAGGTTCCAATGAAATCTCAGCCCAATCTTTGCTCCGCCCCTTCTTCCTCCTCGAATCCTTCAGGCACGTGTTTATGTTGTTTCTCATATTTCTCCTAATTTTCCGGCCACGCACGATGCACTCCATTGTCGCCTGACCATCTTCCTAGCTTCGTAACACCATCAGCACCTTTGCTAACCCCTCCGCTTACTCGCTTCCCTTCTCCAAAGCCTAGACCACCTCACTCCCCTCCTTCTCCAGTTCACAGGAGACGAAGATCAGGTTCCTTCTAATCCACCTCTACTGGACCTCCATTTACCTCATAAGCACTCACATATTGAGCTTTGGCTATTACTAACACCTGCAGGTCATCCTTCCTTCAATGGCTAGAGTTTGCAATCCCGCCGATCTCGAGATGAAGCTCCAACAATGCTTCACCGCCTCGCACCATCATCAACTATTGAAGCTTCATCTCACCTCTAGCTCCTTCGTGAGGCCCTTCACCATGTTCCTCGACCTTCAGGCATGCAAATGGAGCACATAGGAGCATCTGGTTGGTCGTCGGAGCCACATCTTCTTCGCCTAGTGCGTGAAGGATGACAGGTCGTCCTGAGTGGGTATAACAATCATACTGGTTGTAGCACGACACTCAGCCGATTAATCAGAACCAAATCAAATGTCTTTGTGAAGAGGACTCAGCTTAAATTTATATCTCGGGCAAGTCCGCGGTCGAAGACATGGAGGCAAAGGAACAACTTTGGGTCAAATCAGAACAATTAGGTCTATATTTCCAATGTAGTTTTTTTATATTTTTTAAAGGCAAAATAAATGTGAATGCAAAATTTGGGTGAATTAAGTTAATAAGAAAACATATAACTTAGCCAAATTAATTTTAATATGAAATTAATCCAATCTATCCAAATTATATTTTTTCCTAAATAAATAATCCAGTGATGAATGCAAAACATTTTTTTTGGAATTTTACGGGTTAAAATGCAACCATAAAAATGTACACTTTTTATGGAGTTTTATGTAATTTTTCACACAATAAAATATAAAAATTATGAAAATTTTACTGGAACTTCCACAAGATGCAATGGGACTACAATATTTTTTTGGAATATTCGAGAATTTATTAATTTTTATGGATTTTTTAATGAAAACAGAGCGACTGCAAGTATTTGATCCCTAATAAATCCACATTATTAATTTATACAAAGAGCAAATTTTCTTTAAAAGACATTTATATGAGCAATCTAGGAGAGTTAGAATTTCACAAAAATAATACGTGTGTATTTAACTAAAAATCATTTACTAAAATCACTCTACAATTTATTTATGGCACAGAGCAACTCCAATTAATATGAAATTTAGAAACAAATGAGATCACATTTCAAGTCATCATGTGTGATTTTTGAGGATTTTTTCGAGCAACCGTGAATTAAATAAGAATTCAAGACCTCACAATGGGTAAAATAGGAAATTTCTCACTAACACAATTTTAATAAATTACCCAATGCTCCTAAAAATCCAATTAAATGTCAATAATATATAGAATTAATTGCTAAAAAAATGTTATTTTTAAATTAAATAAACAATGCCAAAATAAGGTTCAAATTAAAGTAATAATGGAGGGGTGTTCGTGCAATATAGAACTGAAAATGTGCCTAAGACACTTTTGCAATTCTAGAAACTTAACAGGTAAAGTTTGCAATTTATACAAAAAATAAAACAAATTGAAGAATAATAAGCAACCTTCTTCTTCGATGGGCGATTGGCGGATGGATCTGGGGCGCGGCGACAAGGAGGACGGCAGGCCGCAAGCACGGATGGCCGCATGCGGGGGAGCTACGGGGGAGGGAGAGGGCGGCGACGCACGGGCAGATCTGTTGTTTCTGGCCAGGGAGGAGTACATCAATGGGCTACTACGGGGATGTGGTCTGTAGAGTTGGAGGCAGTGGCGCGAGGGCCACGGCTAGAGCTGGTGCAGGCGACCAATCACGCCTAGGGGTGGAGCAACTGTGGCGCGGAGGCGCAGGAGGGAGGTCACGGCTCTGCTGTTGGAGGTGTGGAGGGTGGGGGCGCAAGAGGCTAGTTGTAGGTGGCCGCAACAGGAGGCTGTTGAACGAGGGACCGGTGGAGAGTGATGCGGGTGACGATGGTCGACAGTGAAGGGGTGGCCACATGCTGTAGTTTTCCCTTTCTTTATAATTTTTAATTTGAGTTTTGAATTTTTTAAAAGAAGGGATTAGAATTGAAGATGAAAATGAAGGGTGGTGATGTGGTGAATGGTGATGACGATGGAGTGGAGTGATGGTAATTTGGATGTGGTGTAAAAAATAAGGGAAAATGTTACATAAAATAAAAAAACAAGGAAAAAGAGAGAGAATGCTTACCTGAGGGTTGCCAAATTTGCAGAGCAGCTACGTTGGACTCCCGTTGTGGCCTGAATCTGATTGGCCAAAAACTCGGAGAAGCTATGCGAGCTTGATGGGAAACTCGTGACACGAGAACGGTGGTCACTACAGATCTCGCATGAAAGGAGGCCGTCATTTTGTATCGTGGTGGAACACTATCACCGATCAAACTCGATGAGCTATCTCCCTTTTTTCTAAGAATGGTGGATCGGGAAAAAATGAGGATAAAGAGAAAAATAAAAAGAGCAAAAAATGGAAGTTAGAAATATGGTAAAAAAGTGGAATTGAATGGGAGGTTATATGGAGATTTGGTGGTTAATGAAAGCGAAGGGAAGTTAGTGAAGAGAATAAAGAAAAAAAGAAAAGGAAATACAATAAAGTAGGATATTAAAATAAATAAAAATAAAGAGAAAAGAGAGTGGAGAATTTACAAAAGTAAGTCCACAAATAAAACAAATAATATGCACGTGTTTTTTTACTTTTCTAATTTAATTTTTTGTATTTTTTTATAAAAGATATTTAAATTATAAATATAAAATAAAATACTAGAAATAAAAAAATAAAGAAAAATATTTTTTTGGAATTTTTTAGTAATTAAGAAAAATAAATAAAAAAGGAAGAAAGAAAGGATATTTAGAATATATACAATGCATACCCGGTCCCAAAACTCATATTTTGCAAACAAGCTTCGATTTTAACAAAATCACTTTCATTGGATAGATAATTTTCTAACTTAAACTTTAAAAGTGAGTTTGATGAATTTGGAGTTCATATGGAGCTAGAATTTGACCGGGAAGTTGGACTTTACAACCTTTTCTCTTTGGGATTTAGGAGTATTTATTTGAGATGAAATTTATTTTGTATTTTTATATTTTTTATATATTTTATAATCAAGTTAGACAAAGAATTAGATAAAAAGGAGTTGAAATGAATTTTATTAAAAATACATGAAGCTTAGACTTTTTACAGGTGAAAATTCCTTTATTTTATGAATTTTATTATTAATATATTTTATACAATATAATATATAATAATTAGCGTATTTTATTTTCAAGAGTCATTTTATTAATTTATTGTTTTTAGGGGCATTTATTTGAGATTTTTTTCAGGGATTTTGCTAAGTAGATTGAGTTGATGAATCACAGATTCATCACCCCCTATACTTAAACTTTGCTAGTCTTCGAGCAAATAAAGAATGAATAAGTCGGATTATCCCCCGACCGTAGATGTGAATGCAAGTTTTGATCTGTTCAAGAAATCTCGATTTTAGTGATCCTAAAATTATAAGTTGAACCAAGCTCTAGCCAAAAGGTATCCAATTTCCCTAATCATCAGACTCTCTCTGTATATATATAATAGGGATAAGACATTGTGTGGATTGCAATTATAAGAGTAGAGTCACAACTTCACCCAAGATTCCAGTCCAAGAGACTCTCCTAAGAAACTGATCCTCAACACTAGGAAATAAACCATTTCTTGCATCTAATCCATCGTCTCTTTACTTGTCAGACTTAAAAGTGTAGATGGAAGGCCAGTTGATGGAGGACATAGGATTGTGTCATTTCTTCTCTCCCTCTCATTGCAACAAGAATCCTCTCGAATGCCTTATTAACTCAACATATATATATTTTTTTGGTTGTTGATCAGCGTGTCCGTCAAGAGAAGTTGGAGTCGTCTATACTTGTTTTCTTGGAATACATCAGGGTGTACCTCTTTTGAGTATCTAATATACTCTCTACACCCAAACTTGTAACATTTACGATGCAGAGTCCTTTTTGGGTGCTAGTCCGACTCTTGGTCCTAATAGTAGTGGTCCAAGTGGACACTTTGAAATGGTTGGGAGCGCTCGCCTTTGGTGAAAGCTTTTTGATATTTGACTTTGTATGGTGAGAGATTTTATTTCAACATTTCTTTCTTTCTTTTCTTTGCTTTTGAATTTTAGCTAGCTCCACTGCTTTTACCAAGAGTTAGCGCACACTGATCAATAACTTTTTGATTTCATCACACCTGACACATAGGTAAATGTCAAGAGATAGTACAATAACCATATTCTCATATTGGATGAAGGTGCTGACACTCAGGGTTCATGAAGTCTTCATTGATTTTATCACATCCTCGAGCATCATAAAATCAGGTCCAAACTCAAATCCCTCATCCGAGTTCCTCAAGTGAAATTTCAACCCATATCATCACAACTACAATCGTGTATGTGAGGTGTTGATCATATTCTTAAGGTAGAGACTAAGTGAGAAATATAGCACACAAAGCTTTCAAACTAGGGAAATGTGACTAAGGCTGGTTAACTGAAAATCTCAAGACCTCATAAACCAATTGTGCTTGAACTTCACTAGTCTCGTGTGAATGTGTAAGTGTTAGGGACTAAACCAACTCATTAGTTAGTTTGGTGATTTTTTATATTTTTTATTTGAAAAAGGAAAGGAAAAAGTTTTTTTGAAAAAGAAAGGAAAATAAGAAAGAATCTTTTTTTTAAAAAAGGTTTTTGTTTTTTTCAAAAGTTTTTTTTAAAAAGAAAGGTAAATAAAAGAGGACACTCACTTTTTTTTGAAAAATATTTTTAATCGAAAAGAAAGAGGAAGAAAAACATTTTTTTGAAAAGTTTTTTTCATTTTTAAATAATTTAAGGAAATAAAAGAGAAAATTGTGTTTTTTGGAATTTTTTGAAAAGTTTTTTTATTTATTTGTTTTTTTTACAATTTTACCCACCTCGTAATTATTGTATAATATATACAAAAATACACGAAAGTACAAGCTATGGGTAAAGTATATATGTAATATATATATATAAACCTCCCTATACTTTGCATGTGTTGTGTCCTCATGGCACTAGGTGACAAAAATCCATAGCTCGTACTAAGCATCAGTAGGTGAAAAGAATAAAGGGAAGAAGAATATAAGAGCATTGGAGAATACACAACGAGCATCGCCCCCTATACTTAGGCTCTGGTCAGCCTAAGTATTGGAGAGAACACAATATTGAGGGACCGATGAGAGCGGGAAAGAATATACAAAAATAAAATAAAAAGAAGAGATGTAGCAAGTCAGGTCAGTCGCCCCCTTTACTTAGGATCTAATCATCCTAAGTATAGCCACAAAATGAAAACGATACGAAATTGGGGTGAGTGATTGATAAATCTCTATTTCATCACCTTTATTCTATTATTCTAGCCTTAAAAATCCTAACTAATGCATGTAAATAGCATTAAGTTGTGCATTATAAAATTCATTATTTATTGTATTATTTGTACATAAAATAAGGTTTTTAATACCAAAATTATAGAATAAAGAGAATAAAAGAAAAAAGAATAAAATATTTAAGATATTTTATGACCTTAAACCCTGAGACCAAGTCAAGATATGACTTGATCGACAAGGAATAATGTAGGGGGAGATAAGGGCCAAAAATACAATTCTTTTATTCGTTCTTTTAAACATTTTGACACCTATTTTATTTTTTATCATTTATTCATCAAATGGGGAAACTTTGTACATAAAAGTTGTAGATAATAATATAAATAAAAATAGAAAATTGAGTTTGTACAAAAATAATACACACTGTACATTTTATACACAAAATAAAAAAACCAAAAACCCAACTTCGCAGACCCATATCTTTCAAATAAAAACTCAAATATATCAAAATCACTCTAATTGTATATAACATTTCACAAGCTATTTAACGGTGGTGGTTTTATTTTTTAGAGTTACCGTGTGAAAGTTAGTTCTTGACCCCTATTGTAGATTACACCAATTAAAATATTCAATTTATTCTTTCTATATTATTTTTTAAAAATTTCTATTTTTTTATTTTTTAAATATTATTCATAAAATATGTATATATTAAAACTAAAATAAAACCAAAAAGAAACTGAAAAATAAAATAAGTCTATATAAATATATTGGCAGAATACCTACAATTATACTTGTCTATAAATAAAAGGAAATCATATTCTTTTATTCTTTATTCTTTCGTATAATATTACAAATATTATCTAGATTATACTAAAAATATAAAACCAAAATAAAACTCAATAAAATATATTAAAATAAAAACATGTATATAAAACATAGGTAAAATACTTATAAATGCACTTATAAACCTTACATATCTATTTATTTAAGTATACAAATCACATCATAAAAATATAATAAAAATATATTTATACTCATAAACATAAGTTATAAATATATAAATTAAAGAATAAAATAATAAAAAAATATATAAAACAAAATAAAATCTACAAAACATAGATGAATATACCTATAAATATACTATTAAAAACTAACTACTAATAAATAAAGCCAATAAATAAATAACAATCTTATTAAAATACTATGTAAAATAATAAACATCTTTTATTTTAACTCAAAAATATAATAAAATTATTTACTATATTAAATAAATAAAATACGAATAATATTGATGTTTTGTCATTTTGTGGACCTGTGTGGACCAATCCCTTCTTGAGATTGTCGAATGCCCGGTCAACAGTCCCCCCCCGCCCCGGTCTAATTTGATGCGGACCTGTCTACTCCCCGATTTTGCGCCCTTTTTCTCTCTCAACCCATCCATCTATCACTTTTGCTTTCTTCAGACGAAATGATGCTAGAACTACCATGAACCACACCCATTCGTTAAATCTATTGTGCATGTCGTCTATTCTTTCCATTCGACCAGTCAATAAGGGTGCCATATGTGTATACAAATAAGAACCTCCCAACCTCCATTAATTTTTGGTCATCCCCCAAGCCCTAAACTCCAAGTCTCGACCAAAGAGAGCACTCTCGTGACAGGAGAGGATCCCCTGAGGTCCAGGATGCTCGCGGAGGAGGGAGCTGCACCCAAGGTAGTCCGCTCCGACGATCGTCCTGCTCCTTGGCTTCGACCAGGTTTGAGCTGCGCATCTTTACATTTCTAGGTAGGATTCATTCTAGCATTTTATTTATGCAATTAGTTTAACATTTAGCCCTTAGGTCTAGCGTAAAACCACTACTCGTAGTTTGCCGAAGCTCCGTTCCTACGAACGATTTCATCGCATACCTCATGTTGACCGACCCCTTGACCGCCCTCATTTCCTCTCCCCACCTATTCCATACAAAGCCACCCATTTCATTCCACTTGAATCCCTTGGGATCGAGATTTGGTCGCTCCATCTCCCCGCTTCGCCGGAGTAGCCTCCACATCGACTCCCCCGCTTCCATTTCACCCCTTAACGGGTCGAGGCACTTTGCCCTCGACCCACGAATTTTTCTTGCAGGTCCTACAAGCATTAGAGGCACCTGGAGGTGATTTCGCGCCTCGCTGGAGGTACCTGGAGAACTACATCTTCTGCGACCTCATTGTGGTGCTCCAGTGACCCTCTGATCCTTCTGATGCCCCCAACATGTAGAGGACCTTGCAAGGAAGCTGTTAGGCCACCTTGGAGTAGAGATGCAAACGGTCGGATACGAATACAGATATACGTATTATCGTATCCTTATTTGTTTTTTTAATACAGATACGGATGCGGTACAAAATATTGACGGATATAAAAACTATCTTACCATATCCTTAAAAAATGGATACAGATGTAAAATGGATACTGATCGCATACGAGTAATGTTAGAAATACTCTATAAAAACAACTTAAATATATACAAATTGAATGGAAAACGCATGATATAAATTTATTAAATGTGTTTGTATAATAAAAATTACAAATATGGTAGAATGTATAGAATTATGCTATATATGATTATAAATAAATCTATGATTATATTTATATATAAAAAGGGATATACGGATACTGATACAAATGTTTTCGGATATCAAAACGATATCCATATCCATTTTAAAATGGATATTGATAGGAATGTGAAAATCTGTATAAAATGGATACGATGATGGATCAGGTACGAATATATCAATAACCCTTTGCATCCCTACCTTGGAGCCTCAAAGAACGCCGGAGAAGGGAGATCGGGACAGGGAAGCTCGACTTCACCGGTCTTCTTCCATGTTCTTCCCCTTCACCTCAGCATCGTCGAATCAGATGCAACGTCCCGGATTGAACTCAGCCATAGGATGGAGACCAACCATGACCGCCCGATCAACTCAAGTGATCTAATCTCCAGCATCCATCTGCGAACCGGTATCCTCCGTTGGATGAGTGCCACATGTCCAGATGAACCTCCTATCGCTGCTCGATCCAACTTATGGGGTAAATTTCACCTTCTACCCCTCATTTTTGTATACTTATTACTTACCCCTGTAAATAAAATGTAGCGTATAAAATAATTGGATATTTTGCAATTTGGACCTTGTATTTCTTGTAATTGCATTTGGGTCCAGACTAGCTCAGCTCATGTGTCGTCCCATGTGAGCTGGGCTAAATGTCAGCCACCGCTAGCCCTCCAAGTTCATCTGCAACCACGTGCCGCCTCGGTCTCCGTACCTCCTTCCTTAGGCCCCCACTGCCTTAGGCCCGCGCCGCCTCGGCTGAGTGTCGCCAAGCTACTCTAGGGCAGCCAGGTACTACCGCCAGGCCGGCCAGGTCTGCCTCGTGCCTCCTTGCACCGCTAGACTGACTCCGCCAGGCCCACTCTAGTACCATCAAACGATCATTGCCTCATACTTCTTATTCCTTGATGAGGGTTTTAGATATTTGATGATAAATTGAGGCAAGATATACTCTCTAGGTCACTTTTTCTTGACCTAAGCCGCCGCGATGACGTCTGCCGAGATCAAGCCCACGTACCCTACTTCTTCTTTGTTGGTACATGGCACTTCTATGAAGTTGAAGGGCTCCGAAAATTATGCTCTCTGGTCTCGGTCTTTCAAAGTGTTTGTTGGTGGCCAGCGTAAGAGCTACGGTCTTACAAAAGTTCTACCTGCGAAAGTGATAAGACTATGAAACTTGGTTTGTTGACAATTGTCATCTTATCACTTGGATGACGAGCAGTGTCGATCCAAACATTACTGCGAATCTTCTTTACAAAGAGACCACTAAGGCAATGTGGGAAAACCTTGAGCATACATATTCTCAGAAGACGACTAAGTCTCGATGCAATAAGAATAAACATCATGGGTTCATCTGCAATTGTGACAACATAATAAAGCATTTATATAATTTTTAAAAGCCATTTTATAATTACAAAATTCATCTGGGTATAAGTGCAATTTGCATCACGCGGGACTACACGTGACGTAGCCTGGGTGGGACCAACATGCAAATACAATAAAATCCATGGGCCTTCCATCAATTTTCACAAAGATATACAGTATAAATTTTATTTTATTGGACTAAATATAAGTACAAAAACTCGCAGGGTGATTAATGAAGCTCATGTGTGAATTATTTCTCAATTTCAGGTCTTTATGAAAATGCATGATGAACTATACATTTTATAATGCAATAAAATGATGCTTTTAATTTTTCGTTGATTTTTAGGCAATTATAAGATGATGCATGAATGTAATGCAAGGGAGTTTATATGCAGCATAAAAGGTTACAAGTATACCCTAAAAATATGATTGAAACTGAGCAACATAATAGAAGTGGAAATCAGGGTCATTTTAATCACAACATTAAGAACAATCATCAAATCAGAGCAAGGACAAGGAGAGCAGGGTCATCATCTATCACAAAAATTCAGTTCATTTAAAATAGTGGCCGATGAGAAAATTAAGCATGCCATGATGTAGAGGAAGAAACAATGATCAAAACGACACTAAAATTATGCAATTTGGACCTACGATGCTCATGTTATGCTAAAAACAATGCAGGGGCATAATTGTAAATAAAATACAAGGAATAAAAGGATAAATATTACATTTAGGTCCCCTGGAGGGACCTAAATGTAAATACCAAAAATCGCCTGGGCCCTGATGTAATTTTTCCATATGCGTGGGGACATTTTTGCAAATTACAAAAAACTTAGAGGGCCTTCCTGTAAATTACTCAGGCATGCACGTAAGGCACGTACTGGGGGACCAATGTCCAAATACCAAAAGTACCAGGGTCTTTAATGCAATTTTCCCAAGCCCTCATGTGTAGTACACGTGAGGAGCCTAGGCTTGGGAGGCGGCTGAGGCTTGGGACACGTGGCTTCACTTGGTAGTTCGACTCGAGGTTCGGTGGACCCGAGCCTGTAGGTTCGGCTGGAGGCTTGGTCCACCATGTGTCGTCATCTGAACCGTCCGATCCATATGATCGAACTACACTTGTGTCTTCGTGCTCCTCCGCATGTCACCGGAGAAGGCGGGACTCCGACGACCTGCTAGTGGCTCCTCCATGCTCCGACGCCTCGCCAGAGGGCTGAGAAAGAGCGCTAGGGTCATGGCGAGAGACCTGGAGGTGTTGCGAAGCTCCGGAGATGGTTGGAGGTGGCAGTCGATGAAGCTTCGCCGGAGGAGAAATGCTTGAAGGTGCTCCGACGCAAACTCCGGCCAATCAAGGTACCTGCACGGGTTAGTCATAGCTGAAAATTGTGCGAGTGTGTGCGAGGTGAATGGTGAGTGAGCGGGGGCTGTGGGGCGTAGGGAGGTGGTGGCCCAGATCTCTTCCTCCGGTGGAGCAGATGAGGAGGTGGAGGAGGGTGGTTAAGGTCGTGGAGAAGGGAATGTTGAGGTCGGGTGGGTAGCGCGAGGATGAGGATGGAGCCGTGAAGCTTGTAGGTGGATTAGATGACAAGGGCGACGAGTGAGTAGGTTGGGATAATTCGAAGAAATAAGGAAAACAAGAAGGGGAGGGAGATACCTCATCGGAGAGGGGATTTCTGTGGAGGAGGCGCTTGTGCAGGGCTTCGACGAAGCCCGGATCGTCGCCCAGTCTGGTCAGCGACGCTAGAGGGCTCGAACAACCGTGAAGATGGCGGAGTTGCCATGGATGACACCGGAGCTGGGCCGTCTTCTCCTCGATTCATGGTCCCTTCGATGTCACCGGAGGATCGGAGGCTGGGCCACAACCCCCTGGGATGGTCGATAGGTTGCTCGGAGTGGATGGAAGGTGGTTTTATAGGAGGGGGCATCCGGGAGATACGTGTTGGACGAGGCGTTTTGCAAGAGGAATGGAGGCAAAGGGAAGTAATGAAGAGGAGAGATGGTCGGGGGTGAGCGCAAAAATGGAAAGGGGGTGCGGCAATGACGAGGTGTAACGGCAATCAAGCCTTGGGATTGCTGGCATCAATTCTCATGTCCTAAAAAATAAGCTATCAATCGATCATCAGGAGGGCATAAGATCATGTGAGGAACAAATAATGAGGTCAATCAAAATACATCCCTCAAATCAATCAATATGGCACAAAATATACACAGAAATCTTCAAAGTGCCACAGGTGGATTATAGTCAGGAAATCGAAGATGGCTTAGACAAGTAGATGAAATCATGTGGTTTTCACACACCATCACTCTGAAGTCTGAATCATAATAGACAATCAATCCTCAAAATTAAGATGGTAGGAACAGCAAAATAGATTGATCGGTCATAGCTCATGATATCATCATCAAATCATCAAAATGTGTCACATCCTCAATCCGATGTGCACGACCAAAAGTCTTCAGTAAAGAATCACACCTAATAATAGTGCATCATCACAGACCTCAATAAGCTCTATGCACTTGTAAAAATCAGATCCACCAAGAGTAGGATAGCAATCTCAGCATCCTCAAAACATGCCTGACTTACTCTAATAATCAATGTAAGTCATAAACCTCGATGCGTGCTATATCCGTAAGCACAACAATCCCATGTAAGAGAAGTGATGATACAGAGGGGCACGAGGAGGGTGGGCAAGATGATGGTGGACATAGACAAAATTGTGGTTCAACGAGAGGGTCTCCTCGAACCGGACTAGATGTGGGTGATATGGGCAAGGAGAGAAGCTACAGATCGGGCAAAGATGATGGAGCTCAAGACCCAATATCACGACTCGATGCAAATGAGGAGACATATATATAAGAGAGGTAGAAGGACTCAATGATGAAAATGATGACTCACACGGGTGGGACCGATAGCTCTAAGAGATGAAAATGCAAACAGACTCCAAGTCACAATCAATACACAAAGCAAACCCCCGATACACCTACTCAACACAGTGAAGACCAAGATGGTCTTTTATTTTTTTCATTTATAGAGTTATGTAATCATCAAAGAGTTGCACACACTGAAGATAGGCTTGGGATTTGGGCACTAATCATTAGCATGTGCGTCGGAATAAAATGCGCATGCAAGGAGGGGGTTGCTCTCCCCAATAGAAGGAATCTATTACATGTTATTTTAGAGATCAAGTAGAGTTAGCAGTCCTGCTTTTATTTTGGCTATCACTTTTTTTATTATTTTTTAATGCACATGCCTAACTAGATTTCTAATTCTATTAACATCCTAATTGGTCAAAATCAGAGGGAGGAGATCAGAAAAGCCATGCAAGTCGTAAATCAATTATGCATGCAAAATCAGAAGACTTACAGTACTTCCCAGCTCTCTCCGTGCGGGATGCATAACAGAATTGAAACCTAAACTATATGCAAATGCAATCCGATGAAATCACCCTAGGTGCGAAATTGCTATTATCGTGAAGAACAAGATGTTGATTATCCAGAGCCAAACCCTAAAGTCTGATCTTGGAGATATCTCGGTACCCACCACAACGAGTCCTGCTAGCATTGTGTGATGTCTCTCACGACGCGCGGGTTTGAATCTAAATAGCCAACAATTATTATTTGACTAAGTCCAAAAGTGCATCTATAGGTACATGCAAATATATTAGGGTCTTTGGACCTTATTCTATCGAGCAAGCAAATCCTAAACTAGGGCTCATTCACACAAAAAACAATAAAAAGTAAAACAAAAAAGTAAAAAGCATCAAAACCATCGAGGCCCCCAAGGGAACAATCTCTTGGGCATTGGATCTTGGGAAGTCAGAAAGCGTGTATAGAGTCTGAATTATTACATACCAAGTGACACTCTCTCACATAAATATACATAATAAATAAGCAAATAAATTGTTCTTTAAAATTCTCCTCTGCTCGGCCTTTGATGCTCTCTCCTACCAGCTTGAATAAGAAGGTAAGCTCTGCCTTTCTTGGGTGCATAGGTCCTCCTAAGAAAAACCTCTGTCACGTAGCGGTCCCTCGCATCAAAGTAAAACAAAGAAGAGGGTCAGAATAGTTCTCAATAATATCAATTAATAGTGAAAAATAAATAAGTAAATAAATAATGCAAGAGATAAATGAATGAACAAGATATAATAGACAAAAATCAAATAATCTCCAACTAAGCGACGTTGCTCCCCATCAACAGCGCCATTTGATAAAGCCAAAATTATTATCAGTCGTGCATTCCACACAACGCGGGAACGCAGTCGCTGTGATGACTGACAAAATCCTCGGATTTGATCAACAATTGACCCATAATAAGAATAAAGCAATGAAATAGCAAAAATGTGGAGTTAAAATTTATTATAAATCTACAGTAAAAGCGTATAGGTGTAAGTACATGTAGAGGTCGAACACAAAGAGCAAACAGTAGGAGGAGGCATGAAAGAAAGCACAAAACTTTGTCTTTTATCTCTTGTCCAATTTATTGTTTTTGTAGGTTTTTTATTTTATATATTTTATTTTATTTTCAGTTTTATAATTTGTATTTCCTTTTTATAATTTTCTTTTTTTATATTTTCTTTTTCATTTAAATATAATATATATCTATATATACATATAAGTATATGCATAAATACAATATACGACATATATAGAAAACTCTATATATAGAAATATGTAAAAATAGGCTAAATACAATAAATATGATATTTTTGCGATTTTATATTTTTTCTATTTTTTGTTATTTTTTTAGAATTTTCGCTAATTTTTAGTTATTTTTAAAGTAAAAAAATAACCCAAATAAAGGATTAATAAAATACCTGAAATTGACATGGGTGTTAAAAATAGAAATAAGTCCCAAAATTACCCAAATAAATTTTAATATATAGGTATTTATATAAATAAAATTATAAAATAGAAAAAATATATATTTTTTGGATTTTAATTTTTTTTAGATTTATGAAGGATTTTAGGGTTTTTTGATTTTTAAGGTTTTCTTTTCTAATTTTTAGTGATTTGTGTTCTGAAATTAAAATAGGTAGAATATACTACATATTTGGGATTTTTTAGACATGTTTTTATATTTTTTTGGTATTTTATAGGTTAAAAAGGGAATATATGTGCTCTATTATATTTTAATAAATAGATTAAATGTAAAAATGCCAAATAAAATTAAGGGCGTGAAAGTATAAGGTATAGAGCATTTAATCCTATTTTGTGGATTTTTAAGAGCACAATAGCTATATTTAATAAATAAATGAAAAGCATAAAAAAATATATCCTAGTAGGGAAGCACGGAACCGAGTCGTCTGATCTATTCCTGGTCCCCATTGCCTTCTTGTTGTATCTGATCTATCGGATCTTGGGACCTATCTATCTTGGACTCCTTTGAGTCTTCTCTCCTTGTCGGTCCTCGCAATGATGAGCCATCACATTTTGATTATTTGATGCTTAGTTGGCAGTACGCTCCCCGAGGGTTGTCTGCGGGATGCTGCCACATTTTCTTGATCCGTCGATCTCTTCTACGGGTAGACGATCTGTCGCCTACGAGACCGCTTCTGCTAATCCGTCTGATGGATCTGATTCCGTTAAGTCTTCTCACCTTGACGACCCTCGCAAGGGTGAGCTTCTATTCTGATTATTCATTAACTAGAATGTATTATTCCCCAAGGGTTATCTGCTGTAGGATACATCATTTTGTTGGTACTCGGCTTCACTACCGGTGTCTCCTTTCTATTGGAGCACGAAGCTGAGTCTTCTGATTGGTATACTCGATCTCCTATCTGGTTGTGTCTCCATTCTGTTGGAGCATGGAGTTGAGTCTTCTGATTATTCTGAGATCTTTGAGTTTGCTCACCTTGAGGACCCTCGCAGGGTTGAGCCTTATCTTGTGGTGTTTGGTCTGTTCTTATGACCTTTTGACTTTATGATCACCGGATAACATGTTGCATAAGGAGTGTCCTACTCTTCACCTTTTATACCTTTCTGAGACTATGATTAACTTTGAGGAATTCGTACTACTCACTCTTCCTCCAAGTCTTATTTTATCAGCTCCGCTCACTCATGCCTTCCATATGAGCCGATGTTCTGCTTCTGCTACCGATCCATGGTTTAGTTTTGGATTTGTTTTTTCCGGTAGCTGATACCTACTTGATTGTATACCCGGGTGTCTTTTCACTGTCTGACTGCATCCTCACAGGGAGACGATGACAAAAAAATGGTATTCGCACATCAGATATCGTCCTGTACTTCACATTATTTACGTGTTGTATATACGTGTTGTGTATTCTATTCCTTATTTCTCCCTATGTCTTGCGTGCCCCAGATCTTTCTCCATATCTATGTGTCTATACTTAGGATTTACTTTGTCCTAAGTATAGGGGGTGCACACCGTGTTGTTCTTTCTTCGTTTGTTTCATCACTCTTGTCGTTGCCTATACTTAGGGATATTTCACCCTAAGTACAGGGGGAGTGATGCTTACATTCCATATGATCTTTCCATCTATCTGTATATCTTTTCTTCTTTTCTTCTTCACCTTTTCATTTTTCTGTTTCTACAGAAAAGATGTCGTCCATTTTTATCAGTTTTCTATACTTAGGACGTACTTTGTCCTAAGTATAGGGGTTCACCCTAGATTCTTTCATTCATTGATCCCCTCCATCGTCTCCTCTCTTGTTGATTTGCTCTATTATACTTAGGGATATCTCACCCTAAGTATAGGGGGAGACAACCCGAGCTATGATATGTTTATTCCCACCCTTGACCCTCCCTGCGTTGTGTCTAATCTGCTATACTTCATATTATTTGATCCAAAGTATAGGGGGGGAAGGTCAACTTCTGATTCATTTATTCATTCATTTCTTCTTCAGTCATTGTAATATAGGCTTTTCTATACTCAGTACGATTTATGTCTTCTCTTTCTCTTTTCGATCTATGAAGACATAGCTCATGCTAAGTATAGGAGGGTCGTACATACTCTGTATATACTTTAGTCATAACTCGTACTTTTGTATAATTATTAATAAATATAGCTAAAAGTACTATATAATTCATTAAAACTCAATTTATAATACCTTTTATTCCTCAAAATTCTTTTTGTATATACTGATTAATAAATTAAGTTAAAAATATTTTTGCAAAATGATTTGAAAAAATGGTTTGACCCGTTGGAAAACATTTTTGTAAATGTTTTGAACCTTTGTAAAATATTTTGATTGCAAGAATTCTTTTCTTTGTGTAAAATAAAAGATTTGAAAACTACTTGCAAATGATTTTGAAAATGGTTGTAAAAATATTTGTAAAAATATGTATATATCGTTTGAAAAATATTTGCAAAATGGCTTTCAGATGATTGTAAATATTTGCAAAAATTATTTTATACTATATTTTTTAAAATTATTTTCAAATAAATTTGAGGAATAAATGCATCATTAAATAAAAATATAAAAAATATATAAATATATAAATAAATAAATTCTTCACCAATTGTATATATACCTATAAAACAACTGCGAAAATTTGTAAATTCTTTAAATCTTAACTCTTGTAAATAAAAATAAGAATGTTTGTGTAAATAGTTGTACATATTTTATACTTCTTGTGCCAAAATTCTTTTTATTTACAAAATTCCTTGTGTACAAATACTCTTTTTCTCATTTTTAAAATTATTTAAAAAATGCATTATTCTTTTCATCATTGTACAAAGCATTTGCATAGCATTCACATTATTTTGATTGAGCTTGATGATTGAACTAGTCCAATAAAGTCGAAGATTGGAGCTTGGTTGGACCTTAATGCAACTAACTGCACTGGAATCTTATGGGAACTTGGTTTAAGGTACTTTAGGTCCATTGGGATTTAATTCTTTCAATCTCAGGGCTAGATTCAAATCATCTCAACTGACTAACTAGAACTTTTCAAGACGCACACATGACTCTTGTCGGCCGTGACCTAACTTGGACACTTGAACCTTTCACTTGGCTCAACTCAGTTGGAGTGGTGAGGGGGTTGGATTTTCTGGTCTGAGACGAACACGAGTGAAAACATTCATCCTCGTCTTGGGAGGGAAGTACAACCCAATCTGATCCAGTTGCCATGCAGTCAAATGACAGGAAATTGTGGGTTGTGATAATGCTTCAAAAGATGGATAGTTTTCTGGCTCAAAAGGGAAATCTCCTTATGTAAATTCTGTTGTATATAGTATTTCACAAAAAAATGAAAAAAATGAAAAAACTCCAAAAAAGCGGTCATGCCTGAAAATTAAATAAAAATGCCCGCCGGAGTATGTGTATATGTTGTATAGTCAATAAGCAATCTTGAGCATCAAAGCTATACCATGTGAGCCTGTAGTTGGATGACTTGACTACACTGTTGATAAACTCAAATGTAGATCGGTCTTTGTGTTCCACACAAGGCGGGAACACAGTCGAAGTGTCGACCAATCAAAATCTGAATTTAATCAACAATGAACCCACAATCAAGTATCAAACAATGAAAAACAAGTGTGGAGTCAAATTTATTTTTAACTCTGCACAAATGGTGTATAGTGACTAGTATGCAGAGATCGAACCACAGAGAGCAATACGAAAATGCATGCGCCTATATGTGCATATTAGTCATCCTTGTGTGCAGTGGGTTCTTTTCTTTTTTTTATTAATTAATTAAATATATATATCAATAATATAATTAGATAATATATATACATATGTGTATTTTTTTCCTTTTTAGGAAATACCTATATATACATAAAGTTGTACTATAATATTTACAAAAATACTTAAAATAGTCAAAAATCAAGGAGTGAAGTCTTTTTGGGTTTTTCATCATATTTTAATGTTTTTGTGATTTTTGGGGGATTTTTGAGAATATTTTTAGTATTTTTTTAATATCTAAATAATAGCAAACAGGGGAATAAGGTCCGGCTGTAATAAAAATGAACCTTAAAAATAGTTACAAGCCTCAAAAATTTTCCACCCTATTTTTCTAATAAATATAATAAAATGTAGCATAAATAAGGCCTGAGTTTATATTTTTCTGATTTTTCTGTGAGTTTTTATATTTTTTTGGAGTTTTTGGGTATTTCTGGGTTTTAAGGTTTTCCTTTTGAGATTTTTAGGGATTTTTGGACTGACACTAACATAGTTCAAAATACACCATAGGGATTTTTTTTGGAATTTTTCAATGCATTTTGATATTTTTTTGGGATTTCTCAGGTTAGACAGTGAATAAAGGACATGTTTTTTATTTTTAATCAATGCAAAAATGAGACAAAATGAAAAATTAAAAATATGGCATGCAGTCTCACCCTATCAGTAGCTTAAGTCTATTTTGCAATATTTTTCGAATTAATATGGCGCACCAAATAAATAGACAAAGCATTCAAAAATTAAATGGCCTGGCAGGGGTATTTTTGCAAATAAAATGGTTTGCAGGGGCATTCATGCAAAAACTACAATAGAAATACGCGTGACTTTTTATTTCCAGGACCATTTAATAAATACAAGGACCCGGCGGGGTTTGACTGCAATTTTAACGCGCCTCACGTGGGACCACACGTGAGGCTCAGAGGGACTAAAACGCAAATATGATAACTACAGGGGGTCCTTCTGCAAATTATACAATTTATTTACAAAGTAACTTTTTATTTTTGGGACTAAACTATAAATACAAAAAAAAACGGGAAAATACAAAAAAGACGGGGGGCTAGATATGAAGTTTACCCCCTAAAGGCGCGCGATCCAACGGCTTCCAGCACGCCACTTATCCACGTGTCGATCCCTCGGCGCTTGATACCCCTTCGACGATCTGCGGCTGTGATTGCATCTGAGATCTGATCGCACGGCCACGGCTAATGCTAGATGGACGGCCCTGATTAGAACTGGGGCTGTCTCTTTGATCCAACGGCTGCTGCTGCTCACGAAGAACAGGGAAGAACGGCTGACGTCCCTGGCTTCGATCGGTGATTCCTCCGCCTCCAGGCGCTCGATGTTGATGCTTGTGGCCTCCAGGCGTCCGGCGAAGCGGTGCGCACCGTTCGAGATACTCCAGAAGGTCCAGGACCTCATAGATCGGCTGAACGAGCTCGGAGAAGACAAGGGGGTCCTGGAACCTCGAATGGACTTGAATCGAGCCCCAGAGGGCTCCTTTCAGCTTGAGTTTTGCACCAAATGAAAGAGGGGCTCGAGGGGGGTCTTCCTCGACCCGAGGTTTATTAGGGTAGACGAACGGGGAAAGGTGGAGGGCGGCGAGGTCCGGCGAAGCGGAGGAGGGAGGACCTCGATTCGTAGAGCTGGGCGAGCTCTGGTTGATCTGAAGCGTGGGTGCGTGGAGAATACGTAGGGGAAGCAGATGAGGCGGAGCGAGGGGTCGGAACGCGGCTCGATCAGGGTAGAGAGAGTTCGCCGGAGCGAAACTCCGGCGACTTCGATCTGATCTAATCGAACACCTAAGGCTATTCTAATTACTCTAAAAGCTAAATTAAGGTCTAACAATTAAAATTACGCTAAAAACAAGAAGACAACAACTCTTATACCTGGTTTGCGACCAGGGAGCAGGACCTCCGGCGACGCGGTGGCCGTGGGCGCTCCTTCGACTCCTCCGACCGTCTGAAGCTTCCAGGAGGACCCTCCTGTCACAAGGAACCTCGAAGGACTGGAAGAGATGGTGGAAAACGACTGAAAGGGAGGCCAAAATGAGAGAGGAGATCGAGAGGTTTATTTATAGACAAGGTATGCGCCCTTATTGGCCGGCGAATCTCGATGAATCTGGGCTGTACACAAGGGAGCATGGGCTAGGGCGAGAGTGGCGGATGTACAAGGAACAATCTTCATGAAGAGTCCCATCGCCCTCGAGCTACCAAAATCGCGTGAAAATTCGGAGAAACAGGGCCTCCCGTGACTTGTCAGAGGGCCAGTCCTAGGGTTCAAGGAGTTGACCGAGGTCAACCCTTGGCGGCCTGCGATTGGTCCACGCAGGCCACTAAAGGACAAAACAGGCTGGAAAAATAAAGAATAATGTATTTAAATTAGTAAATGATTTTATTATTTTTTGAATATAAAATAAAAAATGTTTCTTATTTTATGTAGTATTTTAATATGATTTTTATTTATTTTTTTGGTGTATTTTATTACGGGTTTATTTTAATAATGTGTATATGTATGTATTTACATGTATTTTTGTGTATTTTATTTTTAATTTGTTTATTTTATTTTATTATTTTGT